>CM055968.1:18940000-19445000 GCA_029531755.1 Holothuria leucospilota | reverse complement strand
TTAACGAAACAGCTTCCTGCTTGGACAGTTACTTCCAAAATATTATGTGGTCTTTCAGCTCAAGTGCTCAGCCAAGCTATTGTTATCATACACGGCTGCGAAACGTCTGCTACTTTTAGGCCATGTGTTGGAAACAAAGTTGAAGTGCAAACCTCAATATCCGAGACCGGGACTACCTTCCGAGACCAAGACACCACTTCAGAGTCCGGGACATTTTCAGCTGAAGTTCAAATCAACTTTTAAAACAATCGGTTGTGCCTTAACTTCTTATTCTGCAACACATGCCGTCCGTAAATTCAAGTCTTAAAATGCTGATACTGTATAAGTGTTGCCTTTGGTACTATTCATTGTGACATCGTTCATGACCGTGTGGTAGCGTACATAAATTCATCATGGGGGCCCTCATAGGGGAAACTTTGAATTGCAACACTGTTAAATGAGTCCAGCAGATGAGATAATTCACCAACTTTATATAATTAACCTAAAATGGGACAGTTAGTCCTTATTAACTTGTTAACTCCATTTTATCTCCATTTTATTACATACTTATTTGAAATTTCAGCTAGAGGAAAATACTTGGTATCTTTAAGCCCCGATTAAACATACTATCTCATTTTTCAAACGCCTCTGCTGCCCCTTGACTCTAATCGCTCCCTGAGTAGCGAAAACGCCCCCAGAAGGCGACATCGCCCCCGCTGGGAACCACTGATACAGGCCACCAGAATACGCTATTAACAAGAAATTTGGAAGTTGTCAATCATTTTTTACTTTTACAGTAAGATTTTGAGTTTCAGAAATAACGTATTGACAAACATGACATTTTTTTCATCTGTTGAGATATATGATATTTTATCATACATTGAATAAGTTTGTGCCCCTGCTTTAATAAACAGTCATCAGAATCATCAAAAAGTATGAAGACCAAGACTTTTTGTTAATTGATCAATTTTCCCTCTTTTTTTCAGCACGTAAGAACGGTCACGCCTTTGCCGATCCCAAGAAGGAAGAAGATGCATTAATTTTTAATTATAAATTGGTGTATTTGAAAGGAAAACAAAATCTAGACCAGGCCTACTTCTTTGATTACTGATATTGAGAAGTTTGTTAGGCTTAAAAATACTGCTTTGGGCTTTCAAAAAGTCAAGAGATACAGAAAAGTTCCTCATCTCTGCTGAGAAAAGCCTACCGAGATAATTTCGATAGTATGTACTACCGTATGCTCAAAAGCTCTGTGAAGTACTTCTCATTTCAAGGAAGGTTTTGGTTGCAGTCTACAATGGATGAAAAGTCTCGTCTCCCTGAGAAAGTTCTCAGGGGTCTCATTAGGCTGTAGTGGCCATATGTTTTTGTTAAAACACATTTTACACGACATTTCTATGTATGCGTCAATCTCCCTTCCCCTTCCCGTCGCAGTTCTCAGAGAAGATAAGCAAGGAGTTATGGCCAGCAGCAGAGATTTGTGGGAAAAGTGTGGGGAAGGGGTGAGGGGGAGGGGAAAAGAGCTCTTGAAGCAAACGTTACTGTGTGAAAATATGAAAGTCAATGGAGAATCTCCCAACAATGGGGAGATACACCCACATCCCCTCTCCCCCAGGATATGCGCCTATGGTTAAAGATGAGCTTTAAAGACGAAAATATACTGCGAATATAGACTGCATCTTTTGAGGATGACGTCAGTAGCCTAACTAGCGGATGCACATTGGTAAGGGTGACTATCTATCTGTCCACACTTGTTCAAAATGCTTCTCCTTTAGAATTTTTAAACTTGGGCACAATGAATTCCTTGGGTGGTGGGCATTGAAACCGAAAAAGGAACTCGAAAATGTGTTTATAAAACAGAAACATTCATAACGAATTTCTTTACAAGAGTTGTCAAGCATAATCGAAACTCTGTTATTGGTCCCTTCGGGTGGATTATTTTTCTTGCCATGCTGGGTCCATTTTGTGAAATATTGCAAAGTAATTAACTTCTTCTCTATTTAATGTTTAAAGGCAACCCTCTCATTATGATGCAGGTTAGTGATCTCATTATGATGTTGAGTTTGTCAGGGGGGGGGGGTCCCATATGGGCCCATATGAAATTTTCCCAGTGCTCCGCGCCTACAATGAGTTGGCGAGAAGCGTCATAATGAAGCTCTGTTGGCCCACAAATTACTTCTCCAATTTGGGATGAAGAAGGCACTTTTCCAACCAGTGCCCCTCTATTTTACCTCATCACAAAATCACTTTACTACATACTTTTCTCTTTACTGCACCCTCTTTAAAACATACCAAGAATATCCTGGGGTTTAGGTTAGTTCCCGCTGCTTGGCGACGCGTCTGCTTTTGAGTGGCTCGTGCCTTGTCAGAGCACGTGGGTGTGTTTGTCATAGTGATCCTCTGTTAATGGTTCTTTTACGGTGTACAGAAATTTTGGGTCCAAGACCCAATGTACCCTAGGGTCCAATTTGTGCAAATATTGCACTACATTTTCCTTAACATTTAATGTTAAACAGATTTAAGGCCTGTCATAATGATGCTTGGTTAGTGATCTGTTTATGGTGTTCTGGAAGTTTGGGTCTAAGGTCCCATATCCCTGTGGCCCTTTTTATGACATTTTGCAAATTGTTACTCCTGCAGATCCTCTGTACAATGTTGATGGTATCATAATTATATTCGGGTAGCCTTCAGGTGTTTAAACAAGTTGGGGTCCAAGGCACCCTGGACATAGGGTTTTGTGTAGTATTGCAAGTGACTTTTCCTCCAGTAAATGTTTAACAGAGTTGACAGTCTGTTAATGATGCTTGGCTAGTGATTTCTGGTTTTGTGGAATTTTGATCCATTATGATGTGGACCCAGAGGCTCTTATGAAGTGTGCAAAAGTTTTTTCATACAGTGCCTCTTGTACAATGTTGATGGTTTGTCATAATGGTACTTGAAATTTGGGGTCCAAGGCCGATGGTAGGGCAAAGTTGTATTCATGAAAATTACAAAGCAAAGATAGCATGACAGATTTTTTGTGACATTTAAGCGTGCCATCAGGGTATGTGAGATTTGGACGTCATAAGCCTTTCTTTTTCACGTCATACGATGCTTGTATTACAATGGAAGCCAGATCAATTGGTTGAAGGTATGAGCTTCAGCACCATTGGTGCTCTAGTTGTTGTTGTCTTGATGTTCTTGTCGTTGTAGCTTTTGTTGGTGGTGATAGTGGTGGTGGTGGCGTTTTGTTTTTACCAAAGCATAGATCATGACACTACATCGCATATTCAACGAAGACATATATCCATGAATATGAGTAACACCCACCCCCTTCCCACTCATCTTTATTTTCTTCGATTATACAAGGTTTGACTTTGAGACAAACCTCTCTCTTTAATAAAAGGAAATTTAAAAAACGGCTTTTGACTGCATGTTGGTTATGCAAGGCGCACTCAGTTTGATCTGCTTTAGGAGTTGATAGATGAACAAAATTGTCTAGGTACAGGCCTGTATGCAGTTTTTCAATGAGAAGGTTCGATTTTATGAACAGTAGACCATTGACATGTAACAGTATTTAAGCAGAGCGCCACCATTAGTTGGCCCCAAAATGCATCTCAGGTTGCCGGAAACGGCACTGCCCAGTCCTTGCAAGTTGCCTCTAACATTCTTTATTTGAGAACTTATGTGTTAGAAATTTTCATACCATCGCCACGCCCCCCCCCCCCCCAAAAAAAAAGGAAATGAGAAAATGCTTATTCTGTAAAATCACCTAGGTCACTGGTGATTGCGAAAATCGATTGTACTTATAAATTTTTTCTTTGGAAAGGCCGGCAACTGTGACAAATTAACGCAAAATGCGATAGTTATTGTATTCGAAGCTAAAATGTATGTCTGATCAGTCAGTGTTTTTTATATAGTTTTTACGGTCAATTTACAAGGTTTACATAGTTCACCTCTGGTGACCTCTGACCCCACTTATACCTCCACCAAAACAGTAACCCCAAGTATGACTTTTACTTGGGGGGTAAGCAAAAGTCTTAATTTGTAACTACTCTTCGATTGACATCAGCGTTACAAAATTCAAAAAGATGCAGAGCAGCTCATATATATTACACAGTATGCACAGCGAGTGTTTTGATTCACATATTAGGGTCTTGTATACCCACCATGATATGGCCTTAAAGGTCAGAAGCAGTCGCCCCAAACTTTTTTGAAACAATAGCTAAATGTCACAAGTTTCTTCTTATTTTGCTTCCAAGTATCTTTCATGATATTTTAGAACATAAATATTGCATATTCAAGGTAAATCAAGCAGTTGTTCCTTGTAAATTTTACAATTGAGTGAGAAACATACTGTCACATGATTCTCAAGAGCCATTCAGGAAATAGGATAGTCTACTAGACAATTCTTTATTGGGGTGACTGCATTCTCCCTTTAAGCAATTAACTATGTTTGTGTCTGCACAAGAAGCGAAGGATAGTTATGGTCGTGGCTAGAACTAACACAGTTTGGAGAATTGGAACTTTCTGGGATGAGAAAATTTCTCCTTTTATATGTAGAATCTATACGCTAATTATCAAAAAAATTCCATAGTTCCTATCTTGATATATCTTGTTTACCAACTAACAAATACACACACAGACATACATACTCAATTGCTCCCTTGATTGCATATCTTTTTTCTGTAATCCAGGGTTTTTTGAAGGGTTTGTATAACGGGAGTAGAACCTTTCCTGATCGCCTGATAGGGGGTGGGATCGTCTAACGGAAGGCGATATTTTTCCGTTTCGAAAGTAATAATTTATCGTCCTTTAGGGCAATCTGCTGCTGCCACATTTGCTATCTTGGATATGTATTGCTGTCAACGTCCTGCTCTAATCTCTTCAGTGAATAATTAAACCATTCAAATAATTCTAGTAAATACCTAAATCCTCACTTTTGCTGGTATAGAGGGATTTCAGTCACGTGACTTTAACCAACTAGACGCAATTTTGAAGGGCAAGATTGCGCGTCTTTTTTGTTTTGACGGGCACGCGTCCATTGTGTAACAGTAGTATCTATGGTTATGCCGTGCGCGTGTGCTGTAAATACGATTACTGCGTGTGTGTTTTGGCCTTCAGTGCTTGGGAATCCATTGCGCGTGACGTCACATGAAATCCCTCTATAATATTTTGTAATTTGTAAAAGCAAATTGCATGCCATCTGGAATCAGTTTTATCATCTTCTAAATCAATCTTCAATGCATTTTTCAATTTGGCATAATCAACATTTTAGTCCAGTTTACTAACATATCAGGGAGAGGACTCTCCGGAAATTGGGGGCGAACTGGTAGGTCTCAGTGGGTGAACTGATCAACGCTTGGCAGCTTGGGGCGAACAGGCTTATTGGGGCGAACTATTAGTATTGCGAAACGACCGTGAACCATTTCACATGGGTGGGAGGAGGGGCGGAAGGACGATGAATTCTCGAAAATGTATCCTAGCTTACCCTTCAACCTCTCAACGAGAAATAAAAATTGTTTCGAATTGTTAACATGGTCTATTTTAAAAATTGAAAACAGCTTTCTAGCTTGATTAGCCCGCAGAGTGGGCGAACATTTTTCGTCTAACTCGTCGCTACGAAAAAAAAAAAGAAAAAAAAACCAACGCGGCAGCGTTAGGGACGACAGCCACAGAACTACAGCTTCATAGTTAGGTTCAGATTCTTAACATGCGTTGTAAGGGCTAATCAGTAACAAACTGTAAATTTTGCAACTCACCAAGCTAGAAAAGTTATTTCGGTGAAAGAATTCGAAGTTAAATTCCAAGTAACATTGCAGTACCCAGTTTCCGCTCGACTGATAGTGTGTTTTGCACGGTGTGTGTATAGACGTTTTGAATAGACCTTACACGGTACGGAAGGTAAGGACTCGGACTCGGTCCCGTATAGTCCGGACTTGTGACTCGAATAATTAAATACCTTTACTCTAATTTTTTCTTTTTTTTATTTATACCTTTGTGTGTACAAACTTACATAATTAAACCTAATTCCTTACTTCTAACATAAGAGTACATCAAAACTAAAGATAAAAGTATATACATATCAATAAAAAATTAACAAAAATACTCTTCCATACGTTCCAATTTTGATCAAAAGTTAATGCCTGGTTATTTATGGATCACAAATATTTTTCACAGTTGAACTGAGTTTATAGATAGAAGAGGAAATTATCAACCCGTAAAAAACTATTTTTTGACATTTGGTCACATAAATGTAATATATAGCATACATGAGGATTTTGTTAAGGCCAAAGATAAAATGCATAGGTGAGAGGAAACTAAGGTCATGTCCACATCGCTAGTTAATAATATTGAGGAGCTCGTTATAAAAATTCCCTATTACATTACATGTACTGATTAGATGGGTAATTGTTTCGAAATATTTATTACAAAATGTGCAAAACCTGCTATGACTTACACCGATCTTAACAGCAAAATCATTATTAGTGAGAATACGATTATTTACTTTATATTGAAAAGATCGATGCTTAGAATCGATTGTAACTTTACGTGGATTTGTACTAATATCAAACCAATACTGGTCTGTGAGGCTACTTTCTAAGTCCAACTCCCACTTATCCCGAATTATATAGGAACTATCACTAGGCAAATCAAAATTATTTCGGAAATTGCTACATCCCTTACGATTTCTAATTAAAAGAATAACCTGATATGGGCAAATGGGCAAATTGGCATAGGTATAGCTTACAAGACATGTTTCCATCGAGAAAGTCATTAAAAACTTTACAAATACTAGTTTTGACAGAGGTAAACTGAAAAAATTGCTTTGTACATCATAACAATCAATGAAGTCCTCATAAGTCATGAAAGAGCCATTTGCATTTACAAGATTATTTACAAAAATAACCTTTTTTCAATCCATTGTATGTACGCTTTGAAAGGATATTTACGAAATTAAAAAAGAGTGGTCGACTCTCCAGAACTCAGTGACGTGACTTAAGTGACGATATGTCAGGATATACGAGATACAGATAATGTATCGTAGAACTGTCAAATTACCATGGTATGGGTAAATAAGGTAGGAAAACAGGAAAGCAGGGATGGATCTGGTTTAAATGAGATAGAGTGACCTTACTTTGTAGTAAGCCATAGCAGGTATGCTATTGCTTAGACGCGTTCGACCGTGGAAAATAAGTACCCGGTCTATCAGTAGCGGTGAGGTAAAGTCGGCGATAAATTGCCAACGAGTTGTCACGTAGAAATTTGGTGAATCAATCGCGAAATTTGTATTCTCGTATTTTTTGATAAGCTGGTGCATAGCTAACGATAGAGAAAAACAAATCGGTTGCATGATAACAACAAGACCTCTTCCCAAAGCAATACTTCACAGTGGAATGATTTAAGAGTGTTACGATTCAATGCTTCATTTTAGGGTATTGCATGCTGAGTTTGTGCCAGTAACGGATAGAAATATCCCGGGTGAATGGATATTTACGAGGCACAAGACTGTATCTTTATGGATAGTTTGCAAAAGATAAAACTGCGATAATAAAAGCAAAGATGTAACTGGATGGAGAAGTATTTATTCCAAAACGGAAGTAAAGCTTTATGGTAAGTCGGCGTGGAGAGTTTCCTGAATTTACAGAAGGATATGTCATTCTGTTTTAGGAAGTTTCTCGAGTGCAGTTAAACCTTTTGGCGATTGATTCACTAAATTTCTACTTGACAACTCCTTAGCAATTTATCTCTGACTTTACCTCACCGCTTCTGATGAGACCGGGTACTTATTTTCCACGGTCAAAACGCGTCTAGCAATAGCATACCTGCTATGGCGTACTACCAAGTAAGGTCACTCTATACCTTTTAAACCAGACCCTCCCTGGTTTCCTGTTTTCCTACCTTATTTACCCATACCATGGTAATTTGACAGTTCTGCGATACATTATCTGTATCTCGTATATCCTGACATATCATCACTTCAGTCACGTCAATGAGTTCTGGAGAGTCGACCACTCTTTTTGAACGTGGAGAATCTGGCTGAGATGAAAAGCAAAGTTGACTCCACCGGGATTCGAACTCGGGACCTCCCGCTTGCTAGTGCGGACGCTCTAACCACTGAGCTCTGAAGCCAAGATGGTTTGGCCTTTGTTTAAACACCATATGAAGCACTCGCAATTCACCTCCTGAGCAGGTACCCATTTTTGGAACAGCACTAGTTCTCCTTTGATGCAAGTCCAACCAGAGATTACGAATGATGCAATCCAGCTGCACACAAATGTCAACCCGCCAGCAATCTCCGAAGAGATGCAGAAACGTGTCGGTGAGAGCACAAAGGTGACGGTGAATGAACGCTGACGGCAACTGCGATGTATGTAGTGGTTTGTCATAACGATGTGTGTGTGTGTGTATGTGTGTGTATATATATATAATATATAATATAATATATACATATTTATATATATATATATATATATATATATCGGTCATAATTATAACTTTGAGGCACTCAAAGCCCACTGAACCGCATTCAAGTGGGTTTCTTTTCCTCATATTCCCTCTAGCCCCGGATCTGCAGCAGTCAGATGTACCTTGGATGACCTAATTTGAAGGCTTCCCCTCAGTGGCATGCCCGGAATGTAGTTGTCTCATAATTAATTTCTATTGGGCAGTATGAGTGGGTTTATCTTTAAGCCCAGTGCAAACATTCACATGATCCGCTGTCCCCATTCTCACCGCCTCTGTCATTGAATCGTTAGTGCGAGTAAGGCTAACACAATGGTCAAATTGCGATTTGGCCTGTTTAAATGAGATTCAATGACACTTTGGAGATAGTCAAGTGCGTCATTCTAATGGTCACATTTTTTAAAAAATGTGACCATTAGAATGGAGCAAAAAAACTATAAATACCCCTGAGCCTCCGTATGGGCTACACCTCCTGGACTCCCAGTGGAGGTTTGTCCCTGGACTCCACCAGGGCCCCTGGGGCCTAACGCCTACAGGGGAGCATTGTTCGTTACTAATGCCTTCAGTGACGCCCAGTCCTTTTTTTTTTGGTGTGTCCCTCCGGCGGGCCGCTTTCGGCCTATATATGTTTCTTTCAAGGGCGTATGGTCCACTAAGATTTTTATTTCAACTGACCTGTCTAGCTCCCACTCATTACCACTGTATAACATACGTCAAACTATATGGCCCGTCGATTTGACTGCAGTGAGCATGTGAGTGGTTGGGGGATTATTGGATTATTGCGCGGTTTGCACACAGGGATGTAGCAGAGGGACTAATGATGATATGTAGGAGTTTAAATTCAAGGTGGGTTTCGAGTAAAAAAATCCAACTGGCGTAGTTCCGTACGGGTCAATCTATAGACTTCAGTTTACCCAAGATGTATCTAGACACCTCAGTTCTAGCGCACCCTCTTTTCTTCCAAAACTGTTGTCAGGTTGTCGGCACAATTGTTTTGTTGGCAAACTTGTATCCCAAATGCGCCCTCTTTACTCGCGCTCGGAACTAGTCACCCTTAGTGTCGGGAACGGTTGCAAAAATGAGGCATGTTCCAAAGGAAGACGCTCTCACGTAAAGAGTACCAAAGGTATATACATGTGTGGGTACAGGGCCCCTTGGGTACGTAACATTTACAAAAAAAAGGTGTAGATATATTCCGATTGAAATTGCTTTGAGCCGAGCGATGAACGCAAGAAATTTTGACAGTTTGCAACAATTTTTTGTAGACAATTTTAAAAGACAGATCGTTTAAAAATGACAATCACCCTACCCCCAGCCACAGCTTTCCCGCCTGCGCCGATTTTTCCAACAGACATATTCGTCAATTATTGCCTTTCCTCATACAAAGTAAGAAAGGAAACAAAATACATTACCATGTGCGGCATATACAGTTACACCACTTGACCAATAAAAAGAGAACAATCGCTCACTGCCGTTCGGACACAGGGTCTATATCATAACACAACGCAACATTGTACACAAGACAGAGTCAAAAAAGGTCATTTGTAAATTCCTGTTCTTGCTGTTTTCCGACTCGAACTCGGAGCTTATGACTCGGACTCGGTATTGGACTTGAATGCCTGTGACTCGGTATCAGACTCGGACTCGGCAGGTGAGGACTCGGACTTGGAAGGTGGGGACTCGACTACAGCACTGATTCTTGCTTAAAATTTGTAAACTGAGAAATTTAAGATCATCAAACTCCCCGGCCTGGAAGGGAAGCGATGTTACCGAGTTGCAACTCCCTGGCAACTCCCTGATGTTACCGCCTCATGTGCATAATGTCGTAACGTAAAGCGAAAATAGTAGAATTATGAGAATTTCCTACAGCAATCGAGTCCAAGAAAGACCTTGAGTCTGGCAAAGAATAAAGCTTCTTTAAAGCTTTGCGGCTGTAGTTTTCTTTCTTCTCCAAAGGAAGTCCGAAATCAATACCCATAGTCGTTGAGTGAGCAACTGCAGACGACAGACGTCCTACCTCAAAGAAGTCGCTCTCCCAAATGTCGTCACTGTGGTTGATGTTGCCGATCCAAATTTGAAGTTCCGGCTCTTCACAATCACGTGATTTAATAAACAAAAGATGTTAACCAGAATTTACTGTAATTTCACGAGTTGGTATTAACCCCTTTCATTAATTTGGTATCAATCAAGCCTCAATGGCTTTTTAGCTTTTAAGCTATGTTGACTCCGCTCGGAGTTGTGAACTATTAGGCCCTTCTGACCAGAGTACAACAAAAGGTGTTTTTCTGCAATGGTTTAAGACATTGAAGAGGTCTGAGAAATTAGGATAACACATTTTTTCTAAAAAAGCTTACAGATTCGGGCAAAAAGTCTTGTGCTCACCCTCCCCTTCCCCAATCGAAATGGTCACCAACGCCTGGGCCAACAGTCACCAATTGACCAATGTCTACACTTTGTAGCTTTATGGGTCCTACTTATTTTTCAGTTTAAGCTAAAGTGGTTTCCGAGAGTGCGCATACGCTAGTACACGGTCGACCTGTAATTTTAGGTATGCTCAGTTTGACAACTATCTGATAATTATTAAAGTGCTTCATCGAAAGGATCTGGGTAGATTTACAAAAATTTACTTCCAAAAGTTTTCCAAGTGTGAAAAGGCATTCATAGTTTTGTTGTGAAGTCGTTGGTATCACTAGAAGATAGATATCAAACATTGTCATGGATTTGGGGTTTTTAAGGCTGTATTGATAGACTGTACAATCATGTCAACTCCAGGCATAGATATCCGTGGACCACTCTCATATAAAGGCTGAGAGCTTTTACCGGAAGGACTAACTATAAAATAGCACATATTCAGGGGCGCAGCTAAGGTATAATCTTTGGGGGAAGGTGTAGAGATTATGTTTTGCCGACAGGTCTGGTAATGCGTAACACGAAAACGAGCGCGTAGCGCGAGCTTTAGTGGGTGGGGTCCAGGAGCCATCTTAGGGCCCCTGGTGGGGTCCGGGGCAAAGCCCCAGTGGGGGCCAGGGGGCAAAGCCCCCGAAAGCTTTAAGGTTTTAGCATGTCTCTGGGTGAAAAATTAAGTCTCAGGATGGATATATTTTGGGTCATAATGCATCATTAATGCAAAGATTCTCAATAATTTTAATGTATTAGGCTATTCCTCTCGTCAGACCACTATACTATAAAGAAGTGGGGGTCCAGGGGGCGAAGCCCCCCGGAAGCGTTGAGGTTTTAAGATATCTCTGGTAAAAATAAAGTCTCGGGAGGATATATTTTAGTTCATTATGCATCATGAAATGCAAAGATTCTCAATAATTTTAATGTATTAGACTGTTTCTCTCGTCGGGCCACTATACTTTAAAGAAGTTGGGGTCCAGGGGCCCGCCTTAGAGCCCCTGGTGGGGACCCAGGGGGGAAGCCTCCGGAAGCTCTGAGGTTTTAGCATATCTCTGGGTAAAAAGTAAGTCTCAGGATAGGTATATTTTGGTTCATACTAATGCAAAGATTCCGGTGCTGCTCCCCATGGTGATGATAAAAGTTAGGAATGATGTCCAGAGAGTGGTTTTTCAAGAATGTCATATGACCAAAAATAGTGCGCCTATACGGAAGCTTTAAATTCCCTTTCTTTCTCCGAGGTGCCTTTGGACTCGGGCCCTCGATCCAATTACACCGACGGCCGTTCATACGACCGTATAAGGCCGTCACATTCATGATCAATTTGCCGACGGGCCTTCAACTTGAATGGGCCAATTAGATGAAGAGCCGAAAATCGAAATAGCGGTTGCGCTTTCCCGTTCTCTCATTCTCTCTTTTTTTTTCTCTTTTTTTTCTTTCCCTTTTCCATCTTCCTTTTCACTCCCTTCCTTCCCCTTTCCTTTCCATTCTTTCCTCTTCTTTTCCTTCCCCTCTCTCCTTTTTGCCGACAGACCGAAAATTTGCCGACGGCGACCAAATATTGAGAGGGTGTGACACCTCCACCCCCACTCGCTACGGCCCTGCATGTATTTGCCAAAAACCAAAACATTTTCTGCCCGAATGGAAAAGGGTGGGGGTTAGATTCCTCAGCCCACCTCATAGGCCTATACCTCCAGGAGTTATTGCTAATTGAATCGTGAATCGCGAATTACAGAAACTGCACCACCTGTATTTTATGGTGTAAACTAAGAAAACAGCCGTACTTTCCACACGTGCGAGGAGGAGGACTGATTTGTATAAACGAATGATTCCATGGATATGCATTTCAAAAGCAATCCTTTTTTTGCATTTTATAGCCCTTTGTCAATGTCCTTAATCTAAAGAACAAGTTTTTCGTAAATATAACTTCTATTCACAAACTTGCAAGGTCAGTTGTTCTCGAAAGAGAAGACTACCTCATGAAATTAGCAAATAATAGTGTCTTACTTCGCTTTTGTGTTAAAGGGAACCACCGGGGATACGCATATTCGAGGCTCGCAGGTTCAAAGCTCATCTTCTAAACGTTACAACCCCAACCTCTTTGTAAATTGCTGGACGGCTTTTTTCACATCGTTACATAGGTATCGTAAGCTGTGACAAATTTTTCCATAGAATATTCGAATAAAAAGGTAAAAGTTTCTTAAATTTTGTTTCTACATTAGAAAGTAAGAGTAACAGTTGATTGATAAGATCTCATCCATCTTTCACCATTATACGAGTATTGAAAAGAGACTGTATCTGAAGACCAACCAACCTCCTCCCCTCCCAGTTCGTATTTTGGAAATTGATGATCATTGTCATTTATACTTTTCGAAGAAGTGTATGTAGGTCTTTTACTACTCATGGTTTGTTTTGCACGTTACAGAAAGTGAAGAAAAAATAGTTTATTAATCCCAAAGAATTCCAGTCACATAGCACTATTCACTAGAAATTTACAGCACCTTCTTAACTGAAGCTGTGCGAGAGGCTTAGAGCAGTTTCTTGAAGTAGTAATTGACTTTATATCCAAACACCACATTAGTCTTGCAAATTGCTAACGACAGCTGTGCCCGACGGGTGTTTGTTGTTTATGCTAATCTTCTCATGGACTCTTGCTTAAAATGTTTTCAAAACCACTTCTAGTCAGTGTATCGATCACGGCAGGGATGTCTACGATTGTGTCTTGATAGAGAAAATAACGCCATTCTGCGTCAGCTCCTCTAACATTGTGTGGCACTTCTGTCACATTCATTATACGTTGTTGCTCTTCGTAACTCAGATGCCTAATGCCCCCTTGAGATGGAAGGGCATTTGGATGAGTGATTGTCTTCGACTTTTCCGAATTCCGCCAGAAAGTGTAATTGATGTCCATTCCCGGCAGTTGAACCAATGTCTTGTAATGGGTTAAGTGATCTGGATTCATCGCGTAAGGAAATATCTCCAATACCAGTGATGACGGAGGAAGAAACATGCTCATGATGAGGAGGGCCCCGTGGACCCCTATCACCAGTTTGGCACAGGACACTTTTTCAATAATATACGGAAGGGAATTGGATTCTAAACTAAGTTCCATCATGTCAACTTGAAAATGATCTGATACAGCTGTTCGTAGTTCTTTTTCATTTATTAAAAGCCGATTTTTCTTACGGCTCAAAAGTATGCCAAAGTTCTGCTTACAGGATCGTGGATTTATATTTAATTTCCCATATAAATACTTCGTAAATTGTCGAATGTGCTTCGAAGTTGCCGTTGAGTTTTTAATGGGCCCTTCGGGTTCTTCAAATCCAAACTGAAACCAGGTTGACTCCCTAGCCAATCCAATAATCGCTTCTTGAAAACAGATAAGAGTATGTGAGGTCTCCAAAGCTACTTCAAAACTAAACAACGGAGGATCGGATGAAAACAGATCGTACATGTATCCGATATCTCCGGCATCAGCTTTGTCCTTTATGAATAGTTTAATGTTTGAGAACTCTCTCTCTTCAAAATGTCGGTGGAGGGTGTAAAACAGGGGTAAGAGCTCGTCGTGGAAAAGGTGGAAGATATTGTGTGCGACAAATCGAGAGTAAATTATATACCTTCCCGGTTTAAAAATGAAGTTCTCTTCCAGAAGATTTTGCTCAAGGAACTGGTCTGTGAGGTTGAGATATTTCATGTAATAATTCAAATGAGCTGCAGAGGTAAGGGGAAGGGTAGCGAAATATTCAAATTTGTCAGAGACAAACACTTGTTTTGAATTAGGGCTGTACACGTATATAAAGGCATCGTCTGCATGTGCGTAACACAGGTTGTGAAACTTGCACGTTACGCTCTGGTGTGAATTTTTGGAGCAATTAAAGCTGGATCCTTCGGAAAGAAATTCAAACATTGGTTTATGGGATTTTATCCCTTCAGGTGGTAAAAATTGACCAATCTCCATGTATTGGTAGCATGCAGCTGACAGTAAGATTATGACAGATAGATAACATACACTGTTTAAATCCATTGTGAAGATCTGTGAAAAGAGCAACATGAAAGAACTCATAATATTATGCTCTAAATCGATTACTGCCGTGGAAAATGTATTTCTAACTTTGAGGCAATCGGCCTGTGTAGTTTCCATATACATTAATACAGACATTGCACATGTGGTCGTGTGGTTTGTTTTACCACTGGCTCTTCCGTCCTCATACCAGGGAGCTGCCACTTGGACCAAAGACAGCTAATTGG
The DNA here is from genome assembly GCA_029531755.1 of Holothuria leucospilota. Classification (NCBI taxonomy): domain Eukaryota; kingdom Metazoa; phylum Echinodermata; class Holothuroidea; order Aspidochirotida; family Holothuriidae; genus Holothuria; species Holothuria leucospilota. Next base: position 19,429,931 of record CM055968.1, on the reverse strand, counting down.
TACGAGTCGCCTGGGCATTCACGTATCAAGATAATGAGAGTAATTAAGAGTGCTTAAAGTTTAGGAGAAAGTTGACGGGGAGTTGAAACGATTAGCTACCGGATAGCCAGGAAAGTTTTGCTTAATGGACCTCAAGTGTTCAGTAACTCGATCAGCCAGGCAATGTTTCGTTTCCTACATACAAAATGGCACAACACAAGTTAAAATGTATGCTATATTTAATGGGATCCTTGCCCCTAATGGACTGAAGGTTAAACTTGAACTTTTGTAACTGTTTTGTTGCAGGTTTGGCCGTGCCCATTCCAAACGCTTTTATTTAGCTTGCCAAAATAGTGCTCGTTTCTGATATGACCGCCTTGCGTTTTTGTTTTAGATCGCGTCATGACAGCTTTTTCTATTTTTATTAATTAGTTATTTTACGCAGTTGCCTAGTTTTACTGTAGGCCTATTTTACGCCGTTGCGTAGCTTTACTGTATTTAACAAAGTTGTGTTTCTTAAACTGTGCTGCACACACACTCGGCGACCCGGTACCAAACGTCCTCGCGTTGGTCGAGTTTGTAGGCACGCGTTTTGCTTCATTTTTTCTATATTAGTTGATATTTTGCCGCCTGATGAAGGGAATTTACCCGAAAGGTTGCACAGTGTTCTCCTAAACTTTAAGCACTCTAGATTACTTTCATTGGCTTACACATGAGGCTAGAATTCAGTAGGAGGATTTAGCCATCAGGAGACTTAATACTTCTTTATTTTTCACCCGGGAAAATGGCCTTTTCCCAGGGAACTTTGGCTAAACGAGCCTATTGAATTTTAGCACCATGACATTACAAAAGTGTTTTCCAGTAATCGATCTTATATAATGTAAAGTACACAGATAAAAGCATTATTCCGACACACAAGATATAAAGCCAAACACAAAAATAGACGAAAATTCCAGTTAGAAGAACTATATTTCGGTAGCCAACTGGCGTCTTGATCACAGCAGAATTCACAATATAGATTGAACCACTCCCACAAGGTAAACAATTAAGGGATATATATATATATATATATATATATATATATATATATATATATATATATATATATAGGAAAAAATGAAGTAGTAAATAGTGCTAAAAGTTTGTGAAAAATTCCACGACGTTTCGGGTTTAAACCCTTCATCAGGTGGCAAAAATGCAACTGATCGTTGACACGGCCAAACGTACAATTAAAAAAAAATACACAATAAAATTGGGCACGGTAAACCTCGGCTAGGAAAACAGACAGTGTTAAGTGGTTACCACAAGTCAAAAAAATGCAGGAATTGCTGCGTTATAACAGTTCAAGTCTAACGTTCAGACCATGTGGGGACAGGGTTCCAAGTTTCATGATTAGGCGGTTTTCGGCAGCTAGGCGGTCATGATCGGAACCTCGACACGAGATGGCCGCCGAAACCATCAAGTCACGGATCGAGCATGTTGACGGGGGATTGAAGTGGGTGGCTACCGGGAACCCTGGGAGGTTCTGTTTGATTGATCTCAGGTGCTCGGTGACTCGGTCAGCAAGACGACGTTTTGTTTCTCCCACGTACAGTATATTACAGCGTTTACATACGAGAACGTAAACAACATTGGCTGAAGTACAGGTAAAATGCTGATAAACGTTAAACCGGTTGTTGTTGGGACCTACAATGGAAAGGTTTTTGTCATAACTGACCACCGGGCAAGTATTGCATCTCCCACGGTTGCAAGGAAAAGTTCCTGGGGTGTCAGGCACTACTGCTTGAGGTTGAGAGGTACGGACCAAGTGCTTAGATATGTTCTTTTCAATTCTGAATGCCGTGATGGGGGGATCAGGGAAATGATCACGGGTGGATGGGTCATGACGGAGGGTCTCTACATTCCTGTAAATGGCACGTACAATGGGGGTTACAGATGGGTGAAAGGATAGGACCAACAGGATACGTCTGGTGGGTGTATGGTCAGTTTTGGGGGCAAGGGCAGAGGCTCTATCAATTCCTTGTATGCGTTTCAGGGCATTAGAGAGCACTCTTTGTGGATACTGGCGTTGTTCAAAGAAAGAAATAATCTGCTTGGAAACTTTAGCGAAATCCTGGTCGTCGGAACAAATCCGTCTGGCCCGTAAACGCTGTAAACGCTGTAATATACTGTACGTGGGAGAAACAAAACGTCGTCTTGCTGACCGAGTCACCGAGCACCTGAGATCAATCAAACAGAACCTCCCAGGGTTCCCGGTAGCCACCCACTTCAATCCCCCGTCAACATGCTCGATCCGTGACTTGATGGTTTCGGCGGCCATCTCGTGTCGAGGTTCCGATCATGACCGCCTAGCTGCCGAAAACCGCCTAATCATGAAACTTGGAACCCTGTCCCCACATGGTCTGAACGTTAGACTTGAACTGTTATAACGCAGCAATTCCTGCATTTTTTTGACTTGTGGTAACCACTTAACACTGTCTGTTTTCCTAGCCGAGGTTTACCGTGCCCAATTTTATTGTGTATTTTTTTTTTAATTGTACGTTTGGCCGTGTCAACGATCAGTTGCATTTTTGCCACCTGATGAAGGGTTTAAACCCGAAACGTCGTGGAATTTTTCACAAACTTTTAGCACTATTTACTACTTCATTTTTTCCTACCTACTTCATAAGTGCTACGCAGTACTTTGACCTTATATATATATATATATATATATATATATATATATATATATATATAGATATATATATATATATAGATATATATATATATATATATATATATATATATATATATAGTTCGAAAGTGTAAAGAGTAATACGTTCGATCTTGAATTTTTATACCAATCCTAAGATAGAGCATAGCTCTTATCACAGAAGGAAAGGTTCACAGAAAATACCACAGAGAAAATTTGAGCCGCCCCGAGGGTTTGAACCCGCCATCCTCCGCTTTCCGGGCAGAGTCTGTGACCACTACACCAATTATGGCTCGTGATTCACAGAAGAGTCAACAAGGCTTCAAATACCTCGCGTGACTCAATTTTCTCTCTTTGTTACCATGGTAGTCCCGAAGCGGGAATGAATAACCCTCGGTGCGGCTCAAATTTTCTCTCTGGTATTTTCTGTGAGCCTTTCCTTTTGTTATAAGGGCTATGCTCTATCTTAGGGTTGGTATAAAATTTAAGATCGAATGTATTACTATTTACACTTTCGACCTACATGCTAACTTCGATCTACCAACCTCGACGTTATATATATATATATATATATATATATATATATATATATATATATATTTCCCTAATTCGGCACTTAGGGGGAAACTTGTTGTTGAAAAGTCGACCTTAAGGGGAAAAAATTTTTCGGGTGAAATATAAGTTTCGCCTTAACATTTCCACACACTTTTTCTATAGGAATACGTAAACTTACAAGGGCGCCCTCTTAGATTTACAAACTAGATGCCATTACTTCAAAGTTGTCAAATTTACGGACACCTAGCTGTTAACACGAACGGATGGATGGCCATTGAAATAACGTTAATTATATTTTTAGACGTTAGGGCGAATTTATTTCTTATGTATTTTATTATCTTTTTTTCGCCCTATGTACAAGCAGATATAACAATTTCCCCTTAAGGTGGGAATTAGCGTTATATATATATATATATATATATATATATATATATATATATATATATATATATATATATATATATATGTATATATATATATATATATATATATATTTATATATATATATATATATATATATATTTATATATTTATATATATATATATATATATATATATATATATATATATATATATATATATATATATATATATATATATATATATATATATATATATATATATATATATATATATATATATATATATTGAAAGGTTGTAGCTGGGTTACTACAAGACAGCTTTACAGAACTGTTTCGTAAGGGCCAATTTGAACAGGTCCTCACTCTTCAGAAGCCTGATGTAGAATGGTGTCAACAATGTTGAATACGCCGTGCCCGTTGAACCGTACTGTGGACGTGTTCGTTTTCGAAAACAGGCACGGGTGATTAGGTCGATTCAAGATACCTTACCTATTGGAATAATTACACAGCAGATGTTTATTTCTGTGTCTGCAAGAGCTGATGAGTTCGTTTATTTTGTTTAAAGTGGCTAAGGAAGGTTTGAGTATGATGAAGAACTTTTCTTCTAGACAGAGGTTGCAGGCTTTTGATGATGTGGAGTATGCCCGAGCTTTGCTTATAAGCTTCCATTTCACAGAGTGTTCTACATTTGAATCCTTTAACTTCCAGATATGTTCACTGAGTGCAGTTGCGTTTCTCTTGTCTTTGTGTTTGAAGCTAGACTTGTGGGCGTTGTATCTGGTTTTGAAGGTGTTTTCTGTTAGACCAATGTAAGTTTCTTCCTTGTGATTGTCATGGCGTGTTACAGTGGCTTGGTACACTATGTTGTTGGTGAGGCAGTTGCCTTGCAGTGGACACTGGCTTTGTGTTCTGCAATTGCAGTTGTTTTGTGTTGCAGGTTGCAGATTCTGTTTGGTCAGTATGTATTTGTTGTGCGCTGATATTATTTGGTCCATGTTTGCCATGCAGCTGTAACTCAGTTTTACCGTGTTTCTGTTGAGTAGAGTATGTAGTTTATTTCCAGGCGCCACACGCCACGAAATTACTGCAATGGACAAAACTATCGCTTCAAAACTCGAAATCAGTGACAGAGTCGACACTACATGTGAAAAACAAGCGTTTATTACACTAAAGGACCACAAACCGAACTTCAACAACAAACCCACCTGCAGGCTAATCAACCCATCAAAATCAGAAATAGGGAAGATCAGCAAGCAAATACTAGAAAGAATAAACTCAAAAAATCAAAGAATCTACAGGTTTCAATCAATGGAAGAACACAAGTGAGGTAATAGATTGGTTTAGGGAAATACACAACAAACATCAACAATCGTTTACTGCTTTTGACATCTGTGAGTTTTACCCCTCAATAACTGTTGACCTCCTCAACAAGGCTCTGGATTTTGTGTCGAACTACACAGACATATCAACGTTTGAAAAACATGTGATCTTTCACACAAAGAAAACTATGTTGTTTAACGCCGAAACACCATGGTGCAAGCGTGCCGAATCTTTATTCGATGTCACCATGGGCAGTTTCGACGGTGCTGAAACTTGTGAACTAGTAGGACTATACCTGCTATCACAACTTCAGCACATTAACATGAATGTTGGTCTGTACAGAGACGACGGTTTGGCAGTTTGCAAAGCAATACCCAGGCAAACAGAGAACATAAAGAAAGAAATATGCAAGATATTCGCAAACAACAACCTGAAGATAGAAATTGACGTAAACAAAAAAATAGTTAACTTTTTAGACGTAACTCTCGATCTCCGCACAGACACATACAAGCCATACATAAAACCCAACAACATCCCTCTCTATGTGCACAAACAGAGCAACCACCATCCACTTATCACAAAGAACATCCCAGAAAGCATTAACAGGAGATTATCTAACATCACATCCGACGAAAACACTTTCAACACCTCAGCACCCATATACCAGGAAGCACTGCACAAAAGTGGCTATGGGTATAATCTAAAGTACAGAACCCAACCGCTTAACACCAGTCAACAAAACAAGGCCACAAAACGAAGACGTGCCAGAAACATAACCTGGTTCAACCCCCCATTCAGTGACAATGTCACCACCAACATTGGCAAGAATTTCTTCAACCTTTTAGACAGCTGCTTCCCGCCTGGACATAAACTACATACTCTACTCAACAGAAACACGGTAAAACTGAGTTACAGCTGCATGGCAAACATGGACCAAATAATATCAGCGCACAACAAATACATACTGACCAAACAGAATCTGCAACCTGCAACACAAAACAACTGCAATTGCAGAACACAAAGCCAGTGTCCACTGCAAGGCAACTGCCTCACCAACAACATAGTGTACCAAGCCACTGTAACACGCCATGACAATCACAAGGAAGAAACTTACATTGGTCTAACAGAAAACACCTTCAAAACCAGATACAACGCCCACAAGTCTAGCTTCAAGCACAAAGACAAGAGAAACGCAACTGCACTCAGTGAACATATCTGGAAGTTAAAGGATTCAAATGTAGAACACTCTGTGAAATGGAAGCTTATAAGCAAAGCTCGGGCATACTCCACATCATCAAAAGCCTGCAACCTCTGTCTAGAAGAAAAGTTCTTCATCATACTCAAACCTTCCTTAGCCACTTTAAACAAAATAAACGAACTCATCAGCTCTTGCAGACACAGAAATAAACATCTGCTGTGTAATTATTCCAATAGGTAAGGTATCTTGACTCGACCTAATCACCGTGCCTGTTTTCAAAAAAAAAACGAACACGTTTTCAAAAACGAACACGTCCACAGTACGGTTCAACGGGCACGGCGTATTCAACGTTGTTGACACCATTCTACATCAGGCTTCTGAAGAGTGAGGACCTGTTCAAATTGGCCCTTACGAAACAGTTCTGTAAAGCTGTCTTGTAGTAACCCAGCTACAACCTTTCAATATTTTAGCTTCCTTTACAGGTTGAGCACTTTACCATTGACTGGTTAACACCTATTACGCATATATATATATATATATATATATATATATATATATATATATATATATATATATATATATATATATAAATAAGGTCAAAGTACTGCGTAGCACTTATGAAGTAGGTAGGTAAAAAGAAGAGGTAAATAGTGCTAAACGTTTGAGAAAAATTCCACATTCCACATTTTTCACAAACTTTTAGCACTATTTACTACTTCATTTTTACCTACCTACCTATATATATATATATATATATATATATATATATATATATATATATATATATATATATATGAATGGTTGATTGACTTGAGCAGTGATTCTCAAACGTGGCCCCAGGACCCGTCTGTGCAGCCTCGTAATTGATTTACATCTTTAAAAAACCATATTCGACAAGAAAAACTTGGCGAAGTTGGAATATGTGCCAATGATCCAATATCATCATGCATTTTAAATCGTGTATTTTTAAGTCACAAGTCGACTGCTTCCAAGTTTGTTGTCCTGAAGTGGCACTATGTTTCTAAACATAGCAGACTGTAGGGCATATTCCTTTTTCAGCCAATCCTTATCAAAAACTGGTTATTTTGTTTTGTGTTCACACAAAACTAGGCAAGCTGATAACCTGCTAGCAAGGAAAGGCCACAAAAACTTGTATTAACCCCTCCCAACAAACACACACACACACTTCTTGCAGCTTGAATGTTGGTGTCCGTCCACTGATCCGGCACTACAAAATTGGAAAGGCTAGCGAGGTGTTCACTTAAGTGGCGATTTGTAGGCCCTGGAAAGCGGTAACCTGGGCATCATGCAATATATGTACATGCCAATACGTAAACATACATACCTACTCGAGCTTGCAAACGCATATGTTAGAGTGAGTTTTGTCGTCCAGTGACGTCACGTGGAAGACCCTCACTAGATTTTGTACATTACTATTCCTAGACCGTGGCAACACCATAGAAATGAAAGTAAGGGAGAACGCTAACACAATGCATCCATGCATGTTTAACCGGTGAAGCCACGAAAATTGTGAGGGCGCTTTCGTTGTACGGCAAAAGACCGGTTGATTGATGTCTCTCCGTACGTACAGTGTGCATTCTGATGCAGAAGTTATAGCTTATGTTATGCGTTTTTCGAAAGATTTGGAGTAATTTTTACAACAGAAATAAGTCATGGTGCCTTAAGCATTTTGTTTTATACTCCTAACTTGAAAACTTGTAGTTTCTTTGCCAATACTTGGGGCAAAAGCAATGACGTGATATTTGTATTACGCGCAGGTGCTCTGTTGCCGTACAGACTGGCCAAATCAATGGCTTCAGTCCAGATCGGCTGACGACATTCTCCCTTACTTTTATTTCTATGGGCAACACTCACCTTCTAACAGGGAGGAAACAGACCGCTAAGACTTCAAGACTGACTTTTTATGAGTTTTTCAACTTGTCAACTAGAGCTAGACGTGGACGACGAAAAGGTCGTGAAAAAAGATCGAACTTATTGTTTCATTAAAAGTCTGCGAAGCTATTTCAAAAAGAGAAAACCATTATTCCCCATCAAAGGAAATGGATCCTTTGAGAGGTCACAGAAGGGGTAACAACACTTTGTGTCATGGTTAGTCATTTGTACCAAAGTCAACAAACAATTTGATATTTGCAGAAAAGGGTAAAGCAGATTTTCATTTACATTTGTCGTTATGGAAAAAAATTTAGGGCTATTGTACGAATTCAAATTTTTGTAGGGAAAATGGAAAAACCTACCAGAACCAAGGAAGCTAGCACAAAGTGATTAACCTACAAAATTGGTTGGCTTTGTACAACAGAAGCAGAGTTCACCCCAAAGGGCACTGAGCTAGTTATTTCTGCAACATTTCATAGAGTACTTTATTTCAAAATCCGAGTCTTAGTATAACGCAATAACGTGTCAGAGTCCAAGGCCCTGTCAAATGGTCTAAGTCCGATTCAGAGTCACTTACATGTAAAAATATCATCAATGATAAGAATAGACAATTAAAGTATGTCAAAATTTTTTAAGCTGCCATGATGCGACCTTGGAACTTATTCTATATAAATCCCAAGTCTTTTTCGAATTTAAAGATGGTTTATGGTGACAGCTGAATCCAACAAAATTGCATGGCCGACATTATGTGACGTCAAAGATTTTCTTTTTCTTTATTTCCAAAGAAGGCTAATCGCAGGGTGTGCTCTTAGGTGTGCTCTATTATGTGCATTGAACATAGGGTACACATGCTGAATTGATTTTTTAAACCCCACCGTTCTTTCGTTTTTTAGAGGTATATCATGTTATCAACCCAATAGCCTAAGGTATTTATTATTCCATCACTGGGATTTTTTCCTACTCAGGTTACAAACGATAACACAACAAAACCTACTACCGTACTTAATAAAATGCAACCTAGTCAATGGTGTGAGGCGAACTTTGAGTCATTCCATAGTTTCAGACTTCAATATTTTCTCTCTATAATGCCTTCTTATACTTAAGAATTATATTGTGTTGTATGCTTTCTGCACTCTGAGTTGAAGGTCATAGTCAAGGATATGATCGTCTGACAATGTCACATGTAAATCTTGGCTCCATGCCAGCTTAAGACTGACGTCATATTAGAACTGTTATTGTGATTGAGACAGAACGCATAGAAATACGCACACGCCAGCTATGCTCGGTACGCGTGAACTCATGTCTGATCTAGCCATTCACAGAGTGTTATTATAATGCCAATGATGTTATTATTCGTTAAACTAATCAGATTGTGTGCAGTTTTGGGTGGGCTCTGGTTACTTCTGACCTTCAGAGCCGGCCAAAGGTATAATTTGTGATCAGTTTGATTTTAGACTTCAGATCACCCAGACCCGTATTCAATGGTAACATTTAATTGCAAGCACAGAAAGCCTACCCGTTGTATTTCGGTGTGCAATTGCAAGATACAGAGAGGTAGATGCATTTTTTTGAAAGTAGCTTTTGTCAATTCGATTGTCTTTGCACTGTTAGCCGTATTGTATGAGGGTCATAACTACTCAGCATTTTAACAACTCAGCATTAGGTACTATATTTACTGCTATGGAGATGGGTAGAAAAAAAGCTGGCAATTTTAACGAGATAAATTCATCATGCTTATCCCTTTGTCGTGGCGAATTGGCTCCCAATCAAACGCCAGAAAGATAAAGCTGTAGTAGCATGCAAAGTCCTACCATACAAAATTGTAGGATTCCACTGATCTGAGTACTTCTATCAGGTTCAACGAAGTCATTTGGGGGACAATGAATGATTTGGTTTGGAGGCCCCGCCTTAGGCGTACAAAGATTGGCGCATCTGATCCTCTTGTTACACTAACAAAGCCTTTTATCCTATTACTGTAAATGCCCCAATCGAACTGGTTTGTAGACTTAAAACACAGACTCGGAGAGACTCATAAATAGTAGCAGATATAAGGTGCCCAGGTGAGATTTTTCAAACAGGACTAAGGTTGGAATAACACAACGTTGGGAAAGGGCTGTGGAATTTTGAGTGCGTAACGTCCGGATGTGGTCATGTTTAACGCCCAGCAGGGCACAGGGTGAGAATCCTCATTGATAAATGCGAAATTGTGAGCGTCAGCATGAGGACTTCAACCACTTTCAAAGTGCCATTACACTCATCACAAAAATCACAGCTTGAACTCTTTTTATAGACGCATAGCTCAGACTCAAACCATCTCATATTATCAGTTAACACTTTTGTCTGATATGCCTGTACGATAGGACAGCGGGGAACCCCGGGACGCTTGAGAACCAGTCAGATTAACAGATCTGATGAATTGCTATTAAGGTTTTTGTTTTGTTATATAGACTACGACCTAACAAATAGTGCAAGCTTATGTATGTATTGGTCCCCAAGAATGGTACACCTTCCGGTTTATTGTTAAACGGTCGTGAGGATTAGAAAACTTTTTCTTTAATAAGACGAGTCATCATTAACAACCGCTTATCAGTCTTTCATGTTATTCTTCTTCCTTCTCTTTTCATTGAACAGAGACACTTCAGACAGGACTTTTTACAACATAATCAATAAAAACATGGAATAAAAGACATTATTGGAAATGGGAAAACAAGAGGAAATTTTTTTGGAAATTAGACTCAAGTAAGCCAGATTCGCTAATCTGAGTCAAGACGAAATTTCTATTGCAACAGAACTTGGAAATACCGGAAAGAATAACCAGATGAGGTTGTAAAGAAAACAACTGTTAATGGTAGTAAAGATGGACCAGGGAGGTGATATTAGACCTAATAGCTAATAACACCTCCCTGGTCAGTGTTTGCAACACGTGGTACAAACAGGTTTTACAGGAAACATTTACACAAACAATGGTCTTCATTGATCAATGGAAAAGAGGAACTGTACTGATAAGAAGCCGTGTGAGACACTGGCTGACTGGTTTACGCGAATGGTCTGTTGTCGTAAAACCCAGTTCAGGTACTTCATGCATAATTTTCTTGTTACCATAGTTCAAAATAATATTTTCTTTAACTTTCTGTACATCTGAATATACACAATCCGCTTCACTTTCCAGAGGCTTCAGCCCATTAATCTTCAGGATCATGCGGTACCCGCCCCCCTTGCACCAAAGTCCCCTTTTTCCAAAACATACATGTCTGACCTATCAGTCTGCTCATGCTTTGAATACAAGTGTGGACACACGTGGTCACACGATCTTGTAGTCTAATGCGCTTCATAAAACTGATCATATTTTTCACAGATCGCGAGGCTTGTCATTTCTCATTTGCTATGATTTATTGCATACTCGGTTCATTTTTTCGGTTTATCAGTCCTTTATCGATGGAAGTTTCTGAAATGTTTATGATCGCAAATGCCCTGGATTGTTATTGTCTCAACCATGTCAACAGTTTTGGAGAATTCCTCTTTTGGGAGAATCTAGTTTTCGCCCCATCGAGAAAAAAAAATGGTCATAATCGAGGCCTTATTGCCTATATTACCCAAACTTTTTCGCGTTCTTTGTGAACATTGTCAGTGGCGAATGGCTTTGCAGAATTTGTCGGTCTAATGTAATGGAATTAAATGAATATTCGGTAGGTGTACTGTCATAGCAAAGCCACATCCTAATAAGTGGTTCACCAAACCGTTTTTTAGAAAAACGCAAGTTTTTTTTAAACCTTGTCTTTGTTAGGCTTACACGCCTAAAGAATGTGTTGTATAACTTAGTTTTCCCCATTTGGAAGAATTTTGGTTTTCTCACAAACGAGAGAATCTCCTGGCCAGGTCAATGTTAAACTCAAATCCCTATTGCTGCAATGAAAGGTCAACTCGAATAAGCCAGAAGTGAGTATAAAACGATGAACATTATGGGGAGCCACATACGATATGTAATTTATCAGCGCTAGTTATGTACAATGAATCAATATATGCTTGACGGAAATTTCGAGATGATCGGTAGAAATTTGTTATTTCAAATGCAGTTGGATGCTCGTAACGATGGAATTGCTAAATAAGCTCATTAAGCCCTTTGGGTACCAGAGGTGTTAAGATGGGGAAGGGGCCATGTAGACTGTAAACGAGGATGTTCGCTACGCTGATAGAAACTTTTCCATTTGAAGAATGTGCCCTATATCAAGACAAACTCAGGTGAACGACCGGGACATCTCGTCAAGAATTATAGCTCTTTAGAGACAAAAGTAGTGAGTGGAGTGGAGGGACATGTATCCCATAGACGAGGAAGGCTGCCGCCTAATTCTAGCAGTTGAAATGTCTTCCATGATGCTTAGTCAGTTAGTGGGTACATTTAAGTATGAAATCATTGACGAAGGTCAGTTGTAACGACCGTTCACCTCATTTTACTTGACCATAGAACAGCCCCAGTTTCTATCAGCGCGTTTCAATATTGGGCGCCGAAGAGTTCCGTTCCATAAACTTAGTAGTACAAGTCAGATTTTGGAAGTCAGATTTAAAAGGAGTACTAGTATTCAAAGTCAATTGCATTCTCTGTTCTGTTACTATAGTGAGTTTACTAATACTCGTTCGCATATTATCTGGAAAGCAGGCTCTCGCACACAGACTCTTGTTCCCGTAGTCGTGCCCATATACTTATAACTTTTACTCAAACTTGTACTTAAATATTCATAACCGTGATTACAGACATCTCATGCATCTTAGTTTGTGCATTTTTGTGCATTTATTGATTTTTGTATTTTGATAGGGATTAAAACATTGTAGAACTTATGCGGTTAGCAATGGAAACTATATTAATTTATATATATATATACATATTAAACATGATTATATTGTGTAGTATAAGTGTGAGCTAAGCTGTTTTTCTACAAATTAAAGATGTTAGTACTGGAACAGCAACCATCCCTTTTTGATTTAAACAAAGTTAGAATTGACAATCTCCTAGTGCATACTCTTGCTCTTTCTCAGAAATAATATGTATATCTTGCATTTGGTATGGTATCTTTCTCTACAGTGGGTGAAATGCGTCTCTGTCAGTGATTTAGTTCCAGAAATTGTACATGGTAGAATTCTATACGTCCCACAAAAATAACCAACCTGACAATAATAAGTTTTGTTAGCGGCAAAAGCTAAAAAGTAGTAGTAAAGCTTTGAGACCTCCTATGTGATCGATGCAGCACACTGAGCCATGCAAGTTAAGCCCAAAATGCTCAGTTACCTAACTGCCAACTTGAATCAATATGAACGCTGTAAAATATGAAATCCCTACCAAGGAACAAGCCAAAATAAAACGAAGACCTAAAAAAGTTTTCTCTCAGGTGTGAATAAGTATAATCTGGTTACTTTTCGTTGATAAACATGCAGGATATTCTCTCCTTTTTACAAAGTTTGAAAACCTGCTTAGGCTTTTGAAGAATTGGCCTTTCTACAGTAGTCAGTGGTCAGAGTATTATGGAGACTGTTCTTATTCCACAGACCACCTCGGGCTCCTGCTCCAACGGCCTTGTTGTGGATTGGTGAACAGTTACAATAAGTCATAACATACTATATAATTCTCATGTGGCGATAAAAATGGTTATAGACGACGGGTTGGTAGAATGACGTACCCACTCAGACATAAATTTCAAACAAAGCTCTTTGACGGAGCGGAAGCAATGCAGCATGTTCTGCTGCAGACTAAATGATATCAAAAAGGTCCCCCTGTCATCGAGCTTCTTTTGATGGGTGGAGGAAGCTCGAAGCATTAACTGCTTCATTGATTATTAACAAACCATTTGAATCAGATGCCGGAGAAGATTATTTTGAAAGATGAACTGAACTAATTTCAACTTCATACACACCACAGTATATTTTATAGCCTACTGTATGTTTTAAAGGGACGTGGAAATTAAAGAGAAATCCCTACTTATTGCGATGTGCACAATGAATCAAACAGCGGCTAGTCTTGTTTTACAGTCGTTTGGCTTCAAAACTTCAAATTAAGATATTTTTGGGGATGTGAGAAATTTGAGTTGGAGAAAAAGTTATCGTTGCAAAAAAGCTCGGAAGCTGGAAAGCTCGTTGTAACCCTTGTATTCATTTCATCCACCTCTTATGTATCTAACTCTAACCTCTAAGACATTTCCAAGTTAAAACTAGCATGTGCAATAGGCCAGCAGTTCTTTTCTAGACATTAATACTTTGTTAGATTCTTCGATTTATTTACTCAAAAGTATACTATACTCGTAATTGAGTGTACATTTCTAAGGTTGTACTTCTACTCATGGATTTGTACTGGTAACATAAACCGTACTCGACAAAATTAAAATTAGACACTCGTAAACATTCTCGGAGCCGCGTATTCGCACTCTTACTTACACTACAGAATTTAATCCACACCAGCAGATCCTATCAGTAACCGTTTGGTAATCTTTACAGCTCCCTGTTACAACCAATGGCGATGTCGTTTTCATGATGGTATAGCTGTTCTTTTGAATGAGTGGTGCATCGGCAGAAGGGATGGATAAAGGATACATGTTATCCATGGTACAGATCAACAGCCCCGACAATTAATCTACGTTTGCCCTCAAAATTTTGGCTCCTCACGTACGATGTCGTTAGATTATCCGAGATGAGCTATATCATCAGTTAACACGGCACATTTACAATACAGATACACTGTGCTAAATATTCTCTTTCACAGACTGGTATGGTAACAAGGCTCTTTTCGAATCCCGTTATCATCTCCCCTTCGACATTTTTCCCTAAACTCGTCGGGCCTGTCGGGCTTACGTTACTATCCCCAATTCGGGGAGGGTCAGCTCCCCCGGCTACTTTATCAAGTATTAATAGCAAGGGTGTAGTCTAATACCTGTGTACACCGGGCAATATATAGAAATACATTAGGCTGTTTACTACTTTCTGCGTTTTTCAAAACCGATCCTTGCTAATATGTCACATATGGCGTGTATATCTACAATTGTATCTTGGTAGAGGCGAAAAAGCCATTCAGGGTCTCCTCCTCCTGTACCGTATGGCACCAGTGTTCTATTCATTATACTTTGTTGCTCCTGGGAACTGAGGTGCCAAATACCACCTCTCTCCAGTCCGGCGGTGGGATGGGTTACTGTCTTCGATTTGTCCATATTTCTCCAGTATGTGTAATTGATGTCCATCCCTGGCAATTGAATCATTGTCTTGTAATGGCTTAAGTGATCTGGGCCCATTGCGTAAGGGAATATCTCTAAAAGAACTGATGACGGAGGAAGAAACATGGTCATGGTCAGGAGGGCCCCGTGCATTCCAACCACCAACTTGGCACAGGACACTTTCTCAATGATGTACGAAAGCGAATGAAATTCTAAACTAAGCTCAATCATTTCAATATGAAACATATCTGATACTGATGTTCGAAGTTCTTTTTCATTCAATAGACGGCGATTTCCCTTTCTACTGAAAATAATACCAAACGTTTCTCCATAGCATCGTGGATAGATTCCTTGTTTTTCTTTCACATACGTAGTGAAATTTCTTATGTGCTCTGAAGTAAGAGGTAGGTTGTCGATAGGTCCGCCTCCCGTTCTTTTAAATCCATATTGATACCATATTGTTTCTCTCACTAATCCAATAGTTGCCTCTTCAAAGCAAGTCACAGTTCCGTCTGGTTCTAGAAATGACTCAGATTTAAACATTGGAGATTCTGGTGAAAATAATTTGTAGAGGAATAGGAAACCCCCCTCGTCTCCTATGTCAAAAATGAAAAACTTAACAGAGGAAATATGGTTCCCGGTTTTGAAATATCGAACCAAAGTGTAAAAAATGGGAAGCAGTTCGTCGTGAAAAAGGTGGAAAATATTTCCGATTGCAAATCTCGTGTAAATTATGTGTTTTCCTGGTCTATATATGAAGTTAACATCATTTACGAGTGGGTGTAGGTCCTCTTGAGTCACATTTATGCACCTAAAGTGGTGATCCAGGTCGACTACAGGAGTAAGGAAGAGTATCCATTTATCGATTCCCCCAGTTGTATCACGCACCTGTTCTCGCGATTTAGGACCATACACGTAAACAAATAAGTCATCCGAATGGGCATAGCAAAGGTTTCGAAAATGACATGTCCTGTTCTCAGCAGAATGTCCACTGCAATTTAGGCTGCTTCCTTCTAAAAGAACGTCGATTATTTGTTTCGTCTGTGGCTCCTTTTCTTTGGATTGTAAAGGGAATCCATTCTTCATATATTTGTAGCATCCGACCGATATTAAGATCGTTGTGAAGATATATCTAAAACTAGCCATGGCTACAACGCTGTTGAAAGGAGATATCGATTCAAAATCAGTCTAAAATCAGTTTGATAACATTCATTAATTACTCAAAGTTTGGGTTAGCTGCTTGTCCTAAAACCCAGCTTGGCTGCATAATCACCTCTAAGCTCAGTGAGACGGAATAAATGCCCTTAATTCTAACTCAGTGATACAATTCTTGTGCGTTTATAGTGACGTCACTGATGATTTCGGCTCCTGAGAAATGACTGTCACAGGTCAGGCTAAATAATTATTCATTAATCGAGGGTACCTCTCGGGGCTCTCTTGTACGGTTCGTTTATTTTTAATGTTTATAGTCGCTAAACTGCCGTATTTTGTGCGTAGCCTGCGAAGTACCCACTTGACTGACTTGTACTATTTTAACAAGGTAGTAAGTAGTCTTGTCAGTGAAGGCTAGAAGTGACGTCATAGAAACGATTGCGGGGCGGGAACTTAAAATTTGCCTATGAGTTGTAAGATTTAAATGTGTTTGGCCCAGTTTAGTTGAACGAGGGGTTTATAGCTTGCTTCAGGGAACGCGACTGTCGAACTCTCGTCCGAAATGTTTTAAAGTGGTGTAGTTAGTTGCCGTATTTTGGTACTATGGTGGACTGTTTAACCGTATGTATGTGAGCCATATTCTGGTATCCTCTGTAGTCGCTCGAAGTAACACTGATCTAAGTCGTTACTATGCATGCCGTTCTCATGTATGTGTAATTAACAGAGTACTGTGCCGTTTCTTACATGTTCTATCCGTATGTTACACTCTTGAGGGAGAAAAGGAACTCCTGTGTTCTCATGTTCTCTGTATGAGATTAAATCTTAATACATTATCGAATGACCCCCTGAACTTGGAACCAGATATTATAATAATCTGCACCTTTACTTTCCTGTGCTGTTATTAATACGTGTAATTGAACTAACTACGGGGTCCGTCAACTACACCTAGAGGAAAGAGGCTGTTACTCGTTCGACTGATAGCGCAGATTGTAAGGTTGGGCGATATTTCGAAAATTATCGTTATCGCGATAATTTGTTTTGTGAGACGATACGATAATACGAATTTGAAAATGGCGATAATTTCTTGTGGAAAAAATGTGAAATGATTTGCCTTGTGTTGTTTTCTTTCTTCGTTTCGCTTTCTCTAAAATAATTCTTTTATTGAAGGCATTCTTTTATTACATAGAACTGATGTAAAATCAATGTAAGTTCGTCATTTCTCTCCACATTTTTCCATCGAGGAGAAAACGAAACAAATTCGCAGTCATTAGATTTGGTGACTTTTTTAACCCTGAATATTCCAGTATCAGCATGGAACTCGCATGGCAATTGTCTTAGGAAAATTATCGTAATTGTCGAATTGTCGCGATTATTTCTTGTTTTATTATCGCGATAGTAAAAAGCCAATATCGCCCAACCCTACCAGATTTTACTTGGGAGAAAGAAACTTGCGGTTGGAACGCAGTCGAAATGTAGCATTTATCCTCTAGAGGTCCGAAGCGAAAATTCGAAGAGCTGAATCTTATAGCTTTTATATTGTATGCGGGACCGTCTGAGCCATCTTTAGTTAGAAGACTCGCGAACTGGAAAAATACTAGTCGCAAGCGACTTATACGGTATCCCCCTAAAAAGAGAGACCTTTTGGATCTTGAACAGGAACGGAGAAGTTGCTTGGGCTCAGCTAAGCATGTGTTACCTTGGATAGATTTTCTGGATGAATAATCGCACTCATTTCTTTTAAATTTCTTTTTTAAATTAGAAATTTGTAAAATTTTAGTTTGGCATAGCCTAACTAAGAAGCTACAATCTTGGACGAAACTCGTTGGAACACCCCTGCAATCCCGCTCCCCCGTACAATGTTGGAGCTAATAATGTCAATTCGGGATACACAGCTTTCGTTTGGACACAACATTGTACTGGGGGAGGGAGTTTCGTAAATCATGCGCGACACCATATTGTACATAGTACAACTTCCGGTGGGAGGTGTTCCAACAGTTTTGTCCAACATTGTAGTTTATCTAACGAAAAACACGAGGAGTTGGTAACAAAGACTAAATTACGTAAAAGTCGGTTACATTGAATCAGATGTAGTTCTACTCTTTTTCTTCCTCTGGCTTAGTTTTGTGCAGGGATGTTGCATTTCAAGGAGGAGGGGAGGAGGGGAGGAAGTGGGAGAGTAGAGGGCAGCGTCCAAGAAAATTTCGCCTTCAGAGCGCCCTTTTGTTTCTAGTGGAGCTAATTGAAAAACACTCTGTATCGATAGCTGTAAACACACAAGACTCCATAGGTAAAGGAGTTTGCTGACACTCAGTGCGCAAACAGAAAAAAGAACGACGGGCTAAAAGAATGACAGCATGGAGGTGGGACCACTACACCAAGGGAGTCACTCAAAAATTCTGGTCGGTTCATAATGTGGTTAAAGCACAGAAAGAAATATCACCTCTTTTTCGATCCATTCAATCGTTAAATCGCAAGTCATGCCATACCAGGGTAGCCAGAAGGTTTTACCAGAATTCCCTCGATCATGCACAACATTCCCAAGAATTCTCAAGGTTGAAAAATACGAAACAGCAATATATGAGGCAAATTTACACGAACTTAAGCAACTAAAGAAACAATTCTGATACATGATCTTACCTGGAGCCACATTACCTTATTATGGTATGTCAATTGAAACAAAAACTAGAATCAGTAATACATGGATACTATTTATTGTTGAATATGAAGGAAAAGGATTCCAATGGTCAAAGTCTAGAATTTCACCTCTGGTTAGTTCAGATGACCTTTGACCTCTCAAACACAATAGTGTTTTCCCTCTTAATATGGAACACCCATGAATTAGGTATGAGAAATGTCGAAGTTTCTTTTCTCCTTGTGTTAACGAGCTTATCGTCATAGCACAATTACACACACGGACACACACACAAACAGAAATCCCCAATCACGAATCCAATGGCTTCTCTTTTCATCGAAACTCAAACTCTTCATATAGGCCTACCGTTGAAAATAGTGTTTAAGGCGATGGAGATGGTAAAATGAAGTTAATACTTAGACAAAGAATAATGGGGTTTCAGATACAGCCTTTCATATGCTTTTCTGTAGACTAAAGTGGGGTCCCTCTAATCAAACTTTATTTTCAAGTGTGGAAGGACCCCCATATGGTTAGTGTTATACAGGATAGTTACTGTTATACAGGATACCGCTCTAGAGCCACATTTTAAATGAGTACGGTATATGAAAGAACAAATATACTTCTCCCACTTCCTTAGAACTACAAATATACCAGTGTACTGTAGCTTCTAAAACAACGGGGATATTGCAGAGCGTCTTGAAAGTTATGCTATACACAGCAAATCAAGCAATCATTCTTGTGTCGTTTGGTTTCAACCTGAAATCAATACTTTTAGGATCTAACAAATTTGAGGTAGAGGAAAAGTTTCTGCAGC
The DNA here is from genome assembly GCA_029531755.1 of Holothuria leucospilota. Lineage (NCBI taxonomy): Eukaryota > Metazoa > Echinodermata > Holothuroidea > Aspidochirotida > Holothuriidae > Holothuria > Holothuria leucospilota. The sequence goes on along the minus strand of CM055968.1, from coordinate 19,410,144 downwards.
TTGGAAAGTACATTGTAGCCTACATATTCGGTTAATTTATCTTACAGCGTCAATTAATTTAAGCCAATATTTCTTTTACAATACGATGTATTTATATGAAAATAGTATTAAGATCAGCGGCATTTAATTGCAATAGGTTTACAAATAGAAAGTTTCTTTCCAGATACTTGTGATTAATTTTTTGTATTCCTCCTTTTTCGAATCAAACGAACAACCATACTCTCACTTGAGTACCATCTTTTTTTTAACAATTCAACCTACAAGTTTGGTACAAACTCCTTCCTTCTCCCTATCCCTACTAAGTAATTCATTTGTAGCCTGTACAGTTTTCTGTACAAACCAGTCGGGAATGTTATTTCTAATCAGTTGTTGTCTTGTGCTTGTCGTTCTCTAAGGTAGTAAGTTAGAGAGGGAGGTTGGACCATTTCTTTTAATAGAAAAAGAGTGGATACGGGGTGCCGCTTATTCCCGATAGAAGTCCAACGCCAAGACAATTAAACTATGATTACTCTAAATGAGCATGGAGCTTTCTAAGTGTGTAGTAACGTTTGAGTCCTCGAGCACTCTGAATTTTTAAAAGTCAGATTTTCTACGAAAAAAAAACGCGATCAGTACTAAACGAAGGAGCCTATATCACAAAAACATGTCGTAAAATATTGTTCTTAACAAGTATGTCATGTCTTGTTTTAGGAATGTATCACATTTCATCATGGTTCTGATGAAAATAAGTTGTGAAAAATGGCAGATCTTCCTCGTCTCCGGACCCGTGTCAACGATGAAAAGTTTAACAGACAAAATATCATCCGTCCGGAAACGAGAGTGTAAAACATGGAGAGCAGTTCCGGTAAAATAAAAAGAAGGAAAATATTCCCCAGCACAAGTTTAGTGTAAAGATGCGTTTCCCAAGTCTAAATATGAAGTTCATATCCTTAATGTGTGGCTTAATTGGCTCTCATAAGTCACATTTATACAAGTGATCCAGTTCGATTACAGGAGTAAAGAAGAGAACCCATTTTTCGATTTCCCTATTTGTACCATGTAATTTTGCTCTCGTATTAGGACCATACAGGTAGACAAATGAGTTATTTGAATAGAAATAGCGCAAATTTCGAAAACGACCACGTTCTGTTCTCACAGAATCTCTGCTGCAATTTACACGGTTTCCTTCAAAAAGTACATAAGAGATTAATTTCGTCTGTGGTTTCTTTTCAGCGGGAGCTAAAAGGACCCATTCTTCATTAAATGGTAGAATCTGCTACACCGGATGATCACTGTGACGGCATACTTTACAATGGCTATGGCGAATAGGCTAATTGGTTAAAACTACATCTGGCATCACTGTAAAATGCTCATTTAGTAAACCCAATATAACTTTGGATGACACTTTCGGTATGAAGCTTATTCCTGAAGTCAAGTTTGGTTGCCAGAACAATGGGTTAAACGTGAAGAAGCTTTCCCATTGCAGGACATATAACTTCACATCCTAACGCTGCCGACTAAAATATTTAATGACTTACCTAGGTGTCAAAGGATTTATTCTTACGAAGTATTTTCTCTTGATAAAATTTAATATTCTTAATTCTGTTTTAAGGAATTTCCAACTTCTTGTCATAACGTGTTGAGGAGGTTATGACTCAGCGAATTTCATGACTGTATTGGCCCTGCTTTAAAGGAGCTGGATAGCCGCCAAAACAGAATAAATTCTCGGACCCACCGACTTCGTTACGTCACATCCGGTTATGATTCTTGGTTTATCGATTTGATCCGAAACCGATGAAGCCATCCATGCATTCATGGGCGTCCGCAGAAAAAAATTCAGGGGGCAAAATTTTTGTTAGAGGGGCAACTTTTTTCATGGGAAATAGTTTACTCCCAGAGAACTTGAGTTTAGATGCTACTTCCCACAGTGTTGACAAAGGCGTAGCCAGGAATTTGTCAAGGGGGGGGGGGGGCGAAGGCCATAGACAGACTCTCAGGGCTTCGCGCCACCATAGGTTGGCAAGGAGCGCAAGACTAAATTTTGGCCCAAAATGCTTCCCAGATCTCTGGAAATGGCACTTCCAAGGCCTATTTACCGCATATAAAAAGGGGAAATACTAGCAATATCGTAAATAAAAACTTTAAAAATACCAACAATATGCTGGAGGGGGGGGGGGCTGCTGGGGCCTGAGTGTTGATATTTTTATTCAAATCCTGTTTTGAGAGTAGAAATTCACACTAAGTGAACTGTTAAGAAATTTTGATGTTATATCTTTTTTCGGTTTTTTTCTTCGTTTTTTCAAGTTTTTGATTTTCCAGGGGGAAGTGCCCCTTTGCCCCCCCCCCTCCGGACGCCTATGCATGCATTGTGTTTAGCACAGTATACAACTCACAGCGTACGTAAGCGTGTAGTATATTCGCGTTGCGTGTTTCAGTGGGATAAATTAAAATGAAGAGGAATTAAGACACACGCCTATTTCCCTCATCATCCGCTGGAGGTTCATGGACAACATTGTCAATTTTGCAGGTAATTGAAACTGTTTTTTTTTCAATCAATGAGTTTGTTTTTTGTGATAGAACTAGGCGGTATAACGCTAGCCTAAGTTATGCTAACGTTAGCACTGCTATCGATCAGAACCGTTACAAATGGAAACGATTAAAAAATGTCTGTGCCAGAAGAAAAAGTAACGAACTAGAAATTCAAAAAACAAATTGTCTAATATCTTGCAAGTATTGAAAATAAAAAATCTTAGAGAACATATAGGAACGATATCACTAAATTACATTGCAAACATTATTTTAAATGAGAATTTAAAACGTATTAAGAGGAATATTTTCAATATTAGCCTCATCCTGAGGGTAAACATCTCGTTTGATATGACGTTTTCATTTCGAAAGTACGCCACTACCCAGCTCCTTTAAGCTTATGTTAATATGCCATGATTGAATAAGCAAATGCTTCCATTAAAATGGAGTTCCAGCTCTGAATCCTTGCTTTCTGTAGGACTGATAAACGTCCAGGCCCATTGGTGAAACGCATCAGGCGCTAAGCTTGGTGCTAGGATCACATGTTAACTTTCTTCTACAAGATATACAGCTCCTGCACTTACGACGCACACAAAAGACGGTAAAGATGCTCGTATAACGCTTTTACAGTGAAGGAAGAAAGCTGTCCACAACAGAAATTAACGAGACTTAATACTTAGATCGCCCTTACTGAAATAGTCAGTTATACAATTACTGTACATTTTCTCTTTAATCTGATGTGTTCTGTATCTACCTCCAAACCCCAAACACACTATAAACCTTTCAAACGAAACGGGTAAGCGTGAAACCAGACGGAAAAAGCTAAATCTCTTACAAATTGAACGATTAAGGGACATTTTGAGAGCCCAACTGAAATGCCTTGCTGACGTAACCCCATCTTTCCCAGAGCTGATAAGGCAAGGTAGTCGATTGAAGAACTCACCTACAATCCTTTCGTTTTCTCAACATTGAACAAGGGGTGGAGGGAAAGGTCCGGAAGTGTCCCAATAATTTTGTCCAGGATTGCAGGTAATAATGTCATGGGGATTGTGAGTTAAACCCACCAATGACACGGCTATCTTCCCAACAGATTTTAGCAGTTCTATGGGGACTCCCTAAAGATTACTAGATCCAATTTTTATGAATGGTGAGGATGCACGATTGTCGACCGATTCACCTTGTGGGAGATGCTGTAGAACTGTATTTAATTTTGGACTATTTCAAACGACTTGAAATCACCTACAGAATTTTTAATAGAGAACACTAAAACAATTACATGTACCAGTTATTATATATGGTGAAGATATCATTCCGTCGACTCCACCATATGGTACGTCTGACTCATTACGATTACCTTAGTCTTAATCTCACAACCCACCCCAGTCCTGGTTCCAACGATTTTCAGTGTTTGAGAAGTCACTCTTCATGCCGATAGATGGCTCTTGGGGATACTGAGGGAGACCCTTAGAGCTGTCTTCTAAACCCCCCTCTCCGAAACCTGATACGGGTTGTAAAGCACACAAAACCTTAAAGATGTAATCCGGACGCTTATTCTATGACGTAGAAAAATTTTTCAACACCTGAAATATGATGCCATACAAACGTTATAACTGTTATTACCAAAATTAACATGTATACAGAACTTGCTCCGCGTATAATTTAATTGTGTGATTTTGCCTACCTTCATTTCAATAGTGCAAACTTCTTGTGTCTCAAATTGAATGGAGAGGGTAGTTATAATTACTAGAGCCAGTCTTTACAAACGAGTTCCAGTCCTTCTTTCAATGCTATTAATTCACATAATCACAGTTACCAGGCCATGCAACCTTTTAGAGTGCCCGGCTTTCAACTTTTTTCTACAGCACCTATTGTAGCACAGATTTCTTAAGTCTGGTTTAACGGAACGGAACTGACAGGAATTCAATACCAACTGAGAGTCAAGGATACTTATCAACACAAGAGTGATTGTGTCGTTACGCTGAGTAACTCATCAGGTCGAAACTTCGGGAGCAGTAACTACAACTTAAAATGTACTGTGAATGTTCAAGAGTTCCTCAACAGAGACGTCCAGCACAGTTTTGAAATGGTTGTCGGACAGAGATTCATACCGAAGTGGCACACGAATAGATATAAAAGTAAGGGAGAACACTGACACAATGCATCCCTGCATGTCTAACCGCTGCGTGAAGCCACGAAAATTGTAAGGGCGCTTTCGTTGTCAGGTTGTACGGCAACTTGAAAAGACCGGTTGATTGGTGTGTCTCCGTACGTACAGTGTGCATTCTGCTGCAGAAGTTATGGCTTATTTTATCCGCTTTTCGAAAGATTAGGAGTAATTTTCACAACAGAAATAATTCATGGTGCCTTAAGTATTTTGTTTTATACTCCTAACTTGAAAACTCGTAGTTTCTTTGCCAATACTTGGGACAAAAGCAATGACGTGATATTTGTATTACGCGCAGGTGCTGTGTTGCCATACAGCCTAGCCAAATCAATGGCTTCACTCCAGATAGGCAGACGTAATTCTCCCTTACTTTTATTTCTATGGGCACACGTCAAATGGCGACCGATAAGGTTACTGGTGGCCCCCTGGCCAGTATGTCAACTAGGGGTGGCGTCAGGTGGGTGGCAGGGGGTCCATGGCCCCCGTCGGGGAATTTTTACAGTTTCGTCGGGGAGTCTTAGTCGACACGATGAAGTATGCAGTCCCCCGACAGCGACTAGTCGCGCCGACGGTTGTCCTGTGTTTTGCCCTCAAAAGGCCATTTTTTTATAAGAACCCAACATTTTCGGGACGCTACCCGCGCTGTAGAGTCAGTCCAGCTTCTTCAATAGTTCCATTGCACATTGGTAGATAGCACAAGTCCTGGCAAACTTACCAATATGTAGGCAGAGTACACAGTTTATGTAGAGGTCGTTAATTTCATTGCTTATGGCAAGGCTAGTTGCTGTTGTGTGTGTCATGCGGTACAGTCAGTTGGTGAACACCTCACGGATCAAAGTTTGGCTATTTCATACGGTAGTCCAGGTGGTTTCGATAAAATGTATGTTATGCCCGATATGGTCTGCAACCGCTACAGTTTTTCTTGTTTTCTTTATGTTCTTAATAATAACATATGTTTTTTGTGTAAGCCTACCAAAAATTTTCGCGACTTTCGCGCCCTTTGCAATTTCACGTTTCTGATTCAAAAGAACACTATCAGTGGGCAACTCGGCTCTTGTAGTATTAAGTTATATTATGCAAAATATGCCTTGCAATGGCGGGATATTTGGGCTCCTCCATATCCCCTTCTCACCACCCCCTCGACATTGGGGCTGTCAGAAATTGGGGTCGCCGGCATGGCCCAGCCCCCTGTCGAGAAAATTCTGTCTCCACCCATGGTCGGTTTACTTATTTTGGCTTTCGAAAGGGTCATCTCTGCCATAAAACCCAAAATTTTCGGTACGCTTTGCCCACTCTTCCTCAGCTCCGTTTCTTATAGGCCTAGCTTAAACAGTTAAAAGACTACAAACCCTTTCCACCTTTTCAAGTAACTTAATAAGCAGAATACATGTATTTATGTAAATGTCCAGCATTTCATCTCAGTTCGCTAAACCTACTTAATGTTCTCTTGTATCTGTCGTGCGGTACGGCTAGTGGCTCTAGGAGGGAACTACAATGCAAGTTTTTCCCGACAGGGCCCAACTGCCTGGACAATTGACCAGTATAGGCTTTTAATATGTACAGATTCTTTTTAGTGTAGGCTTACCCAAAATACTTCGCGCGCTTTGCAATTTCACAGTTTAAATTCCGGTGAAAACATTAAATCAGAGCGGAACTATGTTTGGCTAGTACATACAAATTTTATGAAAGTATGCCCCGCAATGGTATGGTCTAGTACGCAAGTTTTCTTCAAATCCCTCCTCTTCAACCCCTCGACGGCATCGGGGCTGTCGGAACTTCCTGGCGCCACCCCTGATGTCAACTCGGTTTGTAAAACCAGGCAGAATTTGGGGAATTTACTGTTAACTCGAGGGCAATAGCCTCAATGCAAAGTGCATTGATTGCGCTGAAAATCCTATTTTTCAAACGTCATCGTTTGTTCAAGTGAGGACATCATGTTAAAAGCCTATATATCACTTAGTGCTTTTTTCATCGCCACATAAGTATTTTCATCAACCCAGGTTACAAACAGTAACAGAGGTGCCCACTCTTAAATTACTCATCCTAGTTAATGGTTACATTAAAATGCAAGTTGCACAGAATGCCTCCTGTTTTATGTCCGTGTGAGAGTGGCGCTATTACATTTTTCTATCGTAGCTGATAGTTCACAAATTCTCTGCATGCGACTCGTGTAAATAAAATTCTTATTCATCGGGTAGTGTGTATGGACATTGTTATGCAAATTTAAGAGTGTACATAGCTTTTGTCAGTATTTTAGTATGGTGGTGTTCGCGTGTACTCTTGCAGAAGCGGAGACAATTACACAAAGTGGAAAAGACAACGGCAACCTTAGAAAAATACGTAGTGAAATAATCCGCCAGTCATCAACGGAACTTTTTCAGTGGGTATTACTTAGATTTCTCCCGAATTTAATAATTCATCTTATAATCATATTCATCTTGTGAACTGCACGTAGGTTGATGGTTTTTGGGGGCAGTAGTATTACAGCCACCCAGACCGGACCGAGGAGAGTTCAAGCTATATGAATGTGTGCACACTAGGTCTTTGTTTGGTAGTGACGTCGTTAAAATCCATTTTGGATTTATAAATCGTTGGCGGATACAGAGGAGGGGCGCAACCGGCTTCCCAAGTGGCACCTGTATGTAAGATAACACTACCGTCGAATATTTCCACTTATTTTCTTTTTTAATCTTGACCGATGTGTAACAGTCACCATGGAGACAGGTGGATTACCGCACAAATCGATCCCTGCCAAGTTGTCGCCTATTTTTACATCTGACCGTGACCGACCACTTAGTTGTAACTCATCCCTCCCCACCCCCATTCACAGGTGGCTCTAACAAATTTTGATTGGGATGGCAAAGTCAGGTCCGTATCCAGAGAGGTTTGGAAGACCCTCCTCCTTCGGCAATATCTATGGTCCGCTTTGAAAAGTAATATGGGAGTATGGTTATCATTTTGTATTTTAGGAAAGTCCAATAAACCTTTGAAAAGCTCTTCAGAAACTATCTCAGACAGTCAGTCGCGGGCTTTTCTGTCTTTAAAAATAAGTATAATCATAACAGGCAAGCTCTATTCCGGCCATAGGCGTAAGAAGCAGGATACAGGTAAAGCGTCTTGATCCGTTTGGATAAAACGAGACAGCCTAAATTATACATATTACCAAGTTTAATGGTTAACATTTCATGGTCAGGACACTTGAGTTCGTAGAGGACCCTAGCACCACTTCTATCGTGGATGAACCCCAGAAAAATTTGACAAGAGCTTAGAGGGTAACGAGGCAAGAGTGTACTTAGTCTGTTTCAATCCTGCTCCCGTAAACTCCATTTAACGTTCCATGCAACGGACGGAATGTATACCCAAAAAGCCCGTAGCCAGACAAGGTGCTGAAGGGGGCGGGGGCGAAAAAGCTTCTAAGGGGCGAAAAATTTTCCAGAGGGGGCGAAACATACTAAAATGCATTACTGCAATAGTAACTTTTGATCTTTTATGGGGCAAAAAATTGTCCAAGGGGGGATTCGCCCCTCTTGGCCCCTTCTTGACTACGGGCCTGATACACAACCCTGAGCGACATTCTCAAAGGCTGGGGGAACGGAGAACCCCTTGCTCAACACAACTGCTTGACAGCCTGAATTGGATAACTTACTGTGCCCCAAAACCTAAAACCGCATAACTGCAAACAGCCATGCCCTCCCCCGAAAATTTCCAGGATGTACCACCGGGATTTGATCCGAGGACCTTTCGAATGAAAAGCAGTACACTCAACTACCAAGTCAGCTTCACTCTAAAAATTTTATTGTTTGTTTCGTTGTGTGTCAATACGTTTCACCTTTTACAAGGAGCCATACAAATGTTGGTTCTGTGGAATTTTTTCTTAAAATAAAGAAAATTTAGAGCATAAAGACACAAAACTCTGAAATAATAGCACTGTTTTGGATCTCATGATCAGCATCTTCGAAAACAACTTTTTTTTCATTGGGAAAGAGGGAATGCCTGTAACTCAGAATGGCAATTCACCACCCCTTCAAATAAGTCCAACTTACGTTTCAGGACACGGTTTTGGCAAAATAGATTCCTTAGTACAATACGGGCAAACTAAATGATGGCTATCTTATCAGAAAGTTTGGCATTTTATCATAATTGTAATTTAAACCAGAACTTTCCGCATCGAAGGATATTCGTGTCTGAAAATAAATTGAAACCACGACGCCTGGATGATAGTATATATTCACATGACCAGTGATCGAATGATCCAGTCAACCTGGGTTGAATCTTTAAATTATCACGAAATAAATACTGTACTTGACAATTGCAGAAAAAATTGCAATAGTTTAAAAATACAACTAATAATATGACAATTATGAGATGGAAGGGATGATTTCGACTAAATGTTAAAATAGTCTTTTTTTCATACCATCTCGTATAACACGTAAGTTGCAAGATTGGAGACCATGCTCTGCAAACATTTTTGGGGGAGGGGGCACTTGCTCCCCTGTGCCCCTATGGCGAGCCGTAATGCCCCATTGAAGAATGTTGGATTTGCAATTGAAACAGGCAGGCGTATTCCCTCTTGTTTCAACATAAGAATGGGTTTCCACATGCCAGCTCAAACATTCTGAATATCGTCTGGTCAAAGTCTGCATGTCAAAGTACTGAACATTCTTATGGGGCCTAATCTTACTCATGAGTTTCAAAGCAACAAAATGAAGATTCAGCAGAGCAGTCACATGCCACGTCTGCCGAGCACACCTGAGTAACTGATTTCAGAAGGCAGCATCGTAGAGGGTCGAAGTTCAATAGGCACGCAATTTTGAATAGGCACAGAATTTTGGACATGACAAATTTAGGTACAGGTTTTATCACAGTATGGACTTGGCATGAAAACGAAACGTGTGGCGGGCTCCGATGCTGTGAAAAAGGGTGCAGTACCTTGGAAATAGATCATATGCGGTTATTAACAGAATACATATCGATAACTTGTGATCACGTCTTTACAGCGAGAGTCGTATTTTCCGTGGCTTATATGCATATGCTGTTTTCTTAACATCTCTGATATTTTGCTTAGACCATCCACAGGATATTTAATTATCAACTGAGTTTTCCAGAACGTCCTTCTCTGTGAGAATGAATCGTTTGCTTCATCATAAAGCAAGCTGTGCTAACTTAATGCTATAGCATGAACTGATGCACACAATCCTTCTTATTGAGACTTGTTTACGCTCTTAACGTGCGGATTGAATGTAATATTCTGTTGCTTTTGCAGAATATGATCATCCGTCCTGAATATTTGTACAGTCGTTTGTGACTCACTTAAGTGTAATGCAGAATTATGAGGTGAGTACCATGTCATGAGTCCGAGTACAAGTCTTTGTCAGGAGTACGAAGACACAATTTTGTCATTGTGGTTAATCTTCATTTTGAAAATGAGTGGGTACAAGGTATCCACTTTTTGTTACAGTGAAGGATTTCTGTGGCTGATGTGTCGCCTCAAATTCTGCAGAAGTACGGCAATAGCTTTTGTGTCGCCTCACCTCAAACAATCAAGCAACAAAAATATACAAAAGACGACGTCTATATTTTAAACGTTTCAGCTATTTTATCAACACATTTTATTGCCTCAAATGTGTGGTCAATAGACGAGTTGGGAAATGTTTCCACGCAATGCAATATGGGAATGGGTCTAAGGTGAAGTGTACCACGTTTGCAGGGTCTGGATGTTGGATGCTGAGCACGCAGAGATAAACACGTTGCCCTGTTGTCATGGTACACTTGACCTTGTGACCCGACCGAAAGTACCGAATTTCCCAACACGTCTATTATACATATCTGCAATGAATGGTTGTATGGATAGGAATAAGGGGTAGCTAATGAGGGAAAAGCCTATAGTCGTCATTGTACACTGTAAATTCCAAAAAGGTTTCGCGCAACGCAAAGAAACTATGATCATCAATTTAATTTTGGAGTTTCTTAAGGTAGTTTTGTGTAGGGATTATAAGGAAGTGATCTAGAGGGGCGATTATAGTCCGATGGGGCTGAGGACATAGTCCGCGGATTATTTGAATGACGGACGAACACCCTTCTCCACCTCTGCCATATTCGGTCAACGGTCATATCATTTGCTGATATTTGTAAGTGTAAAGCATAGTACGCTCCCATGGCTACTCTGAAAGGTATACTTAAATTTGCTGAAGTGTGAGACATAGTGGTCTCCAATAAATTGGTTGAGGAGGAATAAAAAAAAACAGAAATGTTGCTGATATTTGTTAGTCGGTCTTTAAAACATGTTCCCCAGTAATTGAGTTGAAGGGGACAGAATCTTTCGTCCCTCTCAATGTTTTGTCAACCACCGTATCATATGATTCAATAGACTTTTTTCCATATAACAATTACAAAGTATCTTGGGATGGAGTTTTGGTATGCGTCGTTTTTGTCAATGGCATTTTACTGTGGCAAAAAACGACGCGTACCAAAATTCTATCCCACAATCCTTTGTAACTGCTATTTGGAAAAGGGTCTGTTGATGGGTCTGTTGATCAGCAAAAGCCATTTCTGGCCCGAGCTCGTATGTGGTAGCAAAAACGCCTAATTACAACTGGTACATTCGCAGATGCACACAGGTAAATACTACTGATGTACAAAAACATATTCAGCCCCTCGAATTTAACCACTGAATTGGAATATTCCCATGCATCCATTCAAAGTACAGCATTCTGAAACAATTTAATGCATAACGGCCCGACCGGGATCCGAAATATACCATGTTTGGAAAAATTTACTAGATTTGGTTAAAAAATGGAAAATTCTGTTCATTTTTCTATCAGATTTGGTAAAATATTTGACTCGATTCCAGTTCGTAACCACATCGATAAGATTCTTTTTCAACTTAAAGTGCGACGTTATTAGTTGATTAGTGCCCCGGGAATAGTCCCCTCAATTTAGATATTTCATAATTTATGTGATAGTGAGGCATTTTTCATTTCCCCACGTGATGACCAAATGGGTTTGCAAAACATAAATATTATGCAATACGAACTTCCCAGACTTCTCAGACTGTCCGATTTATAAAGTCTCTTCTCTTGCTTATTCTGAGAGAACTCGAAAAATTATTATTTATTGCTCAAAAATTTAAACAACGGCCAATTCTAGTACTAACTGAATGGGAACAAATCAGTACTAACAATTCCCACTAACATTGCCGAGCCGGAAACCTACATTTTCGTATGCCACTCCCATATTTTACTACCCAATTCGAATGGATGTCTTTAAATCCCGTTTTTAGTATGCTCCCAATGCCCAGCAGTATCTTTAGGGAAAACGTAGGTATTAGTGTTCCGAAAGTGAAGTGTAAAATCCATGGGCCCTCTTTTCTTTAATTCTTTTAATTCATTTGATACACTGTGTTCTCTACCTGTCTACATAAGTCAACATTTAGATTCATCTTTCCCAGAACATGTAAAACAAGTTTTCGTATGCGTGTTGCTCCACTTGACTTCATTCAAATGTCGATTTTTTTTTTGTCGATTTTTTTTAACACTGGCCTCTTACCCATAAGAATAAAATCCGAGGAAAAAGTTCCAGTACCACACTTAAAATACTTTAAAAACTGTAGAATGGAATGTGAAGAGTAGTGCCATTTGAATGATTTTCTGCATGGAAATTTGTGTCTTTACTTAACAGTTGACTCACTTTTCCAAAGTGCCAAGCATTAGCTTGCATTACCACAGGCTGAATATGAGGCAATGTGTCGAAAACTAAAACAGGTCTTGACACAGTTAACAAGGGTAAACTGAGGTAAGAGTAGGTAATGTGTTGAGAGGTGTGATTTTGAGTACAGAAAACAAAGTGATTTGATTTTTCTGAAGGCGATACCATGCTACTAAGGGTAAACACTCTGTTAACTTGCTACAACATCTTAAGATCTTTTTGTCAATGGCATGCATTCAGGCGTAATCAAACAATTACCATTTTGGAAAAAAAAAGAACTACGTGGAAAGAATGAAGCCTGCACAAATGATTAAGGACAAAATATTAATAACATTCTATTAATAACGATGTCGTAAATCGCAGCAGAAAAGACTAGGCTATACCCTTTGCTTACCAGAATCTAAAACGAAGTTCGAACAACGGTATCCAAGTGTCTCTGCCTATAATGCTCAAAGCATTCAGAAATATAGCGCAATGCCACCTGGTTACGTTACGATGCCACAATTTCTTTACAAAGCAAAGTTGAAGTCTTTAAAGAGCTTACAGGTGCCCTTTCTTTCAATTACTCTTATTGTTTTTTTAAATATAGTTTGGATAGTAAGTCAATAATTCCAGGTATATCGACGATAGTATCTTGATAAAGAAAGAAACGCCATTCTGGGTCCTTTCCTGTTTTATTATGAGCTACTTCCGTTACACTCATAATACGTTCTTGTTCTTTTGCGGGCAGATGGATAATACCTCCTAGCCTAGGAATCGCAGATGGATGTGTAACTGCTTTCAATTTGTCCGTATTCCGCCACGATAAATACGTGATACCCATCCCAGGTAGTTGAACCAATGTCTTGTAATGAGTTCGGTGATCTGGATTGATTGCGTAAGGGAAGATTTCCAATAGCACGGACGAAGGTTGAAGGAACATGGTCGTGATGAGGAGGGCACCGTGGACTCCGACCACCAATCTGGCACATGATACTTTCTCCATAATGTACGAAAGAGAGTTGGATTCTAAACTAAGTTCAACCATGTCAAACTGAAGTTGATCTGAAATCGCTGATCGGAATTCTTTTTCATTTAATAAACGCCGATTTATCTTCCGACTCAACAGAATGCCAAAGTTCTCTTTGGGACATGTGTCAGAAATACCCAATCTCTCTTTAACGAACGTTGTAAAATTTCGGATATGCTCTGAAGTGACTGTGGAATTTTCAATGGGGCCTTCTGGTTTGTTGACTCCATATTGATACCAAATTGATTCCCTAACCAAACCCACTGTTGCTTTTTCAAAACAAGTAAGAGTCTTCGGTGGTTCTAAGGCTAATTCATACTTAAAGACAGGTGGAAGATACGAAAACAAGTCATGAAGAAACGAAAATGACCCTCCGTCGCTGTTGTCATACAAAAACAGTCTGGTCGAATTATAATCTTTTGGATTAGTATATCGACGAAGAGTGAAATAAATGGGTAGTAATTCGTCATGGAAAACGTGAAAGATATTATTTGGGACAAAACGAGTGTAAACGATGTGGCTTCCTTTCATAAAGATAAAGTTATCATCCATTACATCTTTCCTGACCATCTCATTTGTCACATTCACGCATTTAAAGTAGTAAGTTGAATCAGTCACGGAAGTGAGGGGAAGCTGAGGCTCTGTTGTAATGCTATCTGCGCTTATCAATACTTGTTCTGAATTTGGACTGTGCACAAACACATAAAAATCATCGGTATGTGAGTAGCAAAGGTTTTGAAAATGGCAGGTTTTGTCCTTAGATGGAGACCAGCTAGCTGTTGTACAATTTATGCTGGTCCCTTGGAATAAGACATCATCTAACTTTTTGCCCAGCTGCCGTTCTTTGGCTAGAAACAGAACACAAATCCTCTTATATTGGTGGAATCCGACAGAGAGTAAAACCATCGCCAAGGCATACTTTACGTAAGTCATGCTCTACAATTGTAAGGCTGTATGAATGAAACATGAATGGAAACTGACAAATCTATAACAAGTTTTGACGATGACTTCTTAAGCTTGCAATCTTTGTTGCAAAAAGTAATATAATAAGGAAGTTTAAGCGGAATTATAAACAAATACACACACACACTGAAGGCCATTGCCAAGGCAAACAAAGGGGTTGTGAAAAAGAGCGAAGAATTCCAAATGAAGAGCACTACCATATCGACTTCGATATTAAAATGTATTTCTTGGTGCTACAAGACTGCAAGAGGTTGCAAGCCTGAATCGACTTGCTGTAAGTTTAATATATGAACATAAAGTTACAGCACCGCCGCAACCTATACATGTTCTTGAAATTCTCTCTCTTTGGGGTTTTTTATTCTTATCTTAGTTAATTCCATCTACATTAAAAACGTACTTACACATTTTCAATTTGAAATGCGTGAATTTTAACTTTGAACAATTTTGGCAATTAGTTTCACTTCTGCTGACAGACCTTTTCACAACAGCAACAAATTATAGTCGCCGCTATATCCCATACGTTAACCCTGTTAGAATATGTAGACATTTTTCATTTAAATTTCTAGTGTTCCATAAAACGTGTTGTTTTCGTCTTTAATGCACAAAGTTATCAAAAGTGGACTGGAATAATTTTGATTGTAGGTGGAGCACCCTTCTTGAAATTCTACTGCTAAATAACTCACATTTCCGGAGAATAACAAATATCAAACCGGACTGGGGTTTGGCTGAATTCCCTTCCCCACGGATCAGAAAGCTACTTTAGTAATCATCATTTCAGGACGTATGATATAGTAAGTAAATTTTTATCTTTTGTTTAATTGCACTGTTCATGACGATTGAACGGCATAAAATTTTCTCCACCAAAAGCAAAATGAGTATGATTAACAAAGAAGCCTCCAGCCTTTTACTTATTTAGGTTATATGCAACCATTTACTATATTATAATGCTCCAGTTTTAAATTTCCATGATTGAATTCTATTGTTTTAAATCCAGTTCTCTGCATTACAGTTTGGCAGACCATAGTCAAGGGTGCAGCAAGGCTGCACCCTTTGGAAAAGTTTTTCCCAACAAAGAAAATTTGAGAAGAAAAATACATCGTTCCCTTTTAGGTTATCTTTTCCCTCGTCCCTCCCCCCTCAACACATTCTCAGGCTACATGCTAGCAATGGGTCCACTCGATGCTGGATAATGACTGTAATTTGAGATTTTACCAGCGCTGTGAATAAGCAGTGGTGATGGAGGCGGGGCGATTCGCCTAGAAAGTTCACAAAATTGCCCTCCAAACGAAGAGTCGCAGTAACCTTTGCATTTTACTCTACTACCTTGGCTGGGGTCGAGAGACCGATTACAAGATAAAATAAGCCACTAATATAATTTTTCCTTTTAATTGCTTTTATTTTAAGTACAATCAAGTCTGCGAATGGTGTAATTATCTATTATACCTTGACTTTAATACCTTTTATGAGGTAAGTTTTTAGAATTAGTTGCTTTTGTTTATCAACTGACTTATTTGAAGTTTTTTTCTTTTTAGAGGTCATCTCTAAATTTCAAGCTGACACAGGGTTCAGACTGTCTCTTCCCATAGCCACTGGAAAAATGGTCGAATCAAAAGATTATGTGGGCGTTTATAATGGCCTTTTTGTACATGCGCTCGCCATAAATAAAAACTGGAACGTAGATTACTATTCAGGTACACGAAATTTTCACCCCACGACTGTTCAGTGAATGAGAAGTAAGGGAGACGACATGGACAACATTTGTAATGAAAACTGAAATAATACATGATTGCAATGTTATTCCAAAGCTCCTTGCTACCTCTACTGTCATCCATCCAAGAAGGTCAAGCATATCAATAGTCCGAAGTAGACAGTTGCAATAAAAAAATGCCAATTTTTGTGGTATAAGTTGGAGGCATATTCAACTGTTCAGTGCCAGATTAAGATACTTTAATGCCTTATTCTAATGCTGACAAGTTTACCCAAAAGCTTCCTGGAGCTTATACCACTGCATGGTTACTCTTTGCCTCTGGACTCGTCAAAGGCATTACGGGCCTGTCAGTGGTACCCAGACTCTTTGTGGCGTTAAGTCATTTCGTCCTGGTTCCACCTTCCCTCTTAACAAAATTTGGCTGCATGATATTAGGGTAATTATTATTATTATTAGGGGCCAACTAGCAAAGCAATGAGGAATTACTAAAGTTCCAAGTGTAAAAATTGTCTTAGTAAAAAGTTTTCTCTTTAATATTTCGGGTTGTTTTCGAAGCAGCGGCAATTTTAGCAGAGTCACCAGATAAAATTTTATCAGTAACGAAACTGATTTGGTGTTCATTTCAAATTAGCCCTACAAAAACACAGAACAAATAAGTCATTCAGTGTTTGGGTAGAAATATTACTTAAGTGTAGCCAAATCAAGTTAAAACAGCAGAAATCATATCGTTTTACTCAAGGGCGCGGATCCACCTTCAAAGGTGGAGGGACTTTCACCATTTGCGATTCACCGTCCTGGGGAGGGGTCTCAGGGGAGGTGCCCCTCCCCCTTTGAAAGAAAAAGGAAATTAGAAGGTGTCTTTATGGCAAATGATGCCATATTTGGGCGAAAGTTAGTTTTAAAATGTAGATTCAATTTGTAATATATGTTATATTATAATTCATCGCAGTTTAAGTTTTCATCATTTATGAAAAAGTGTGGGGGGGGGGGGGACTTATTGGAGATGTCCCATTCCAAAAAGTGACTGGACGCGTCCCCCGTCCCCCTCCATGATCCACGCTCATGGTTTTGCTATTGTTTTTTATGGTGTATTCTTTATAATCATTGCGTTCGTAATCACACCTCGATTTGTTATACAAAATAGAAGTTTTCCTTCCAGTTTTGACTATCAAACATTCTCCGATTTTCTTCTCCGCCCTTGTGTTTTGCACTGCACAAACAAGAAAAGACTACACACCTACGTGCGGAGAACCCTACTGAATGACGATATACAATCAGTTCAACGTTTGACCAAAGATCACATGCAAGCCACATTACATAGATAAATATTCCTCAAAGAATAGAAGTGTCATCCCCTCCTCTTAGACAAACACTTGTCTTACACCCAGGCAAAGATAGGACAAAATCACCAGATAATGTCAACTTTTAAACATATTTTCAGTTCATTTTTTTTTCAAATATAGCACCATCACACACTGATACCATCATTTGTTAATGACACCCCTCCCCTCAGCACCCTACCCGAGGGGGGCACAAGTGCACTGGTGACAATAGAAGGTCCCCCTCCCCCCCGGCTTCCTCAGTGTCCGCAAACGTCACCGATGCCAAGTTGGCGGATTGGTTAAGATTTCTTTTGTTATTCTTTACAATTGAATACCTTGTTTGTCCTTGAAATTTGATAGTGTTGGGAATTTGAATAATTTTTGGTATAGATCTAGTCATACCTAAGGAGATGATTTTAAAAACGAAGTTATTAAATATTCCATGCAGCGGTATCATCATTAATACAGAAACAATGTCTGAACTTTTCGCCCAGATGACATCACAAATCTCTCATCATGCACTATGGAAGCTCTAAACTTACATTTCCTGAAATATGATATCTCCTTAATGCAACATGCTATATTGAGATGGGGTTTCCACTGAGTAATAAAAAAATCCTAATCAAATTTGATCACCAGAACATACTTTTAAACGAATTGGGGTCAAACGTTTCACTAGTTTAGTATAAAATACCTATTTCTGGGTTAAAATCAATCACATGTAGTGAAATATATGACAAAATTTCGGTTCAATGCTCATTTGATCACAACAGGTTTAATTTTGGCCCGAAAGTTTCAGAAAGTGCAATAGCAACAAATTACAAAAGTGACACTCCTGATAAAGTTATGTTTCTAAACTACTGTGAAAGATTACTTTACCTGTAAGGTATAGCCTCTCCTTTGCGTCGATAAGTCGATAAACTTTCAGAGACAATGCTATAGTGTTAATAATCTGAACTGTTGACTTGTTCCGTCTTTACCACACGGCAAAGTCCAACTGGCTGGAGAAAGCAAAAGTAGAAACAGTTCTCAACGAAATAAGAAAATCATCCAACCATGTGACCTTACTTTTTCATTCAGGGTCAATTATTGTTCTGCCCTTGAGACAATAGCATTTTAACTATTGTGCACCTTGAACTAAACTATTTACAGTCCAGAGATTATGAATACACTGATTTTATCGTGTTATATCCTTGCAAAGTCTATTAGTCACGTAATGATTGTTTAAAAAGAATCCGTCGTCACTTTGGTAGACAGAAATTTCAGAGTGGATAACCCAATTTTCTTCTCAAACAGAACTAAATTTTGTACTTTTTAATCGAGACGAATTGGCCCCCATAGAATAGTCAACTGTTACTTTTCAAGTTTTACCTACGGGAGGACAGTTCAGCTGAATCAGTAAGCTCGAAAACACAACAGATGGACAAGCACCTTTAATCTATAACGGCCTTAGGTTATGGGGTTGATGACATAAAATACCCCACTTATCGGTAAGGTGCTAGAAACAGCTGTCAGAGTGAAGTTGATCTGGAGTCGATTCCAGCTAACCCGCAACGATGGTTACGTAGCTGGTAGCTTATTTGAGGCCACACTGTTAATAGTGCGCACTTTAGTACATGAACCGTCCCACATGCAATTAAATTACAGAGTTTGATAGACTATGCAATTGATTCTCAAAATGACCTTTTCAATTAACTGTACCCTATAATAGTGTACAAACATTTCATAAAATCACCAACGTTCTTTGCCAAAGCACAAAACTCAAATTAATACGAAATTTTGGACAATACAATCGAAACTGGCTACAAATTGGAGAGTACTGACCTCGGAATTGGCCCAGAGTGGTGGCCTCTGGAATCGGAAGTGGCTAGGAATCGGGTGAGATGGACTCGAATACAGCCCTGTTATCCGAAAGGTGTCACATCTGAGCATTGATAGGTCTCCTTCAACTGGAATTCCACCGAAGTAGACTCCAGCAAGACACAATAGGAATTTTTGCTTTTGAACTAGAGCAAACTGAATATTCCAGTGGGACTTAGATTTCCAACTGGACTGTTATAGAACACCTAGTTGGACTATTTCCTCCAAATTGTGTCGTTTCGTGGCCATTTCAAGGATAAAAGTTTAAAGAACAACATACATCTTTTCAAACGTATAACGCTGGTAAATTCATAAGTAATCCCAATTAAAATGACGTTACCTAACAGTGGATTTGGGTGAAGGATGCTGTGACATATTCAAATTAAAAACAGGTCAGGATGACCGTGCAAGTTGGTGGTGTAGTCGAAATAGTTCGGCTTCCCATTCTCATGGCACGAGTTCGAATCCCATGCAGGCATTTTGAGTTATTGTTTTTCAGCCTTTGTCTTCTATTACTTATCATCCTTGGAGCACATATTTGTAATATTGAGAGAAAAAAACCCTATTGTATTGGTGAACGTCAGAGGTCATTTGAATTCATCAGCGTTTAAAACTGAAATTTCTGAAACACCATATCTCAAGTTAGGAATCATGAACTTTTTCATGCTTGGAATGTGTAGTATACATACAAAAATACCTGTTGTTTTCAGTAAAGTTCAAAGGTCGTCTGAGGTCACGTGCTGTGGAAATACGAAACCTTGCAAACTGAGGTATCTCATAGTTAGATACCACATACTAATTACAAGTACCGTTCCGCTTTTGGCGGAGGCGAAAGTTCGTTTGGAATCACCGTTATATGTTAAAAAGGCCTCTTAAACTCGATAGATCATAAAGGGTGACAGTAATCATTTCTGATCTCATGTATCTTAACGCCCATATTAATGGTGTATGGTAAGTGCTCGCGCTCTCCTTTCTGGTTCGATTCCCATTCAAGGACTTATTTGTGCAGTTTTTATTATTCGATTTTTCTCTTCCTCTACTTATCATATTTGGCATATAGACTTGTCGTATTAAGAGGAAGAACCTTATTGCTTTTGGTAAAGGCCATATTAGGTGATTTGAACTTAACAGAGGTTAAAACTGAGAACAATTCAAACACCATATCTCAAGTAAGGAATCATGGGTGCCTATCATACTTGGAATGTGGATACACTAGAATTAGATAAATCCTGTAGTTTTCGGTTGAGTTCGAAGGTCATTTGCGGTCATCGGGTGAAACTACAAACACCCTTTAAACTTATTGCGTGTAAACATGATATGTCAAGAAGGGTAACATTGAGGTATCTCATTAGTAGCATGTGAATGTCTCATACTGATTACACGAATCCTTTTGCTTTAGCAGGAGGTCAAAGTTCATTTGAAGTCACCTCGTAAACACGACATCTCATAAAGTGTAAACTTGATGGATCTCGTAGTTAGTATAGAAGTGTCCCATATTGCGTTCAATAATTCAGTGTTTTAGTGGAGGTCAAAGGTCATTTGCTGTCAAAGGAAGTAAAAGTGTGAAAACATCGTATGTAACTGTGAGGGATCTAATATGTAGCATGTGGACCACCAATTTTTACGAAAAATTCCATTGTTTTGGTGGCTATCAAAGGTCATGTGAGGTCACCAGAGGTCAAATTGTAAAACATCGTTAAACATAATATCTCAGGAAGAATGCTTTTGAGTGACAAACATCAGTGCGACAAAGCAAGCAAAGAATCACCAAGAATTTGACTTTCTAGTTTTTATTTGAAGTCCAGCCCCCACCTCTAATGTGCCTAGACTTTGGATTACTATGCCAGATCGCTGTAACACACTTTGTGCTTGGGAAAACCTGCACATAAACCTCACTTCAAAATCAGTAGCCCTTTCCTAGTAGTGCTCCTGAGCAGACTGGACTCCAGTTTATCGACTGGTGCATCTCTACAGTCATCTAAAAGTTTGACAGTTTGCTTGTCATCTAAAAGTTTCATAGACCTTGGACAGGTAATATGTGATTCACAAAATGACTTTGTACTCCCCTATATTTCATATATAACCAACTAAAAGGGAAAGGTAATGGGGTTCCTTAACTCTTACAATATTTCATTGTTTTCATTTTGGGGAAGAAAATATTTTATCCCCAAGTCTTCCCACCCGCCCCCTTTCCTAGTGCCTAGTCTATTTGGCAGTAGTATAGGAAGGTAGAATACGCAAAAAATGAGCCAGATATGTTAAAGGAGCTGAGTAGTGGCGTACTTCTAAAATAAATACATCATACGAAACGAGATGATTACCCTCTGTGCGGGGCTCATTTTAAAAATATTAATCCTGATGCGTTTAATATTCTCATTTAAAGTAATCTTGTAAAGTGATTATACGTTCCTATACTATTTTTTGGGTTATTTGATTTTACACTTCCAAGATATTTTACAATTTGTTTTTTCGAATTCTAGTTCGTTACTTTTTCTTCTGGCACCGGCAATTTTGAATCGTTTCCACTTGTATCGGTTCTGATCGATGCATCTACCCAGGCATGTAGCACACCACATTTTACAACGTACGTACGTATGTAGTATATTAGCGTTACTATAGTGGCAAGGCACACGCCTATTTTGCGCATCAGCTGCAGCAGGTTCATAAACAACATTGTGGGTTTTGCAGGTATTGAAACTATTTTTTTCGATCAATGAGTTTGTTTTTCGTGGTAGACCTCGGCACTAACGCTAGCCTAAGTTAGGCTAACGTTAGTACTGTTAACGACAGTAACAAGTGTACTGTTACACCAGACACACTGCATGCATGGCTTTGATAACTATCGGTATCGGATCGAATCGATTAAGCAAGAAGCATAACCGGATGTGACGTAACGAAGTCGGCGGGTCCGAGAATTTATTCTACTTTGGCGGCTACTCAGCTCCCCTAACGTAGTAACCAGAACATAGAATGGTGGAGCTGTATGCGGTCAATGTGGAATATCCCCAGGTGGACTCAAATTGACTGATGGGGCTCTGGCGCACTCCATCTGTTACCATGCCTGATGTTGTTTATTTTCTGTTTTCTGAACAGTATTTAATTTTATTTGGATGCCTGGTTAACAAACTACACAAATGGGGTTTAATATCAGCACTTCAGGTGGAAGAGATATTTGGTAGCATGGAGGTGCTTTGCTTACCTCAGCACTTCTCATACAAGGTCCGTGTTGGAAGGAATTGAAACATGTGGGAAATGAAGAAAAAAAGGGAGAAGTGGGTATTGTTACGTACGGCTAGGTACAATACGCAAACCTGAAACAGCAAAAAGATGTATGTAGAAGAATTATTATAAAACTCCAAACTGATTATTATTAAACCCCCTTTTCCTTAAATTCTACAAAGTACACTAAAAATTTCACTTAGGCTTATCATTTTTACAATACTTAATCCGTATACTTTTCTCTAGTCTTGGCTGGCTGGAGTCGTAGTACCCTCGTCGGTACAAGCTTAGGCCTTGGTCTACGAGGTAGGGGTGCACTCGTAGTACTGGTAGGCTCGACGATGGTAGCTGAATTTGTTATCCTTTATTTCTTTAAATAATTCTCGAACGAGCAGGCAGTTCACGTATAGCAAAATTGCAGGAACAGTTTGCAACGACAAGGATATGGCAGTGAGCTGTATAGTCGATATCTCTCTCAGTAGGCTATATATAGTAAGCTAAGTCAGTATATGGTACAGTAATCTGTCTCTATCTCTCTGGGTCTTGCTCTGTCTTTTTGTGACTGTTTCTATTTAATCATGAATTGTTCCAGAGATTTCTCCCTTCGTAAATTCCAGAATGTTTTCGCAAAGAATGCATTCATCGAAAACTACTTCCTCGAAAAGAAGAATCTCAAGGTGATCATTGCTAAAATTAGAATATGGAGGTCCTTTCCACAAAGGCATCGAATGTTCCCGAAGTAGATGGACAATACTTCCACAAGGATCTCGATTGTTCCTACCACCAGGTCGAAGATGTCTGGAGCTTTCGTTCGTCGACTGAGCAAACAATTCAAACTGTGATTCTTGGGACGCCTCTCGTGCCATGTAACAGTATGTTTGAGTAAAGTCCATAAGAATGATGGAACCAGGCCCGAGGAGGAGACTCAATACTATTCTTATTACAGCCATGTACAATAACTGATAATGCTACTTTTTCACTGATAAAATCATTAGTATGTCGTTCGTCTATGAGAAGTACTTAAGATGATTTCAAGGGTCAAGAAATCACATCTAACAAGTATTTAATTTCAAATCTGAATAAAGGAGAAGGTCTTTCCGTCTAGTTCTCATGTACCAAAAGTTATACGCTTATAACTACGAGCAAGATACATAGTGATAATCGAATTCGTAAAATGATGTTTCTTTGCGTACAAGTTCATCTTGATTGCCAACAGCCACAATTTGCATCAATACTAAAAGTTTTAAATTTGCAAAATTTTCCTCGTGGACTCTTTGTGGGGTCCTTGTCTTTGCTTCTTGCAGGTTTTCTTTCCACTCGAACAGAATCAGCCCCCTTCATTTATTCGTGAAATCCTGGATCCTCGCTGCTAGTTCACATGAACACTGGATAAATTGTATACGTAACTTTCAAGGTAGTGTGTGAAAGAAGGTGATTGGAAATATTTGGTACGTTGTTGTAGATATATTCCAGGAGGGAAGTAAGGAAAGTTCCCTACCATATGGGAAATCGATGTAAAAAGATTGAGAAGCCTCAGACCATCAAGATAGTATCAAAGCATTACACATCGAACCCCAATG
Organism: Holothuria leucospilota; assembly: GCA_029531755.1. Lineage (NCBI taxonomy): Eukaryota > Metazoa > Echinodermata > Holothuroidea > Aspidochirotida > Holothuriidae > Holothuria > Holothuria leucospilota. Next base: position 19,386,110 of record CM055968.1, on the reverse strand, counting down.
CACCTTCCTCTGCTTCTCCCTTCACTCTCCATCGCTAGAACATGTCTATAAGTTTATTCATAAATAATGCTTTTATTATGGAACAAAAACTGAGCCTATTTAACAGATTTACTTTCTTCATATGCATGATATGTTTCTTAGATCACCTTCAAGACTAAATGTGAGTGCAGAAGAGAGAACAAAAGCAGCAGCATTTGGTCATCCAATTAAGAAATTTACGCAGACAGAAAGATTCAGAACATTCATTGTCAGTGTCATTTTTCAACAGAATCTTTGAAATGAATACTGCTAGAAAAAATAAAAGACAGTTATGGTACACAAGGAAGGAATATTCACATAGCTCACTTTTTATCTGTAAAACTGTTAGTCAGACATGGTACTTGATTTGCTTGTCAGGATATGTCAATGTGCAATTTATCTCTAATCCTGACCCTCATTTCAAAATTTAGATAATTTTCACTGCAATATAATTTGTAATGCATTATCTCTGTTATGTGGAAGTCTTTTACTGATTGAAATACAATAATGTTTTGTCTTCAGCTTTAAGCTTACTTAATAAAACACCAAGAAACAGAGCTGTACATCCTTACTTTTTGCTTTAACAAGATTATCTCATAACCAGTGCACAGTGCCTTTGTAAAGTTTGAGACTACCGAAAGGCCTCTCGTGGGCCAGTGATGACATTTAATAAAAATTTAATTCAAGTCATTTGTACTTAATAGTTTAGATAAATATTTCAAAGCTAATCCAGTGCAGTGCCACTAGTTCGGGAGTTTTTTTTTATTTATCTCAATGGCCCAGAAAGCCCCTTAAATGAGTCCAATTGGATACAATTGTACTGGTCCACTTGGATCCATTTTAACATGTCCAGTTGCACCTCATTTAGTGGATCCAATTACGTCCTGTCAAACTAGTCCAGTTAAACGCCGTTGAACTGGCCCAGTTCAGTCTTGGTAAAGTGGTCAAGTTGAGTTTCATAGGTAATTGTATCTTTAACGGGACTTGCCCAATTACAAATTGAGTGAGTCCTTTTGAGCTTGACTCAGCTAGACTTCAATTGAAGTTGCTCGTTGGGACTCAACTAAAAGTTCCAGCTGGGTCCCTTTTCAGAACTTGAAGGATTAGGAGAAACGTGTAAGATTGTATTTAAGCTATTCTTCTTTTGTGAAGGGTGGCGTGACTTGTATATATTTCTGAATATTAGAATGTCTTAACCTGGGTAATTACGCCGAATACAGAATTTTTACGGCCCCTGTTGCTGCAAAATTATATCAACGGAATGATTTAATCTTTATCATTGTGCGTCGACCGTCTTTTCACGACCTACTTTAACATCAGTAATTCTATACAGTTACAGAGTACAGCTAAATGACTTCATGTCAGTACAGAGAGAAAACTTATGGCAATGATTTACGGATATACGAACAATGCTCACGGAAGCGGGCACTGTACGCGTTTACTTGATGATTTAAGTTTGAGTTTTCAAGTGTTGCTACAATTATTGTAAGAAGTTTTGTTGTATTGATATGACGGAGAAGTGAACAATTATTTATGCAATATGGACTGCGCTAAAAAGCTGTTTTTATCAATCATCACCTTTCTTTATTTCTACTGAGGTATTATTATGCTTCAATCCCATCCCCCAAGGCACTGTTTTATCACCACAAGGAAATTGTTTTGCTTCAGGTTGCAAAGAGTTATATGGTGATATGTACTGAGATGTCAGCAGAGCACACTGCCTATCCTCACACTTTCCTGCATTCAATTGGGTTCATCACAATGTACGATGGACAGAACATTGTAATATACAGATTCTGCTTCTGTGAACAATAACATGCGGAGAGCCCACTGCAATTCTTATGAAGCAGTTTGTGTAGATCACCTGTCTGTATCATTTTTCAGCTGTATTTTATAAAATGGCTTCATTAAAAACTGCCTGCCTTGTGTCATTTTCTTTTAAGAGATGGCAAGAACGAAAGCTTCCAATTCTTGGGTAACCCAATCCTTAATGGAAGCTTTCCCCTTAAAGGAGTATGTGTACTTGTCACCAATTGTCACCATAACCTGGATCATCTTCACCGTACCCATCTCATTTGCCCTGCTCATTTAAACAGTCACTTGGGTACATCCTTCGTGGGGATCTCTTGTGGTAATGCAGGATTCGAAATGGATTTAGGCCAGATTCAAATTTGGGATTTCCTATATAACTGTCGTGTACATCTCGTGACGATGTAAGCTGGAAAAAGGTTTTCAATTCAGAGAGTTTAATGGGCAAAAACATTTTGCAATTTCCAAACTTGAAGTATGATTCCTTGCTAAAGGAAAAAAGAAATCTATTTAATGAAGTCGGCGAGTGTATGCGTGTGTGCGTGTGTTTGTGACGCTTAGCTTGTAAACATGACAGGGACCGCTGAGACGGGAAGCTGGAGGGGGGGGGGGCTTTAGCATCCGCACTTTTCCTGCCGTGGGTATTTTGGGCCACCTTAAACTGGGATGATAGACTTTTCATTTCTTGAAAATATGTTAGGCCGCTTCGATGATTAGCCCCCCACTTCAAAATTCAAAATCCGCGGCCTATGCATGATACCTCAAAATAGAAATGATGGGTACTTTTTAAACTTACAAAATGAAGGTCAAGGTCATTTGAGGTCATCAGAGTTCAAAAAACGGAACTTTGTAAACATAATACTTCTAGATAGGAATAATGGATACTTTTAAACGTCATATATATACATTTGCCACATAAAGAAAAGGTTTAGGTCAAAGTTCATCTGAGGTCACCTGGGATGAAATTTTGAAAACCTTGTAAACTGCTTTTAAACGCAATATTTCAAAAAGACTAACACTGGGGGATTTTATACTGAGCATGTGAATGCCATCGATTGAGGAAGGAATGCTACGGGTTTAGTAGCGGTAAGAGGTCATAAAACGTCACCAGAGATCAAACGTCAAAAATCTTGTAAACACGATATTTCATGAACTTTAACCTAATGGATCTCGCAAGTAGCATTCGGATGCCTTACATTACATAGTGTGTTCATCTTCTTTTCTACTTTACAGCAAATATCAAACCAGAGTAATGTATGGGTATTCGAGGTTTCAATTTTTCAAAGTTCAGCAATTGCTCAAGGCAACAATATAACTCTCGGACTGGACGAGTGTAACTGAGTTAAATTTTAGTCGACACACTATGAGAGCTTCTGTGAGGGACCCAAGAGGCCATTTACACATCTTGGCCTCACTGAGCTCTGATTAGAAAAAAGTATCCTATATAACTCGGAGGAACCTGAACTTCTGCTAAGTTGACAGATAGAGATTGACCCCTCTGGGCTATTTCTCTCACCCACTATTTACCTAGCTCACTCTCACTCACTATTCCACTCAGCATGTCGAAGATTCACATTGAGTTCAATTCGAGAAGAGATTTTGGTGGAGGTCAATGGTCATGTGACGTCACCAAAGGTCACATTGAAAAGCATGATAACTCAAAGAGAATATCTATGAGGGATCTCATATTTTGCATATAGATATTCCATATTACCTTTAAAAATTCTACAGTGTTTGGTCAAACATCATTTGAGGTTACCAGAGGTCAAACTCTAAAATCTTGTGGTTATTCCTGCACCGCCATGCACCGCCCATGTAGGCCTAGACTGAAAGTACTGGACATGTACTAGTTCTGTCGACAAGGAATCATAGAACGGATGTTCCGGTTTAACAGTTCGGGAGATATACCTCTTTCGGGGGAAATCGATTTTCGCCCCATCGGGGGGACATTTTGCTATGGGTGGCGCCATTTTCAAATTTTTCCCACGATGCGTTGCGATCCTACGGCGCAAATTCAACGAAGACGAACGTTCAAAACAACCTTGAAATTTTCATCGATTCTAGGAAAGAGAAATGCTGGCATATTTAAAAACTTTGTTGCTAGGGGAACAAAAAGCCGGATTATGTCTGATAGTTCACCGCGTAGATTTTGAGATATCGAGCAATTTTGCTACATTCTTTGTCCTAAGCTTAATTTATAGACTCGATACAGCCGCAAGTTTTGTGCACTGTTTTCCACACAAAGGTGTGCAAGTAAATTGTGCCAGCACTTGTGTTTATTAACACGTTGTTGAAAGTTCCTTGTGGTTTCGCTCTTTGTGTACGTGTGAACTATTATTTTATATTTAAATACACACACATGTATTAAACAAATCGACGACTGTGAAGAGGTAGACGCTATGTGCTCATACATATTCATGCTCTGAGTTAGGCAAAATTTTCCCCCGATCGGGTGAATTCTTATTTTCACTCGGAAACGGTTATCTCCCAAACTGTTTAATACCAGTTGAACACACTTCAAAATTCGATACCGTTCGTGCTATACCCGTGACAGAAACTCATCCGTATAACTAATCAAACATCGAGATGGAGCTTCGTAATATTAAGATAAGAAGATGCTATTTACGTAAGATAAAAGCTGCAAAATTTTTTCAATAGTTTTTTTCCTTCTTTATGTGTTTTGTGCCGGAGACAGATTAGTATCAATGCATTTGTATACTCCCCACTTTGTCGTGTTTTCATCGGTAGTGTTTTTACTTATAATTCCCCTTATTTACTATACCACAAAAGATACGAGTACAGATTATTTTACTGATAGTCAAGGAAACGTCAGTCAATATTTATTCTCAAATAGGTTTAGCGCCCCCTAATCCTGTTCATCTTTTATATACCAAAACCGTAACTTCTCATTGTGAAAACTTCCTGAATTGTGACCAACTGCTTTAGAATCTGAGTAATTTTCAGAGATTGAATACAATGGTTAATTCAAATCCAGCGACTGTTCAATATTTTCAAGAAAGTACTATTTATTAACAAAGAAAAGACAAATCTGTTTCTCATCTTGGTCCATATTGATGGACAGACAGATAGATAAGGAGATGGATAACTGCTGCTATTGTCCATTAAAGAAACTGAAAATCATTTTCTGCGAGCAGTTAATACAACAAAAAGGCAGTAACAGTATTAAAATGAAGACTATAATACACAACAACAAAAGTGCACTAAAATGCAACACAAGAATAAAAATAATAATAGTAATAATGAATAAAACAAACTTGTTTAAAACATTTTAAAATCACAAAAGGTTCTCAAAGGCTTAAAGCAGGAGGGTAAAAGTCAGATAACGACAGTATGAACTACATAGGTAAAGTTCGTAATATTGTGACAATTAGTCCAAGGAACCTTTTTGGAAGTCGTATACTATTAAAGTCTTCATACACTTCTTTGTATGAAAGATTTATTTGCCTGATGGTATTCCATATTTGCTTAGAAATTTTAAGGAAATCTTTCCAGGTATAAATTAATTTGGGGTAGGTTGAAGTTTGGTGGTCTGTTTTGACACGTTTCCAGTTCTCTCTGCATAATATCGAATGATTTGGCAGTGCCATGTCAGTAGGAAGCGTCCTCAGCTGAGGATGACTTTTAGACCACCGTCCCTGGGAAGGAGTCTAAGGGGTTACCCCATCCCTTTTCTGGAATATTTTGAATTTTGAGCGTCCTTTGGTGCAATTTGATGCTACAATATTTTTGTAGTTTCCAAGTATGTACATTAAAATTGATATTGTTTTGAATAAGTTTGATATAGCAAAGAGGCAACAAGTAAGGGGTTCTCTTTGTTGGAAAGTGGGGCCAGAAGCATACTTAATCTTCAAAATTTTGACTGGGACCCACGCCCCATCCCGCTTTAAGTTCCGGTTTCCTACGCTTATGTGTGAACATTATTAGCATGCATAGGCGGTTACCCGAGCGATAAGGGTTAGGTTAGGTTAGACGAGGTTTAACCTCCCAGTTTCCAACCAATTGGTTCAAGTCGAGACGACCACGGCCTTTTTTCCAGTTGTGGCTTGTTTTCCCTACTCCATTGTTTATGCTGAGCACCGAGCGATAAGGGGATAATCCTCTCATACACACATAATAGGCCGCACACATAATAGGCCGCACACATTTTTGTTGACCTATCTTGTCCTAGTGAGTTATATTGAAACTCAGTCAACAATTATTAAAAATTAACTAATTTAACTCAAGCTGAAACCAGAACTTCTTTCTGACACTTACCGGTTGGTGCTAGGGTGTAAATGATTCAGAGGGCTGCATAGATAAGTTTGCTTTTCCAGTATTTTTGATAAATTGTTTTCCTGTTCACACAGGTGAACTTCAAAAATGTAGATCAAGTCGCAGTAATGCATTTCTCCTATGATCTCTGTCACTTACAATGAGCAACGTGTTAATTTGTGCACATCTTTTAAATGTTCTTTGCAAGGCCCCTAAAACTTTTACATCCCTAGAGCGCTTAAACATTACAAAACAGGAAACAAGACTAACAAAACACTCAGATTTCATTTTACATGATTTTTTTTTCTGGTAATTACTTGGTGTCACTTGCATTCCTCAAAGCGTCAATACCCTGCAAAGCAATAAACACATCCCTCCTTTCCCATTCTGCCCTGTATATTTTCCGCATTATTACTTACGTCATTATAATATCCTTCAACTTAAACAAACCCAATACAGTTCAACGTTTCATCCAACTGTCTGTGTAAATGTAGTCTCTTTAACAACACGTTTATACAAGAATTTTGTTTATTTACCTCCGGCGTTGGTGATAAAACACCGTAATTGTAAAACTACTCGCTCCATCAGTGAACCAATGACGATAATATCCCAGGTCACATATCGCTTCATCTCCCTCTCTGCTCGATAATTGATGTTGCCCGTATTCATTAAAGATATCGCGCGATAGACGACCACACGTTTTGTAAGAGAAGAGTAGGCAGTCTACAAATCTCAGCACAGACTTGTTTTCTACTGTATTTGAGGAAGGAGTGATATAGAAGCCCTTCTATTCCATGATTAACGACCAGATGGAACAGCTTACTGAGTAATCTGCTCAAGAATTGTTCACGTTGTAGCCTAACGCTTGTCACTTTTCACAGCCAGGAAGTCGCTGTGTACACGTGCATACGAGCTTCTCGGCCTACATGTTCTGAAGACGTAAGGTATGGTTACGATCATGTTCATTATTCGAATTTGAGAGGTTACTATTTTTCTGTTATATTTTTATTTGCGTACAAATTTAAATCGTACTATAAAGCTTTATTCATCACCTGTGAGAAGAGCAATCATTGCAGGATAATTTTAGTATATCGATTTTGCCTTTGCATGTTGGTTTTTGTTGTTGCAAAAGCACAAGGTTAACCCCCACTCCCTCCAAAATCATAAGCTTTCCAATAATTAAGCATTCCAATAAGGTTTTGTGTAATATGAATTTCTACTAGTTGTAAGCCTGTCGAGAATTTTCTCTAAAGCATAACCTACACTTCTCGCTCGCAGGCCGTCTTTTTGTAACTTATAATATTTTCTGAAGAAAACGCTTTTCCCTCGGTAACCTTACTGCCATCGATTGAACTCTTTCAATGACAGTAAGAACACAGATAAGTGCACTTTTTGCAATCCATAAATGTTTACATTCATATCACTTATAATCATCCAAAACACCTTTACTTTACTCGGCTCGTTCGCACGCCAAACTTAAAAGATTACTGTCAAAATCCGTCAGGTTTAATTTATCCTTGAGGGTCAAACTTTGCACTTCAGGGGATGCTTTCATATCGTTTTCGGGGATGATCGTAAATATGTCGTAGAGTAAAGTTGCAAACTTCAGCTTTGTTGAAAATAAAAGATGACGAGGCTGGATATTCAGGGTGGAAGCAACTAAGAGAGCGTAAGCAGTCGTCCCAAAAACATTTTGAGAAATTACTTCTAGTGTGTTTTATGACATCCCAGAACTTGTTTATTGTGCAGTTCAGGTAAGCCAAGGAATTTTTACATGGATTGAATATTCAGTAGCACAAAGGCAAATAATGTCGCATCTTTAAAAAGAATGATACATGAAGTTAGATCGAGATAAGGTTAAAATCTTAGAACCGAAATTGGCTGCATTTTCTCCTTACGTTACATGACTTATCAATCAACCTAATGTAGCCGGAAACAGCACGTTCTGTCATCTACAAAAGATAAAAAAATTATTGTCACACGTAACTCTGTACTGATATTCATATTTGATAATCAGAAATTGTCTTCTCGATTTCTTATGATTATACTTTTCAACATCTAAATCAAAGAATCCACTTAATGGGTGGTTGTCGGGGAAGAGATTTTAAAGAAAATTAGGAGACACTGGGTTAAGGACTGTGTCTTCATTGTGAAGGAGGTGGAGTAAAGTGCATTTTTTCAATCACATCAGAACAGAACATCGCTAACCAACAACTGCCATCACAGTTGTATGGATCCCACTTGACCACAAATATGACTCCTGTGTGTCCAATATTTCCAGTTTAAAGTTTGACGACTTCACTTTTTACCTTTGATACATTTCCATGCTATTACAATTTTTTTGTTCCAGTATTTAGGAATGGTGATAAACTCCACTTGTTAGTAGATAATTTAGAAGATTTTAATATATCTCGGAAAGTAGTACTTTAGAATAATAGTAAAAGATGAAGAAAGGTCATGAATACTTTGCTTACACTTAACGAAAGCCGACTGTCACCGTATTTATTTCTTTAATGTTTGATAGAAAAGTATGGCAATAACTAAATTTGTGTTTCTGCAGTGGATCATTTTGTTTCATGTCTGTCATTTCCTCAGGCTCGTATCCTAACAGCCTTGCCCGCATTTTAAAGCAACTTTTAAAACGTAGTTCTGATTATGAATATTTAAATACAGCTTCATAGGCGTAGCAAGCGTAGGAAGCTGTTCGAGTCTGGGTAAGGGGGACTAAATGTTGTTTCAGATCGCCTTCTCGGGGAGGGGTCCTACCCTTTGGAAAATTTTGAATATTTGGGGATCCTTAGATGCAATTCGATGCAATATATTGGACAAATGTTAAGGTAAAGTACTGTAATTTTTTGACATTTCTTACAGAGGAAACAAATAAGGGGTTTTTGTTCTTGGAATGAGGGGGCGGAAACATATTTTCGCCCCCACACTTTTGACTGACCCTCCAGCCCCCGCTTCCTAAGCCTATACGTTGATATGTCTTTTGTTGTCAAGACCATTCAATTCTTGGTCTGGATAAGACCGAGACTGAAAAAGCGATCTTACTCAGTCTTTCAGAATCCAAACCAACGAATCGTCCAGATTATCCGAAAATGACCCGGAAAGAAAGGTTTAATGGAACGAAAACTATGAGTCTAATTAATATGATCTATCCAATGACACATGAACTGGAAAGACACAATGTATACAAAGACATAATTGAGAAACTCTAACAGGGCTCAGGCGCGTAGCCATGGGAGCGATGGTTGCAGCCACCCCACCCCCTTGAGTATAATTTTGATATTTTTAATGGTTTTTATGATATTGCTAGTAACTCAAAATAAAAAAAATGTTTACATGCAACTTACAAGGCCTTCGCCCTCCTCCCCCCCCCCCCCGCCTTGGCAAATTTTTGGCTACGCTCATGACAGAGCTTGCTCTAATACGCACAGATGACAGCTACGGTTGTGACAATTTTGTATATCCGGGTATGGTAATTTGTAATTTGAAAGAAGTGACAAAATTTGAGTAGTCGATATTTCGGTTTCTTGGGTTTTGTCTTTCTCAAAGGACAGTTCACCAGAGACCAAAATGAGGTTGGTCTCATGACTGGTCAGAACACACAGAGGTAGGTCCAAGATCACTGAGACAAAGTGATACTAAATTAACATATACCACCTCCCTGCCAGGACCACCCAAAACTGACGTCGGTTCCGAGTAGTCTATGTACAGCTTTACTTATTGGTGTAAACATTGGACATTGAAATAACAAAAATGTCTACAGTATATTTTTTCGTTCAAAGAGATCAAGATAAAATAATGTGCCCATTTTAGTGTCAATTTCTTAATTAAAATACACAGGACTCTTTTACAATGGCCATGTCTAATACAGTTATGTTGTGTAATGGTAAGTGGGTTTTATCATAAAACTAGTCCAAGCCAGTAAAGGTTAGTGTAACAGAGTAATACATTAAACAGTTAAGGATAAGATTTAGTTAAGCTTAGGATTAGTGCAAAAAGGGCCACGGTAAGATGAGGTAGAGTTCAAAACTTCCAGTTACTGAACTTAAATCCGTACCGATAGGGGCATCAGTTTTAACCTATCAGTTAAAAAATAAATGCTGTGACGTAGCTAGATATTTTGTCAGGAAGGTTCTATGTCACCGCTCTGGTTCTCCCTGATGATTTTCGTCAATACTAGTGACAAATACCTTTATTGAAGAATAGAAATGTAATTCTCTTCTATGGTATCAATCCTGAGAAAATTTAAAACAAACGTGTTGTTTTTGAGATATAACAATATCTATAGCAACGCAAGCTTACATTTTTCATCTTGTATTGGAACTTCTTTAGACCGATAACTTCGAAACTGAGCAGGAATTTATCACTGAGAACACAATTTGTTTTTCACATGCATGAGTTACTACATTTGACGAAGAGTGGTCCTTCTAATACTAAAGAGAGATTGACTATTGCTCATTTGAAGTTGGCCTCAAAAAGTTCAACGCCTTCATTCTACAGCCTCGACAGGCTGCCTCTAGAGATCTGGGTTGTCTTGCAGCATTATTCGAGACGACTCCAATTAAGGAGGTGCCTTTGCTTGTTCGCAAATTTCCTCTGGTTATTTCGATTAAGACTTAAAAGCAGTTTCTCCCAAGTTACACTCAGACTTGCGTTTGACCCGAGTAGTATGCAACGCTACCATGGTAGGTTTCTGACATAGGTTAACGTAGACTGTTGTCATGATGATAACACAAGTGTACTAAAACTCGTGTGGGCAATCTTGAATAATTATAATTATAACTATGACAAACCAATTTACTATATATATATATATATATATATATATATATATATATATATATATATATATATATATATATATATATATATATATATATATATATATATATATATAGAGTGAGTGATGAAGCGGAAACTGACGGTATTCTCGAAATATGCCAGAGAGCTCCAAAGAAGGATTCACAGACCAGGCAAAATGACATGATTTACTCGAGAGAAAAAAAAATGGTGGGAGTAAAATACCAGCCAATATGATAAAAAACAGCACTAAGTCAGGGGCGTCATTATCGGGATGCTATACCCCCTCCCCTTTCGAAATTTTTTCAAAGTGTGGTCTGTAGGGAACATTTTACGGTCGGTGGGGAAAAAATGCCACTTTCTTTTGCGATTAATTTACTTTCTCCGAAAATATATTTGGGGCTACAGAAATGTCGGGAAAATTTATGATCAGTACGTTTTACTTAAGTGAATTATTGATGTGTGGAAATGTTGCTTTGGATGGATTTAACCAGAGACCTAACCACTCCCAGATGTAACTGTATTGGAAAACTATTCTGTTTGTCGGGAAATTATTATATATTGTTAGGAAGTCATCACAAATTGAGGGCTCTGTGTCAGTGATCTCTACTACCCTATTCTGGAGTCCATTGTCTTTTGACCAAATCCAGGCTGTCGGGAAAACAGAAGTACCGTACTGCAAAATGTCTGCCATGAAATATACACCATGTCCGACACTGTGGAATAAAAGCCTTTTGGGATGTGATGCAACTCAACCTAACTGCTCGTCTGGGAGATTTGTAGGCCGAGGTATACGTGGTCAGATGCGTCGGGTCGAAGTCGGATTGTAGGTTAACCACGCAACACACTGTCTGGGTTGATGTCAGTCTATCTGCTGTTCATCCATTACAGATGAGGACGAGCACATTGACTTTCTACAACAGTCGTGTGATTTCGAAAGCCCTTCTTTGTTGGCCAACGCATAAAATCAAAAGCCATTGGCTTCCAGGCTTACGATAGTCACTATATGGCAGTATGAGAACTCACTCTACCAGGACGCACGCCGCAAAGTTCAAGAAGTTCCTAGCGGCAAGGAGCTGGTAATCCATCTCCCCGCTTGTAGGAACAGCCTGTAATTTTTGGTGGCATTTGTATTATGAAAAAAGCACGAGAATACAAAGGAGTAAAGTTACCATTCATGTATTCAGATATTATGACACAGTTCGGTAACAAAGAATAGTTTCCTCGCCGAGCGGACTCTGTTAGGACCCCTTTAAATTAAGACCTCCAAAACTGGGATATCACTGAACAAGGAATATGCTAGGAAATGTTAGATTCCATTTCAGGAAAAATGAATTTAGAGTGTAGAAGCACTGCAACATCTGCGGACTGCAAATATCTGCAGTGCCTTCAGTATGTAAACATTCTCGCTACGATCTCAAAATTCGAAACCAAAACATCCAAAAACATACACAATAAAGGTCAGGTGCTAATATTTTTATCATTATATTGCTCTTTTAGACGTAATTGAACGTTCCAACCATAAATTTTTCAGAATGTTGCAGAGATGGCTTCAATTTTAATAGATTTGTACTCTAAAGTTTTTGCCCCTGGCGGTCGCCGTTCGCGTCAAACAGAAGCTACGTACAGGTCATGTGACCAACTTCACGCTTGCTGAGAATAATATACCTGCTGCAGACTTACTAACAGGTTCACGTAGTGCCCTAGTGAAACCAGTACACAACTGCAAATCGTTAGCGGAATAATACATTAAATGTCCTTTTTAAGGCTCCTAAGTTGTGTTTTCAGCAAAATTTTTAATGATTTTAACAATTTCTTCCTACCTTCCTTTAAATGATCAATTCTTTTTTGCAAAAGGGCATTGCAAGTTCCACAATAGGCACTGTCAATGGGGACACAATTTGGTGCTAGTTTTTCTTTTGTCGTAGTAACATTCTTCGACATCGTGTGAAGAGAAAATCCGCGATATCTTTTGTATTTTATTGTTTGATGACGTCATAGAGCTCCAAAAGTAACATACGGCAACATAAGCTTACGATACTATCGTAAGCTAAAAATGGGTCGTAGTTGGGTCAATGACAGCTGCACGCTACCACGACTTTCCTCAACTGCGACCCGACTCCCACCACCGTGAAGTAGACTGCCGGATCGCAGTCGGGACCAAAAATCGGGTAGAGAACAGAAGTTGAAAACACATTTTTACCGACCCGTCTGCCATGCGACTGATTTTTGCCGTCGGTTCGATTCAGTGTGGACTATATTTCCACTAACTCAAATAGTAAAGTCGGAGCGGTTTCATGTTTGCTGTGAGCACTTGAAAGTGCGTTCACTTTGAATTGCCGTGGTTGCAAAGGAAACTCGTTTTCCGACTCCTTCTGTACATGCAGTGCCTAAAAACGTTACTAAAATGCGTTAAAATCCTGTTTTTCGGCCCGTATCCTTCATATGGGCTAATTGTCCAAATAATAACTTGAATTCAAGATGGACAGAGCGTGCTTTGAATTACTGCAAAACTCCGTGCAGCCTTCGCGATTGCCTATCCTACTGTCCTAGCTCCTAATCCTCACATCTGCTGCATCATAAGAATCGAATTGCCGTCAGTCCTGGCTATTATGAAACAAACGTGCTAAATGCAAATTTTAGGTCTGTTTAGTTCGCATTCAATGCTATATCTAGATAGGTAACTGCTATGTAAAATGAAGGCAAACGTTACCAAAATGTCCGAAAAAGTTTTATTTTTCGGCTCGCTTCGCGCGCGTTCATCTTGTGTACTCTTGTTGACCTACTTAACTTCCCATAGAACAAAGTGACTATGAGTATTGCACAACTCCGTAGAAACTCGTTGACCCTCCACCCACCCTACCATCAATCCCGCTGCATCTTAATTGAAAAAAAATCGACCTGTGATTAGTCCGAGTTATGTTATTTTGACAAGATATAGACAGACTGCGATTTTATGGTCTGTTAGTGTGTGCCAGTGCCATTTGTAGACATTAAATGCTTTATTTTACTGCCACAATCCTGCAAATGCTTCAGAGCTTCCGGGCTTCGCCCCCTGTCCCCCAAAGAGGGGCATTACTGAAATGGGTTCTTAAGCGGACTGAACGGAGCCCCATGTTGAACACGATCTTATGCTACTATCATGGAAGTAATACCTCTGAGGTAGTACTTCCACGACCAAATCGACCTTGCTTTTGTGGCAAAAAGATGAAAACGGGTGATGTTAAACTACGTTTTCTTGAAGATTTTTTCTGTTGTTGTTTTGCTTATCTTATCCTCTCATCATCTTGTACGTTTTGCAAAGATTTCCTTGAAACGAGGGTTATGATATTACCTTTCTTGGTACGTACATTTTGTCAGGATGAAACCCTTTTTGTCGGAAAAGTTCCACCCTCCCCACTCATCAATCCTTAAGGGTGTGAAGGTCCCAAATTCCGACTGAATGGATGTTTTTTCCAACTGAATAGTGGCTGGTAAATTGCACCTTTTTTATGCGACCTGCGCTTTTATATACAACAGTGGGGATCCTTCCTTTGTCACTACATAAAGGTGCCTTCCTGGGGAGAGGGTCTAAGTTGTCACCCTCCCCTTTGATGAATTTTTGTTAATTTAAGGTTGCTTAGATGCGAAATGGTGTTATCTTTGTGATGTTTTTGGAGCTGATCATATATAGCTGGAAAATGTCCATAATTTAGTGAATTTTTGGCTAGGTGAAAGCAGAGGGTAGATTGTTTAAGAGAAGAATACATTGTCAACAAACCTCCTGAAGCCCCCCTTTTTGGCTACTTTACAGCCTTCTATTCGGGCAACGTTTTACGCAAAAATACGTACATGGAGTCAACAGAAACTTTCTTGGACAATTGCGAAAATTTTCCTTACCTTTAGTGTGCATTGTAATAGGGCATCTAAGGCTGGCAGATACCTGCATAAGGCCTCCTGGGAGCGCTGGATAAATTATATAAAATGGGGCAATGATGTTACAACTGATAATGTAGTAACTGACCGATAATGTGTTACTAATCGATAATGTAGTAAAAATTGACCCATAATGTAGAAACTTTTTTAACCGATAATGTATTACCCCAACACCGATAATGTAGTAAAAGAAATTTAACCATAATTTATTACCATCTGACCGATAATGTGGTAACATTTTGTTTACCGATAATGTATCATCACATCAACCGATAATGTAGTAATGTTGCTGTATTGTATGTCTCTCTTCTCTGGAGTATCAAATTTGGTCATAGCTGCTTCTTAAGTACCTTTCACAATTAGATTACGACCAGTTTACGAAAGGTTGCAACTAATTAACCAATTTTTCGCTGTTGCGCGAGCATTCGCAAGGTATCTTGCATGGAGTCGCACTCGTTGCAGCGGCGCAGGCGATCGCACCAGGTGGTCTCTGAATTTCGAACATGTTCTAAATTCAGACGAGACCGATTGCGATCAATCCATTTGTATTAGGTCACATTGAGGGTAGTACGAATGTTGTGCAACGTTGCTAGGTGTCGCGCGACGCAACGCACACGAGGTGTTGCGAACCCAATATCGCATTTGATCTGTATTAGGTAGTTTGATAGTGCAGCACTCACACGGTGTGTGTTTGAGACTTCAAGCGATGAGTCGTGCGTTTGGTTGTGTGTGTAATGCGACCATGTGACTGTTGCTCGACAACTCGCATCCCATCTTGCAACGTTGTGCTACTTTTGTACGACTGTGCAAGAAAACATGCGAATATTCCTATTGGTATATATAGGAAGACAAGGCCTTCAGGTTCATTATGTCCTCAGCAAACAAAGGAGAAAGATGGCTGCTGCTGCTGCTAATCTTCTCTGTTTGGCATTCAGCGGCATTTTGATGAGGATCCAAGTTTGGGGCGGTATTTATACTCGTGAATGCTCGCACGAACGCCCGTACCAGCGATCACATGATTATTGGGGGGCTATGTTGCCATTGACCCTGGTGAAACCGGATAAAGAGAAGGCTCGTGGCCATGAATTTGATATAGAGGGCTCCGGTACAGCAAAGGTGGGCACCGAAGAAGACTATGTTCGTAGCCAGTGGTGCCAACAGATGGGAGCAGTTTGCGGGAACCACGGGGATGATATTTCAAGACCTACATGGATCATAGCTTAAAGAAATCGAGCCTACGTACGAACGTGAGCGTTAAGTGCGCGAAAAGTTCCCCTTTCCTGGCGGCAATTTGTGGGAAGTCTCACAACTGAACGAAACAAAGCTATGGCCATGATGGTTCTTTTTCAGCTCCCCAAGCGTAGATGAAGAGTTGTGTTTTTCGGACGGTGAGGAAACCATGCTGCCATGGGCTACCATAAGTACCCAGGGATGAGTCAGCATAAGAATACATCCTAATTAATGCTAGAAAAGTTCACTGGTACTTTTGTGCTTATAATGTTTATAAGTGATACAACGTGGATTGTGAGGATTGCGCGCAAAGCGCGCCGAAATTTGGGGGTATACTTCAATGCCAAAAGGAAAAACCTGCATGCAGCTCAGCCAGGGGGCAGCTACTGTAAGCCCCGACAGATGCAATGGGTTGCTGAACTCAAAATACAAGGCGCGCCAAGCGCGCCGAAAAATTCAGGGTTATATTGAAAAAGATTTCACTTTTCTGTTTTCATTTAGGAAAGTTAAAAGACGGTTTATGGTTTTATTGAAGAATCTGCCCTACTTAGAGCAACATAGTCGTGGAATACATCTTTTATCTTACCCATTAAGGCTCCCCTACGAAACTGAAAAATTTTCTTCTTACAAATTATGTTTGCCACGATGGCGAGGCTGAAGAGAAAATCTTCCAAAAGTTAGGAAAGAAAGGATATAATTTCGCAACGATACACTTTCGTGAAAAATGTTGGGGGCTAAAGCCCGGTAATCTCCCCCGGTAAACCCTGGTATAGTTACCTTAGTAATGGTCATGAGATGGAGTGCAAATCATGACGCATGCCCGTGAAGCGCGCCGAAATTTTCATTAAATAAGACTTCCATTACAAAACCTGCATTCAGAATCTTCAACGAAACACTTTTAATTGCCCAACAAACCAACATGCCACTTCGAAAGCCAGTCTGGTAATTCGTAAACAGTTTTCGACTTCTGCTGGTGTGCTTCTCCGAAAGTTGTTATCGGAAGATATTGATAATAAGAACAACACTGTGGTAAGGTTGGAAGCGCGCCGAGCGCGCGAAAATTTTGATAGTTTGCGAAGAATTGGCGAAAATTCTAATAGTTTGAGAAACATTTGTCATATAAAATGATTACAATAGATCCATCACACACATACATACACAAACATTCCGTGACAAGACAGTTTTGATTCGATTTTACGTAAGAAAAATAACGTTTGGTTTTATTCTCACTTGATCTAGAAGGGAAATGTATACTAAGTTGACATAGGCTCAGTAGGAAAAATGTGCCAGACTGAGATATCGGAAGTTCCACTTGGTACTTCAGATTTTAGGACTATCTTCGCTCTGACGAGCTTGGGGGGTGAGACACCTCCACAACCCCCGGTCGCGACGGCTCTGGTCAAACAATTACTGGAATTTAGTGCAGCCACCTATTGAGTAAAGAGGTACCCGGGGGTTCCCAAATATGTTTGGAGAGGTATAACAGCCCCTTTTAGGATAACATGGTGTAATGTCACAGCATATCACATGATTTTCACATGATTCAAAGGGGAATATAACTGAAATACTAAACATATTAACTACAAACTTGAAATATAATTTCTGCTGTGCTGCGAGGATAAAATATGAAAAATACTATGATAGTTGAGAAGTAGCAAAGAGATAACGAAATTCTGACGAAGAAGATAATGTCTCTAATTATAACAAAACTTAATTTCGAGTTTTGAATGACAAGATAATGGGCGCGTGATTGAGAGCTTCCGCTAGAAGAAGACCGCAAGCAAACTTTGTCTAGTTTTCTTGCTATACTCAATGACGGTTTCAACCAAACTACCATGATATTTATCCATTAAGCCCTCATAAAGATAAGTTCTTGTAATAATTGAGGCTTTTCGGTGCTACCGATATTATATCTCATTCTGCGGAAATGAAGACTCTTGCAGTCTCGAGGTCCTGGAGGTAGTTGAGGGATATCGCTTGTGTAACAATATACATTTTTCTATACGTGCGCTCAACATTTGGCATTTATGAGTTAGATACCTGCAAGCATATTATTGATCAATTAATCATATACGCCTAACAGATGTGACTGGTTAAAAATGTCCGATATTAGAGATTACAATTTATGACGACGCATGAAGTAACTGTAGGCCAAGGGGATATTCAACGATGGCGATTGGGCCCATGTTCCCAAATATTTTCAGAGTTTCTTCTCAGCTTTGCTTCTCTACAGAGAGCAGAAATCACATAGTTGAGCACTACATAGTTTGAACAAGAACGCCAAGAGGCGTAGTGATTCCTTGCCAAGTTGAGAGATGGACTAGGCATGAGAGCATGAGTTTAAATCTTTCTTGCAATCAATAAGGACATCATGGTAGGCTTATCAATAGAAGTAAATGTATGAAAAAGTTTCTTTATGTATCCCTTATTGACATAATTTGGTTACAAAAGATGTTATATTTTGACAGCTGGTGACCTCAAATGACCTTTGACCTCTGTTAAAAGCAATCCCAACTGAGATCTTTATACACTGAACTTACACATCAACTTTGAAGTGTGCCACTCTTATCCTTCACAAAAACCAGAATGCCAAAATATATTGAGGTTTCCATATGCTTTCAGAAGAGTCAAAAAGCCCCCAAGTGCTGTCAAAGATATGATTGATTGACAGCACTTTTATTTTAGGCAGGCTAGGTGTCAGGGAAATGGAACACATACTGTATTCTCGAAAGAACAATTACCATCATTAGCAATTACAGTACTGTAAGTACACAGCTCACCCTGAAAAGATGGGTCCGGGTAATTGGTGCTGGCATAGTGACAGCAGGAATTCACACACAGCAAGGGATTGTCTGATTTACATTTCCAGTTGCTACAGAGGCATCCATATCCTCCTTCCACAAACTAGGCCATTATACTGACATTAATCTAAACACTCAGGGCTGTCAACACTGCACTGGACAAATTTTCCCAAAAAATTTTCTCTGGTATTGACTCTAAGAGGTACACCACCAACAAGTTAGGGGTCAGAGGACAGCAGTATCAGTCTACAAAGGTGATTTGTCTTTGTGAGCTGTGACAATCTTATCCTCAGTGGACACATAGAGGGGAATTGTTATTACCTCTGGTTCTTAAAGTGGAATATGTTGTATCAATAGCAACTGTCTCCAGTTCTCCAACCAACTTAGTGAGAGGCACAAATAAAAATAGCTTAAAACCTGTAAAATCATGGTATAAACCAAGTAACTGCAAATGGATCTGTTCAAAATGATTATATTAAAAGCAATCAAATCATAAGGATAAGTGAAAGGCAGAAAATATATAGTGTTTGAATTAAACATAACACCTGTAACCTGCTATGAGCAAAACATCATTGACCCACACAAAAACAACTCCAGCTGCAGAGTATCACATATATTTCATGTAAAAAAATAGTATTACCAAGCTTTTCACTCTGACTATACATGACCCCATGTGACCTCTAGGGAAAATAAAAATATTACTAAAAATTAAAGCAATAACTATCAACCAATTTTTCATGAGTTTACCAAACTTTTCTCTCTCCTGACCACTCCTGACCCCATGTGACCTCCAAGAAATAGTGAAAACATTAGTAAACTTTAATGCAGCAACTTCCAACCAAGTTTGAATTTCATGCAACATGCAGTCCTGAGATATACGTAGCACTGTGCTTTTCTGTTTCTGCTTCACAGTGATCCCAAATGACTTTTGACCCACGCCAACAACGATCCCAAAGGAGATCTTTGCATAATACCCCAATGTGCCAATTTTGAAGTATCCTGCATGTCTCCTTCAAAAATTAGAGTGCTAACAAATTTTTTACTCCATGACCTGTCATGACCCTGTATGACCTTTGACCTCCAATAAATCTCTGGAAATTTCATAACTCAAGAGGCACTACCCTACCCACTATGTCTGAGGTTCAGGCAACATATAGCTGATGAGATACTGCAAACATGGTTTGTCCGTATTTCACCTGCTGATGACCTCAGATGACCTTTGAACTACACCAAAACCAATCCCAGCTGAGATATTTATATGCTTTACCCACAAACCAACTTTAAAGTTTCTCGCCCTTTCCCTTCAAAAACTAGAGTGCTAACGAGATTGTTATTACGCACATACACACATACACACATCATGACTGTACACACCACGGGCTCACACATTCGCACACACATACACCGACATCACCATCGCATAGATTCCTTGCCTGCCTTCGGCAAGGAATCAAAAAGGACAATGTTACTTATTCATCCTATGCCGGAAATCACAAAATTATACAATGCATTATTTGAAAAGTTTACAGGAAAACCCTCTTTCGCCTGAACCATGCAAACACAACTGGCTGCGGGTATGCGACTGAGCAAATGTGAAGATACATAGCGCAGGTAGTAGTTTTATCTGGGGGAAAGAGATGGTAACGATAAACGTACGTTTCTTCATTTTATTAGCCTGCCTTGGTCCATTTTACAGATTCTTTTCCCAGGGTATTAAAGGTATCCTTCAAAAATGGAAATTATTGCCTTTTTTATTTGGAACAGTCAAGGGCAAATACGTTGCGTTGATACTGAAAGAAATTAACAAACCATTTCCTTTTTTTCTTTTTGTTTTGCTTTGCTTCTGAAAGTCCATCGATACTTTATAATTTATGAAGTCTCAAGATCAAGTGATCTAAGGAAGGCTGTTATTTACGTCAAAGGGCAAGCTTATCTCTAACACTGGTTTAGATTGTATAGTGACAATATTTCTAAAGCAAGCTACAACCAAGGTTATCCTTTCACTGGATATGTTTCTTTAATATTGTCATGAGTGTTTAAGGAATGTTTACGTGCAGCTCGCTATGATATTCATTTCGAAAATTGTACTTTTGTGATAGACATACTTCATAGAAAACCGTTCTCACCATAGCCGAGTCTCTATTTCAGTTTGGCTAAACACATACTGCAATGGGCCAAAGGAAACATATTGAGATTGTCAAATGTCCAGACCCATTTTCTTGTTGTTGCAACTTGCAAGTACGTAGTTGATAGAAGCATTCAGTCGTTCTGCTCTCTGTGAGTTAAATAGATTATTGTGATTTTTCAGGGACTTTCCATGAGAAAGTATTTTCAACACACATTCACCAAACCTTGTATCAATATTCCATTCCAAGTTCCAAGTGTATCCCTTGAACTTAAATTATCATCTCAAAAAATTTTCCGCCTTCTTTTCTCAAGGCCTGGTAAGGAAGGTGCAAGTTTATCTTCTATGATCTCATGGTGTGATCAAGTGGGAAATCATCTTAATGCATAGATGAAATTCTCCCATTGTATATTTAGTGTAAAATTTGACAATATATGTATACAGATCGTAGCCAATTAAATACAACACGCAGAGGTGTCAACACTCCGAAGAAATGCATCAATGCCTTCTATATTAAGGTGATCGATTCCCTCCATGACTTTTTTTTTCATTTTTGTTCTTCACTTTTTGGTGTGGTTTATAGGTCGTATGAGGTCAGCAGAGGTAAGGATGTGAAAACATCGTAAAAATGAAAAAGTCAAGAGGTGTAAATTTGAGGGATGAACCGAATCAGTACAAAAAATCATTCCCTTTCAGCAAGGGATCACCAAGCCTTTGGGCTTTCTGGTTTGTATATGCGACCATTTCATTTGTTCTGCTAGCCAATGGCAGACAATAGAGTGAAACGGGAGGGGGTGGCATGGGGGTAAGCCAATTTCTTTAAAGCTGTAAATTTTTGCAGGGGAAGGTAAGGTGTCAACGTAAGGTTGTGAAAAAAATGTAGATACGCATATGCACACCTTACACTAACTTCTGAGTTTATCTGGGGTGATATTACATACTTCCGTGGTGCCCCCCTAATCACCATATCCTGCATAGCTGGGACACTGATGGCTGGTTAAATTTTGCACTTTTGGCCCCCCTAAATTATTAAAGGAAATCATTTTTGTGTTAATAGAATTCTACAAAATATTGCATTTAAGCTGCTTGCCATGATGTTTACAACTTCATACACTTCCTAGCACCTCTCTTCCTGCTGTCGTCTCCACAGTCAAGTAAAATCCCCCAAAAAGAAAGCAAAATTTCAATACCAGATGTCGCAGGAGATCGCACCTGTGCAACGGTAAAATTCCTCGCAACTGAGGAGTATACAGTTACCGTACTTGAATAAGTATCTGAGAGAACTGAACATTACCTTCTTGAAAAAAAATTGTGACTTACAGCTTCGATTAGGCTGTATGACAAGATGTGACAGGACGAGTCTAAGACGTTTAGTAAGGATGGCCTTGCTCAGCTAGAACTATTGTGGTTTATGACACCAAAGGTAACCTTGTTTGAATCTCTATCTTTCTGTCGTTCCCTACCTTTAACATACCTCACGTGCTCATAGCTAGAAGTCTCTTTTTCACTCCAGTTTCATCAGGCTACCATACTAAACTCAGCAAAAATACAATTTAGAATTAATTACAATGTAAAATTGCCATCAATTGTTAAAAGATCCCATTACCGCCTAACCAAAGCTGGTTTAAATGTTCAAACGGCCAATTATCTCGTCCAAGACTGATACCAGTTTCCAGTGGCGTAGGTAGATATTTTGTGTGTGTGTGTGTGTGTATGTGGGGGGGGGGGCAAAAGCAAAAAATTTCCAACAGATTATTATCTTGAAGTAATGATGTACTATCTAAGCGTAGCGCCACCATCATCTGGCGTGTAGCGCGAGGAAAAATTAGATTAAAATATCTCCGAGATTGCCTTAAATGACACTTCGAGGCCTTGCCAGTAACCATTTCGATGTGTAATTCTGCTTAACAACATAAAAAGTGTTGTGAGTATTTCCGACAAAGACTAGAAATTTCCGAGAGAGGCCTTCGGAGGCTTTGTGGGGGGCGACCTCCTCCTGCCCCCCTCTAGCTACGCCACTGCCAATTTCCAAACTAAGTTTAATTCTAGTCCGTCTTTCAGTTGAAAACGCAAACATCTGTCTGGTGCATTGGCGTAGTCAGATGGGTGGTTAGAGTTGCCAAGACTATACCCTAATTTAAAAGACAAAGACAAATCAGTAGCAAAAGACGAAAATATATTTTCTGCAACAAATCTACTGTCCAGATATTTTTCAGTATTGATCCGCTCTTGACTTAAGTGGTGTACCATGACTAAAATACGGCACTGTGTATATTAAGTGCCGTACCAGTGACTAAAAAATCCCCAGTTGCACTGCATGTGTAAATGAAAACTTTACTGACATGCAACACTACGAGCGATTATCGAAATACCATATGCCCATGTTCGTGCATTTGTTCTCTCCAATCATAAGTCCTGGCTATGCCAGCATTCTACTTGCGCTCCCAGAATTACTTACCTTAACCTGTACTGACTTCAGATTGTTCAAAGCCATACTTTGCAATGTACGATGGCCCATTGGGTGTTTGATTTTATGCCAGTACTGTACAATTTTACCTACCAAAGTATGATCTGCACACGTCATCGCTGACCAATCAGAGTGAAGCAATTACTGGAATTTAAATAAAAGTGCAGTCACCGATTGAGTATAGAGGTACCCGTGGGTTCCCAAATATGTCTGGAGCGGTATAACAACCCCTTTTAGGATAACAAGGTGTGACGTCACACGGGTTTCCGGTATATCACATGATTTTCACTTGATTCAAGGGGAATATAAATGAAATGCCAAACATATTAACTACAAACTTGAAATATCATTTCTGCTGTGTTGCAAGGACAAAATATGAAAAAATATTATGATAGTTGAGAAGGAGTAAATGGATAACGAAATTCTAACGAAGAAGATTATATCTCTAATTATAACAAAACGTAATTTCGAGTTTTGAATGACAAGATAATGGGCGCGTGATTGAGAGCTTCCTCTAGAAGAAGATCGCAAGCAAACTTTGTCTAGTTTTCTTGCTATACTCAATGACGGTTTCAACCAAACTACCATGACATTTATCCATTAAGCCCTCGTAAAGATAAGTTCTTGTAATAATTAAGGCTTTTCGGTGCTACCGATATTATATCTCATTCTGCGGAAATGAAGGCTCTTGAAGTCTCGAGGTCCTGGAGGTAGTTGAGGGATATATCGCTTGTGTAACAATATACATTTTTCTATACGTGCGCTCAACATTTGGCATTTATGAGTTAGATACCTGCAAGCATATTATTGATCAAATCATCATGTACGCCTAACAGATGTGACTGGTTAAAAATGTCCGATATTAGAGATTACAATTTATGAAATTTGCATAACCTTCAGAATTTCTTTCAGCACATTGTAAAAATTGATTAACACTTTTTTGTAACAGATAATAAACGCGTCTTGGCGTTTATGTAACAGAAAAAAATAAAATACATAAGCAAATTAAACGTCTAAAACGCTAACTTTAACACATTGACGCCACTTTAACGCCATCTCGTAAACACGTTTATGCGTTTATTTCATGATTACTGTAAACATCAAGTTGTTTTTAATAAAGAAAAATTACCATATGTATAAATCATGTAAACGTGTTTGCGGAGTGCACTTTAATTGACGTCATTATCCTTATCATGTTATAATGTTCGTTCAGTCATTTACTGTGCGTATCCTTTTTGTTGTTCGTTTTCTAATTCTTAAACGCCATATATGTGTTAAAAAATAAAGACGTCTCTTTTTACAGTCCATTAAATTTATATGTTAAGGGTTTGCTGTCGTTTTCGAATGTGCCGTCTATGACGCATGAAGTAACTGTAGGCCAAGGGGAAATTCAACGATGGCGATTGGGTCCAAGTTCCCAAATTTTTTCAGAGTTTGTTCTAAGTCTTGCAGGTCTACAGAAATTACATACTTGAGCACTACATAGTTTGAAAAAGGACAATGTTACTTATTTATTCTATGCCGGGAATCACAAAATTGTACAATGCATTTTTAGAAAAGAAGCTTACAGGAAATCTTTCATTCGCCTAGGCCCGTAGACAGGCCTGGGCAAGGAGGGGCCGTGCCCCCGTGCTGACCACTGTGCCCCCCCCCCCATACGGTAAATTGATCGAAATAAAATTTTAGCACACATAAACGGTGGCCTCGGTATGATACCAGACGATTTGAAAATTGATTCCAAAAGGAGTTACATATGAACGTATTTTGTTCTCTGTAACATTTTTGTTCTAAAACTACAAAAGTTTTCAAACACTACTCGCGCTTTCATCTTCAGTTACATATAGCTCTAACACCCGTTTCAGATGTCTTGGTTTAATTTATGAAAGATACAGGTTTCACAAATAGGCTATTGTTCTTTCGTGTAGGCGTGATTCCCGGAAAAACACAAATCTGAATCCATGAGAAGTTTCATCCTCTTTTCTCTTACGATTTGGAAGATTCTTAATTTTGACATCATGATAAACATTTTTGGTAAGAAACGTAAAGTGTCTCAATGTCCAGGGGTGGTGGAAGGGGCTTTCTCCCTTCGACCAGTCGCCCGGCGTCTTGGTTTTGCTCTTAAAGACAAACAATCATCACCCCAAATACATCTTGGTTGGGAGAAAGCAAAATTCTTAATTGGTCATTGGTGAATGCTCTGTATTTGACATCAAAGTCAATAGATGCCGAGTAGCTCACAATACACAGCATGCACAGAGAATGTTCTGGTTACATATTATGGCCTTGTATGCCCACCAGGATATGACCTTAAGCAATAAACTAGGTTTGTGTCTGCTCAAGCCTGAGGGGGCTCTAGACAGTTTTGGAAGGAGTAACTTAGTAGGGAGAATTGGAACTGTCTAGGACGAGTGGCAGATTCTTCCATTTAGAAACCCAAATTTTCTAACATTCCTTAATAAGAGCCAATTTTTTCAATTTTTCTCCAACAGAACCCCAAATTTTTCACCGGGCGCCCAAAATTTCTCGTTCGGCATCCTTTCTGTAACCCATTGCTTCTGGCGGGGCTTCAGGTTGCTGGACCCCTTAGGGAAGCTTGGTTACTTCGTCGGGCTTATCTCTCCACCACCCCTTGCTGAGTCTGTATGCAGGTTTTACGGTGGTAAATAATTTTCCTGCAAAATTTCGACTCCCTTCGCGCGCATCTCTCACAAGCAAAGTTATATCACCCATGAACATTATCGGATTATTAGCACAAAATTTCCATTGAACTATTATAGTCAAAGCTAGGTGGAGGCCCAAAGTTAGATGCCGGACATCAAGGGGCTTTCATGTAGTAATCTAGTACTTTGAGTAACATTCTTAACCCGACGACTACATGGTCTGAAGCTAAATTCTACTGGTACCACAAATCTATTTAAATATTTACTCTTTCTGTCCATGCGAAATTTCGTTCAATGTAGAAGTACGATAATGATCATCTGAATTGTAAACTGTGAAGAGATTGGTATGCTCTCATTGTCATTCAAAGCCTTGCTCAAATCTAAATGCTAATGTTCTCATTTTGTTAATTCTCCAGAAATTCGGGAAATTTCCCTCTGGATCCTAACAAAATCATACTGGACCACACCAAGCCTGCCTTATGGCATCCCCTGGTCCCCTCGCCGTTCGCAAAGTACTCAACTCTACCTGCGCTTTCGGAGCTGAAGAAGAATCATCGTGATCATAGTCTTGTTCCCTTTACTTGAGGAGACTTTCCACTTCTCTGTTTTGCAAAAGGAGGGGAAATTCCCATCAGAAGAGTGAAATTTTTGCGCCCTTCGCGCGTATGTGCACACGTAAAACCGATACCATTAAAGCTTGCTATCTGTGGTAAGCTTGAGATATCATCCAAGGTAGTTCCCGCAAACTCTTATCATATGGTGGCACTACTGACTACAAAAATAATCTTCTTCGGTGCCCTTCTATGCGGTATCGGTGCCCCCCCCCCCATATCAGAATTCCTGGCTCCGGGCCTGTTTTTGCCTGAACCATGCAAAAGCAACTAGCCACGGGTATGCGACTGCGCTAATGTGAAGATACATTGCGCAGGTAGTAGTTTTGTTTTGGGGAAGAAGATGGTAACGATAAACGGTGCAATTGAGATCTGCCATCTTCCCTTAAAATCTGCCCCTCCCTTAAAAATTCCTGGATCCGCCCTTTGTAGAAGCCGACCTCAAGATTCATTTCCCTAATCTAAAGCTGGCTACCTCTGGTTGCGAGGTATTATTGAACAGAGACCGTTCAGGAGCGCCCTCTAAATTTCACTTTTCTGATGTGTATACATGTCGTATTCAATAAACGGAGCTTTTGTTATGGGAATAGGTTATGTTTACTAGTATATGTCGTCTTAGTAAAATGCGGGAACTATACCAAAAGACAAAATCTGCTAAAATATCTATCTGTCTATATTGAACAGATCAACTGTAGTGCAATCACAACTCCTATCGCGCCTCATTTGATGCGCCTGAGACCCTTGCCTATTAGGCTACATCGTTAATGTTTAAAAGTCTCCTCCTAAAAGGCTTCTAATTCTTCCATTCTGGAAGACTTAACTTGTTCTCGGAATTCAGCGAGAAAATATCCTCCTCTGACCGGGAGGGATTTCCTGCGTGTAAAACGTCGCGTTAATTTATTAGTTTTGCAGATATCTACGAGAGGGAAAACAGTCGTGAATAAGTAACGAAGATGCTAGAGTAAAGCACAGTAGCTTCATGGTAATAGGACTACTAAGCCAGTTTGAAAGAAATGTTTCAAAGACGAAAGGAAATAGGCGAAACGGAAAGGCAGCATTAACTTTAAATGTATACGTTACAAACGAGTTAGTTTACTGCCAACTTCTCTTGCATTTATTTGTATTTAAGATTAAAATGTCAGGATGCCGTAAGGACGTGATGTTTCTTTTATGTCTGTAGTGTAAAGGTACCCTAAAATGCCAGGAAGATTAAGAAGCATTTATTTTTGCTTTCGAAAACGAAAATGTCGTCTTAAAATGGGTTAATAGTGTGTGTTGTGAGTATTTTTGCAAACTGTATTATCTTTAAACATGCCGCGCCGTACGTCTTTACTTCGTGCATCAGGTGCTCTGCTGAAAAGGCTTTATGCATGTGACGTCACAGACAGAAAGTGCGCCCCCATTGAGGGAGGTAAGTCCGTACCATTGCAACTTACAATAACTGATACAGACAACTGATTTGCGTACCGGTTGGGTACGCGCATAAATCTACATCGCGTGCGTGAGAAGTCTACGTCGTAAGTGCAGTGTGCTCCATTGCTTACACTCCGAATGACATCGCGTGATGTCAGTGCATAAGGCCCATAAGTACTAAATTTTGTTCAATAACTGTAGCTGCTTCTGATTTTAGAAGCTTTACTTTCTCTCTTTTTTGTGCCTTTTCTCGTGAGCGTCCTTCAATAGAGGAAAACAAATTAATAGCCCTTTTGTTCGCCAATATGAAGGAGAAACTATACAATTTGAATCACATTTTAATTTTACTCAAGATGAAATTCCGAATTTCCTAAGGAACCGCACGGAATTAATGTTTCCCATCCTTTGAGGATGACACACATTTCCTCCATATCTTCCATTGGCAAAATAAGCTGATTTTACAGAAAGGACCTCTTTTAAAATAACATAAACTTTAAAGAATTGCGAATGATGCAAATCTGGGGAAATGGAAACAAACAATGGAGTCTTATATGACAAAGCAAGTAACTCTGAAATCTTGACATGCGGATGAGTCCTGTCTCTCTCTCTTACAAATCTGATGGCCATTTTATAATAGTGAGTTGTAAAAGTCATACTGTAAAGGTTAAACGTGAGTTACAAAAGTTACATTGTTATAAAAGCTGGAGGTAAATGAAACATGGAACCTAGGGCTGACCTTCCAAACAAACAAAGGATATTTTTCAATCATAATGAGTTCTGCGGACTTTATTGTAAGGACGAAACATTTGTTGACATTTTACCAAACCTCCGTTTATAGCTCTAAGGATTAAAATCCTCGCTGGAGTAATAGTTTCCTTTTACAATTCTAAGTATGTAAACAGTGTCTCTTAAAAGTTTGACTAGTAAATGTTCCTAAGTTCACTCGACTCTTTGGTTAAGAACCAAAGGTCGAAAACCAAACTTACACCGCCGAACAGTCTGGGAGATTTTCTCCCTTTGGAAGAATCTAATTTCCCCCATCGGGAGAAAAAATTATCATGGGTGCCACCGTATTACCTATTTAACCCACCATCCCAAGCGTTCTTTGTGTACATTGTCAGTGGCGAATGGGTTTTGGGACCCTTTGCAAATTTTGTCTGTCTAATGTTAAGGAATTAAATGTATATTCAGTGGGTGTATTATCCTGGCTACCGAAAAGCCACGTCTTAATCTATGGTTCACCACGCCGTTTTTGAGAAAACGCAAGTTTTTGGGTGGCCTTCGTTCTTGTTAGGCTTTCAAGCCTATACAATGTGTTGCATAAGTTTCCCGCATTCTGGATAATTCTGGTTTTCCAAAATTCGAAAACCTCTCTGACTGCCCAAGGATTTCTGCTCCCCAAAGAGCTGAGTCCTCTGGAGGGACAACAAGACTGATCATGATCATTCACTTGATCTTCAGACCTCTACACCATGGGTATGTCATGTGTGGACCCTTTCTAGACTGGCTGAAAAGAACAGATGTTCTTAGCCAAAATGCAGGGAGCGTACCATTACTTAAACTATTTCTAAGAAAACTATCTAAAAGCTATCTAAAAATTGTGATATGGAATGTTGCACAATTTCAGTATTTACTTTGCAACTCCTATCATGTACAATTGCTTTTAATTACTTGTCAGTTACTGTATGGTGTTACTGTGTTACGTGGACATTTTTCCAAGTAGCCTAGACAACGGCTACCTCCAAACATATCAACATCGCGACAGCTCTTGCATGAATGTTTTAAGAACAAAGAATAACATACGAAACACACTGTAAATGCAACTTTCCATCCACAAATTTGCATATGTTGGTAATATGTTTGTTGATGCATGATGTAGGTGCCAACAGTAAATGATGGGCTTGTCAAATTATTTGGTGAATTTCATGGAAATACTAGCTGCTATTGCCACGTACGTTGAAATTTGCTTGCTGTGGGCACTGATGACATAAATTTTGCCAATTGCCTGAAAACGACATGTCAGTTTTACCCCGAGATCTACATTTAGTTTTGTTCAGGGAGTAAGGCTGTCATCCCTAGACCATTGCTTCATTCGTTTGTGTTTCATATCAAAGAGATGGGCATGGAATTTACCTGTGCATAGACCTGTCGCTTAATTTCCTTAAAGGGAAAATGCAGTCACCCCAATCAGAATTAGTATACACCGTCATCGTATTTCATGAGTGGCCTTTTTGATCACGTGACAATATTCTTGTTACTGAATCCTTAAAATCATGGTACATAATTCCTTGCTTGATCTTTTGTTCGTAAAAAGTTGTTCAAAGACGTCTTCAGAGATACTCTGAGGCAAATAAAAGGATAGTTGCAAGAGTTGGCTGACTTCTTAAGGCATTTTTGGGGGCGGACTGCCTATTGCCCTTAACAACTAATGAAACTCGGCGATCAGTCGTGTTTCACCACTTTAAATTCCCTCCCTCTCAATTCATGTTGTTTACAATTGTAAGACGTGAGCCTCGAGACTTTGTCACAAACGGAATGAAAAAATTTCCGAAGAAAGCTATTTATCGACTTTTGTAGCGTCTAAAAAATTAAGTACGCAAGACCCAACATTTAGGCCATAGCTGTTAGTGTGCCATAGGCTAAAAACGTCACTCGCACACTTTAGGTGTTTTCCCATGTAACTGTATACTGTACAAACGAGTACAGTATGGAGAACTGAACCTACACTAGAGGCTGTCAATTAACCTCCTTTTTGTTTCTTCGATCGATTGTGGTTGTTTTCTAACGACAGAAGGATGCTAGACACTACCTCATCTACATACAGCCTCTCGTGAAACCTCCGTTGTACGCCGTGTCTAAAGTTCCCTCAACTTGAAAGATGACACGTGACCTGCTCTCTTAAAAGTATGTGTTCCCAGGGAACATTTAGATTCGAATCTCGAATTCGAGCTTCTTTTGACTGTAAAATCGTTACTTTTGTAAGGATAAAATTTACCCTCTCTTTTTATAAATTAACATATTTAAACCCTGTTTCATAATACCCTAGTAATATTTCAGGGGGAAAGTTGGGGTGGGGTTAAGGGCACCGATACAGGGTTCCGTAGTTGCACTGCCATTTTCATGGAGATGTAGTGTACACACACATCTAATTGGAAAGTTTGTGGTCATGTGTAATATTTTGGAAATACGGTTAATCGAGTTTCGATACTTGGGGATCTGATTTTGTCGGTCGTCATTTTCCACGATATTGTAAAAGCTAACACCAGCTCTTTATCAACAAATCAAATGATGAACCCTTAGGACGTGATAGTCCTTTGTTTTGTGGAAGACTGGTTTAAGCGAGTGTGTACATACGTATTTTCTTCCTGTTCGAGACATGTGGAACTTTTTCGGAACCTTCTAGGTTTCCTTCTACTTATCATAAACTCCGTTAATGGTGAAATACTGCTTGCCCTGCTGAAGAAGTCGGCTACACACGGAAGTAATTAAACGCCTTAGAATGGAGGAAATCATAACTTAACTTTATTTTTCTCTTTCCTGACGCAGGAGCATCCGTTCAAGAAAAGCTTGTCATATGTGAATATTGTTAATTGACAAATGCTATGCACTTTCCCTCTGCCTATTATCATGCTGCAGTTGGTCGAAAATATCCCAAGAGAGTCAAGAATGAGACGGCGTTTTTGCAAATTCTTCCATCAGTTAGCGTTGTTTAATGAAATGTTTGACAATAATGGGTCTAACAGACGTAAGTCCTATATTTGATTCAGTCAACTGGTGGACAAATCATGAACTTGACCTAAAGATGGTGTACGTTATTCACTCTTGAAATTGCCTACGTAGTAGGCTGTACGGCATATTCCTTCTTCAGTCATATCCCTGGTTTGAGAAGCCTAAAAGAGAGGCTAAACAGACTGAGTCCGTTCCGCGGGCTACTCTCGAGTCTCTCATATATTTACAATGTCGTTTATCACTCCGTTCTTAGTAAATACAACGTTGCCCAGGCATTAGACATAACAAAACAAAGCTCAAGATCGATTTTGTTTTAAACTTCGAACTAAGTTGTTGAAGATCGAAGTTCATATTTTTGCCAAATATTTGATGAGTAAGATTTGTTAGCGGTTTTATATCATTGACAAGACAGCAAGAGTACATGCACAGTATGCCGGCGATTCAGATTCCGGTTAATTTGTATGAATTTGTGTACTAAATAAAAAAACATCTTTTGCAGTGGAAACGACTACTATTTCAAACCATAATACATTGAAACAAAAAAAAATAAATAAATAAATAAATAAATAAAATCAGACTTCAACATGTATTTTAATGAAAAGATCTTTCTTTATTTCTTCATGCTTCAAAAGCTGTAATGTTGTATTTGATATCAAAACCAAACAAAGAAATTGACAGAGACGTTCCATGTTTGCTTTTGAGACGTCTTCATAGAGTTTGTTTGTTCAAACGGAGGCAAAAACAAGATGATTTATCAGTCTGAGATTGCTCATCTTCCAGACTTTATCTCATAGGTGCTAATGTTTACTGTACAAGGATGAGTTTGAGTTGAAAGACCTTCTCTGTACTGTCTGAAATTATGAGAAAGCATCGTGATCGGATTGACGTAAACATAATAACAGTTCTTTTCATTTTGTCGTCAGCATCCATTTTTGATATCAACCAGAATAAATAGGTTGTTAATTGTTTACGAAAACGTATAAAGCTTTTTGTTGGTTTGTTGCAACAAATGCTGAGAGTTCAAACCATTATATTTGCTGTCAAAGTGTAAGATGAAGAAACATTTCAGCGCTTCGTACAGACATAGGTCTAGTTGAGAGTCTAGTTTTGTCAATATCATACGTTTACTACAGTGTTAGATTAAAGGAATAACATACTACTTGAAATGATCTGACATGAAAGAAAACATTCATAGTTATAATTTTGCCAAACTTCATAATATTTCTTGTTCATAATTAAAAATGTTTCTGTTGGAAATTAGATTGTCCCAGTCAAGCATGGGGGTACTTCTAGTTCAAAACGGAATGTAATTACTGTACGTGTCTTTCAATATAACTAGACAAGTGCAAAAAAGAAATTTCACCAGGTCGCCCTTTTGATATTAAGATTTTACTGTTTTAAGCTTACACATTGTACACAGTATATGCGTGATGTTATAAAATGGGGCAGATGGCGTTAACTTTTCCGTCAACATCGGTTTTCAACCTTTTGATGTGTGGAAAGTTTGGGCTGAAATTTTGATATATGATTCTGTGTTAATAGAGCATTAATACTTGCCTATTTGCATTCCGATAAACAATAGTTTGGTTTTAAAGCTGTTTTTGTAGGCCTAAGTTCACTGTGCCTGTTGAACAGGTAGCTGTTTCTTCATTGTACTGATAGCCAGTGTACTTGGTTGTATGTTCAGTCGCTATCTTGCAAATGCCTATGCAGGCTGTCTCTGTGGACTGTTTTGAAATCTTATCCATTTACACACATCAGGCTTTGTTCATCAAGTTATATACGTGGCATGTGCAATCACATTGCCTTGGGGATAAGTTAATGTATTACCAAGGTTCATTTCAAGGTTCAGCTCCCTGCATTGAGCAGCTACTTGATTCATAACAAACTTTGAAGCAACTCTGTTGTCAGTTTGGGATACAAGAAAGGAAAAAGGCTTAAAGACAGACATTCATCAACCCAAAGTATATGTTTAGTGCAGGGGTATCAAAATTCTCATTTGGTGACTGCTCTTTGATTGACATCAAAGTTTGAAAATTTGAGTGAAAGATGCAGGGTAGCTCACATTCCACACAAGGTAGAGAGAGTGCTTTTTATTACATTTTATAGCCTTGTATGCTCACTAGGACATGGCCTTAAGCAATAAAACAGGTTTATTCCTGCACAAGGAGGAGCCTCATACAGTTATGGGAGAAGTTGCATAGTTGGGAGAATTGGAACTGTCTGGGATGACGAAAATTCCCCTTTAACCTGTTGTTGGGATAGCTCCCATTTGTTCCTGGATCAATTAAATTGGTCAAGTCAAGTAAAGTAATTGCAGTAAGTCTTTTGAGTTCAAGTGCAGTAGGAGCTTTTTGAGTCTGTGTTTTTTTTTTTTTGATCAGTGGAAACCTGTGAGTGTTTACTTATGGAGTTGTAGGTGCAACTAAATGCACTTTGCAATACTTGAACAGTGTAGGTACATCGTACAAATTGAGTTTTTTTTTATAAGTCTTGCTGCAAATAATAGTACATAGCCTTTACAGGCTTTCTTGATTTTAAAAAATATGCAGTGATATTTGTAGGTCTGTCAGTAAACTGTGTCAGTTGCAGTGTTTACATGCCTTAACACGCATGTGATAGTTTAGTTGGGTTTTGCCGAGTTCTTTAGTTATTACGCTCTTCTCTTACCTTTTGCCTTTGTAAGGTAGGGAGGTTTTGTGGAAGCAGATAAATAAATGATAAAATTTGGTTCTTTGAGTTCCTACTTTTAACAGACAAGAGAGTGAGTTACACAGCAGCATTGCTGATCTAGTTTCTTCTTTGTTAAATGCTAAGTTAGGTCCAAGTAAAAACCTATATGTAGATGTTATACTGCCTACCAAGTAAAAATTCCTTCTGTAATCTGGAAAACTTGAAGTTGGGTTAAACATTTCACCAACACTAGGCTCGTACGTGAAAATACTGAAAACTGGGTATATTGCCCAAGGACTGTTGGTTAATGGGTTTACCGAGGGTTTCTTTACCCAATTAAGTGGTAACCATCCTCTCGGTAAACCCATTAATCACTAATTGTTGGTAAAATTTTACCTAATTTCAGTATTTTCACAAACATGACCAGTTTTGGTTTACCTAACTGTTTTTACAGTGTGGTTTTATGAAACGTTTGTCAAACACCAGAAAGAGCTTTGAGCAATGGCGTAAATAGGAGAGTTTAAACCCTGCTTCGTGAAAAAAGATCTTTGAGATATGATGTTTTACAGAATAACACATAGAAAAGGGTGAAATTTAAAAAAGGGTAAAACTTCATCGTGGAAAATTAGGACCTTACGTAAGGCAGCTAGCAGCTCTATAAAGGGACTCTGTGATTAGAATTTGACATCATGCTACCCATTTCGCTGGCCAACTGTCTGCTTCAATGGGCAGTTAGATCTTTTATAGATACTTTTTACCAATCTGCCCTAGCACAAGAACCGCAGTACCTTTGCACAGATACACCGGCCTATTTTACGTTGCTGCCTTTCGCAATAACTTTGTACACATCTTGAAGTGTATTGTTGCAGAATCTCATTTCATGATGAATACATGCTCTTCATTATCCTATCAGATTACACATAACTTATCTTTTATTCATGAGCACTATGAATAAGGAGACAGAAACTGGTTCACTTCAATACTTTGGCAACCGTAAACTGGTTGGCTCTTCAGAAATGCGAAATGCCAGGTGTCTTTCAGTTTGTGAAATTACTTACGTATGATAAAAATGTCTTAGGCACGATTTCCACGTAATCACCTTTCATTATCATCAACGCAGATTAAAAATGCATTCAGTATTACCCATTTATCCCTATGATCTTCCAAATAATTTCTTCTGTTTTTATGTGCATGTATTATATAAGGTGGCCTTGAACGAAATGAAAATGAGCCATTGTCGCATTTTAGTAGTTGCATTAACAAACACGATTATCATAACTGATGATACAAAGAAAACTTGTGGAACAAAAGTATACGGACGGATCTGCCCAAATAAAGACGGAGTCAATTTAAGTTAGGTTAGGTTAGATGAGGTTTAACGTCCCAGTTTCCAACCAATTGGTTCAAGTAGAGACGGCCACGGCCTTTTTTCCAGTTGTGGCTCACTGGCTTGTTTTCCCTACTCCATTGTTTATGCTGAGCACCAAGCACAAAGGGAGTAGGTTCCATTTTTAAAGCCAATTCAAATAAACACGCTTGTATTAAGAAGATCGGATGGGCAAGCGAAATCACCTGAGGCTAGTTTTATGTCAATGACCATATCTATAGCCGTGACGGATGAAAAGCTCAGACTAACGTTTGTCAGTTTTGAGAATGCGACATGTAGGCCTAAGAATTGGCAGGTGCAGTTCAATAGATGACAGAAGCTACAATGGAAGACAATTATAACGAGAAAAACAGTTACGGACATCGGCTGACGAAAGGAAGCTTTACCTGTTATGAAAGAAACCAATTGCAATAAAATAAGCAGGTGGAGTAAAAGAAAACGGTTGCGGAAAAAAAATCAGTGCTGCAATACAAGAAAACAGGTGAATGAAAGAATCAGGTGTCATGAAAGAAAAGAGGTGGGTTGAAGCTAGAGGCAAAATACAAAAAAGGCATTGAAACAATTTGTTGTGAAATAAAGCATCAATGAAAATAAACAACCAGAAAGCTGTAAACAGGTAAATGTTAGAAAGAAGTCGCCAAATAGAAGGAATTGTAATGAAAGGCAACTTGTACCATAAAAAAGCAAGTATACCTAAGAGGACGTTGAAATGAAATAACTTGCAGCGAAAAGAAAACAGCAGAGTGAGAGGCAAGTGTAACAAAAAGAAACAAATACATAAAAAAAACGTGAAGTAAAAGATAGAATGGAAGGATCATATGTATTGAGAGAAAGTAAAATTTGAAAGGCGTCCAGAAATTGCAAAAAAGATAAAACTATAATGAATCTAGGAAGGATGTGTGAAGAAAGGAATCTATAAAAATGAAGGGAAAAATGTGCAATGAAAACAATTTGAAAACAGGAAGTTGTGGTCCAATCATACGTGACGAAAGAAAGATAAAAAACAGAGGCAATAAAAGGGGACATTAGAAAGGAAACCAAACTTCAATGAGGAAACTAATTCGCTGAAAAATAATGGGCCGAAGCAAGCAAGGTCAAATATATTCTACTATGATAGCAAACTGTGTTGAAGTCAAGCATCTTTGCAGCAAATGAACAGTAAATGTTCTTACCCAGTTTCAAGTACCACATGAAAAGATTTTTAAAGTAACCCTACATAAAAGCTCTTGTAATTCAGAAGATTGAGATCAGAGACCAGTGGGTAAGTTTGATTGAATTATTCAATCTAATTGATTGCGAAAAAATTCTATGCAACCAGGGCCTAAGCCTGGGCGAAATTCCCAGTGGGGCAGTTCATGACAGCGTCCAGTTTCGTACCTATGATGGTTGGCATCCAGAAGGATCCCTTCCTTGTCCTCAAGTGCCGCTGTTAGGAAGATCTTAAAGGAGAGGTCTAAATGGAGGACGTGACATTTAACGAAGGTCGGTTCGGTGTGAATTTGGGCTGTATGTGACAAAGGGCTGAGCTGACTACATGTTTAGAAAATTCATTATAGAGTTTCATTTTGATTCCTTGCCGAAGGCAAAAGGAATCTATGCAATCACGCCGGCGATTGTGTGTGTACTGGGTGTGTGTGCGTGTGCTTGTGAGGCTTGGGCTTGTAAACAAGATATCTCAAGATAGCAAAGATGGATAATTTTCATACTTGGTATATAGAATTATTATATTAAGAGAGAGAGCCCTGTTGTTTTAGTGAAGGTCAAAAGTCATGTGAGGTCAGCAGAGGTCAAAAACCGAAACCTTGTAAACACGATATCTCTAGGTAGGAAGCACGGGTGCTTTTCATACTTGGCATGTGGATGCGTTATGGTCAAAAAATAAATCCTATTGATTTTGGTAAAGGTCAAAGGTTATCTGAGGTCACCGAAAAGTGCAAATACGAAATTCATAAAAACCTGCTTGTAAACACGATATCTCACGATAGCAATGATGGACAATCTTTACACTTCGTATATAACTTAATCATATTAAAAGGAATAACCCTTTGTGTTCAATAGAGGTAACAGGTCATTTGAGGTCATTAGAGTTCATAACTGAAGACCTCGATAAAGCACGTGAAAACATCGTAAAAAATGAAAATGTCGAGAAGTGTAAATTTGAGGGATGAACCGAGTCAGTGCAACAAATCATTCCCCTTCGGCAAAGAATCACTAAACCTTTGGGCTTTCTGGTTTCTATTAGGGGACGGGGTTTATTAGAGCTGGGATGATACAACTACTCTTTGAGAAATTTCTGTGTATGTAAGATGACTAAGATTCAAACTGGTGGTATTTTGGGAAAACCTTTGAATTCAACTGGTCACATGTTTACAAATTCTCACTTTTGGTGCCTATTTCCTTTAAATTAGTGTAAGAAAGGGGTTGCTGTTCAAGGCCCCGCCCCTCTGGAAAAATTTTGCCTTGAAGCAAAGTTGCCTGGTTAACAAAATGGTGCTACCTTTGACAAAACTTTGAATGGATTTATATTTTTTAGAAATCTCCTTATTATTGAGAGTCTGTTATTCTGTCATTAAGAGTCTGTGGCATGGCACGGTGCCATTAATTTTTTTTTTTTTTTTTTGCCCCCCTAGAGAGTTTGAATCTTACCTTTGACTTAATATATTTGTACACATTTGGCCCCCCACTGACAAAATTTTCGCCCCCTGGAAAAATTCTGGCCCCCCTCTAGTACCTTGTCTGTCTACGGGCCTGGTTTAATGTCATGAGTCTTTGGAACAAATACCATATATCGTCAAAGAGAACGACTGGCAAAACGGTCACGAGGCTCATTACTCATCCTCGCAGGTTATTATGTTATGTTGCGACGCCTCTTTGTTCCGACAAAACTACGTGAGGATTCAATGTTAAGATAGGGTTAGGTTAGGGTGTGAGACCTAATGGTTAAGTGTGTCGGGACGTAGAGACGTTGGAACACAGAGGTCACCACCCCGGCAGCAAGCATATATCGGTACTAGCGCACAGACGCTTCCCCATTTTCACTTTTGAACTTGCCAGGAGGTGACAAGAGGCGTCGCCAGGTGAGGGTCAGGCAAAACAAAAATAAACTGTATAGACTGCGGGAACTTTTTAATGGCACATCCAAAAGGTAGCACGACAGCCTAATACACCACAAATTGTAGCTTTTGCATTGGACTACACTATTACAAGAAAACAGTTTATAGTGCTAGCTATTCTTACATAGACGTTGCATGCACACACTGCTATTGACCTGCTTTTGGTAACTTCAAAGAAAATTTGTGTGGTAAATATTTGGTTATTAACACCATTTAAAATGTAAAAATTTCAAAGAGAAAGTTGATGCGGCAGTGAAAAAGGTTTCGGGAGCAAAATAGAAGCTATTACTTTCTTCTTGGTCTGACAATTTATCTCAACGAACATTGACACACTTTCATGAAATCTGTTTTTTCCACTGCTTAGTTTCCTCATGTACCGTCGTGGCTAATTACTGTGATCAAGAACCGTGTTGCTATGCTAACGTGCAAATCCATCGCCATAAGATGGTCGATTCTCAAAACCACTTAATGTCGGCTACAGGTTCATTGTGTTTGAACGATTCAGTTAATCACGAGGGGGTGGAATCACGGGATTTTGTTGACATTTACTATCAAAGGATGAGAGAATATTAAAGACTGTAGAGTGAGCCTCTTTTTTGTCAACCCGTTCATTGAATTTAATACATTTTACAACTAGAAAGATACCTTATCCATGTCTGGTTGTTCTACAGCCTTCACAGATCAATTCATTACAGTATCGGTCAATCCGATAACTACCCAGCGGGGCGGACTGGGTTTGCTCAGCCCCTCTTTAAGGCTTTGCAAACCAAGGATATGACTGAAAAAGGAAGATGCCGTACATCCTGAGGCGGAGAAAAGTCCATAACATAACAAGAGTCTAAAGAACACTGAATCGTTATCGTTATGTTTTTTCTCGTTTCCAGCCAGAGAGTATCTATTAAGTCACCCAACGCTGACTTCGCAAAACGACTGTCGGTTTCAGTTTCGGTTTCAGTTTATGCTCTGATTACCTCACTTGAGGTATGAGGGTCAACAGCACAATAAAACAATTACATATGGTACAAAAAGCAATACAAATTTACAAAAATGGCAAAATGAGAAGAGAGAAAAAAGAGAGAAACACTAATATAACCTGAGAAGGCAGCGAAATAACAATGCCACCAGCATAACATAAAGGTGAATGAATTAGCTGAAAGAATTCATAAAGAAAATTGCAAACTTGGCGAGATTTCTGAGAAAAGATTTGTTTCTAGTCTGAAAGAGTAGCCTCATTTTGATTGCATGGGGGTTAAATGTACAGAAACGCAAATTTTCCTTTCCCTCTGGAACGTATAACATTCAAATAAACAATGGAATTCATCACCCAATTTGTCAGTACTACAATAATGGCAAATTCTTTCGTTAAAAACAATATTGAGGAATCTTCCAGTGACAACAGGAAGTTTGTGAATAGTACATCGGAGCTTACAACACAAATTTATTACGTACGGTCTTTATTGGGTACACAAACGAGACATTTTTCTAGTTTTAATTTTGTCTTTAAAATTCGATAGTTCTTGCTCTGAGAGTTATTAAACATTTCTGAGAGTCAGTCTTACTCATAACGTCTTCTGTTAAGTGAACTTCGAACTTCTAAGCCAATTAATGCCAATAAGAGTTTCATTATACTGTAACGAGTAGTAGGATTCCAAAAAGGACATACCAGACAATCAAGAATACTTTTAACCTTTATGATCCATCCTGAGCTACAAATACGTTTTACCTTTTTGCATGGTTCTTAAGAGATTGTATAAGGTGTAGGAAAGTTTGCATTTACCACCATTAACAATCATTCCCAAAACGTGACCATTCTTACTTTATTTGTATTTATTAACCTGTGTCTACCCGTTCTTTATATACCATGCGATTGGCAGCAATTATGGACCTTAAGAATTTGTTTGCAAAATTTCCGGTGGGACGATTCAACTTCCGAAATGTCTTCAAAACAACAACCTTTACACCCATACAAGAGGACAGGAAGAACAATTTGATCAAACAGTTGTAATTGTAAATCAAGGGGCAACTGCAACTTATAGAACTTGGCCAGGAGACTATAAAGGGCACCTCTTGCCTGGTTGACTTGCTTTTTCTTAGCTTTATGAAACTTATTATTATACAGTACCTAAGATTTTGCCCCCACTCACAAAGTACCTAAGAAGGTGGGGCCAGTGACAATGTTTGGCAGTATTTCTTTGTATACCGTAGTCTGCGTAACCGGTAACAGCTCTAGATGGCTTCCACCATTCCCGTCTGCTCCTTATATAGTTCTTCAAAGACGGGCTGAAAGAAAAACTTCGTTCGCTCCGCTCGTCAATTTAGTCATCTTGTATTGAATGGGCCATACTTTATGATTTCATGTAACATTTCAGGCAGCGCTACCAATCGTTACGCAATAGCGTATTGTTTTGAAAAGAGATGTATTAGATACGGAAGCCAAGAAGTGCCGTAATTTGGGAGAGAAACGCGACTCAAGTGTTGTCAGTTTAGGAAAGAAAATTGTCTGTGGCAAAACCCTCATTCCATACACACACATCTTTTAGGAAAATTTCACAGTTAAGTTTTGATAACACAATGCTTCATTCTTTGCGAACGCTAATATTGTAACGTAAATGAAGCAGCTACTCAGATGAAATTTCAATGTGGCGTATTCGATGCCGAGTCTTTCAGGTTAAAGAGAAGATGAACCTGTGTGTCGAGGATGCTCTTTTAGTAAGCTAAGCGACCACATTTGTAGGGGAAATCCTCCAAGATTTGAAAATGATAACCAATTGTTTGGTGGTTGTAGTTTTTCATTTTAGTTCAAATTTGGAGTCTTTGCAATTTAAAAAAAAAACATTTCAGATGGGAGACCCGTAGATAGCATTTGGATTTCTTTGCCACGTAAAATTTGGTACTCCCTGAATATTTTGATTGTTTAGCCTCATTTCTATGCCGCCGGATGATCCGTTCATCCATAGGGCCTGCATGAATTAGAGCTACATGTAGGATAGCAAATAACAGCATTACATTTTACATTTGGAAAGTCAGATATTGGCCATTAACTACGTTGGGTTCAACGAACGTACCCCATCGAACCTTGATCACAGTATGTTACCACACCAATACAGGAACTTTAAGGCGTCATTTATTGTCATTGCGATAAACGCCCTTACGCATTTGCACACATAATTACTCCTTAAAATCGATGTCAGCGAACTGTCTTCGAAAGAGGGGACGGGGTTGTCAACCGCTTCACGAGAATATTTGTACCGTGGGGTTCCATTTTACAATGACCTCAAGGCGCCGAAGGTATAAGGGGTACAAAGCACTCTATTCCTGGATCCTTCCTTCGGGCCCTGTATGATCCAACGCTTTTTATAAGCTGTAGACTAATTCCCCGGAGACTCTCAGTTATTTACAAAGTTGTGAGCATTAGAATGAATGTGGGCCACTCTGTCTTCAAACGCTATATTGAATCGTAAAAATTAACCACAAAATCACAATTTGAACTTATTTTATCTGTTTCTATACAGTCATGGCCTATCCCAGACAAAAATCAGTGGCAAACTAGGGGATGGGGGATAGTGAAGGGCGTTCATGGTACAAGCCAGCGGGTACCATGCCACAGCCTCAAAGATGAGACTATATGAATTATTGCAACAAGCACTACAAGAAATGAAGAACATTAGCTAAAAGACAATGTTTCCTACACATGCAACAGAAGCAGTGCTTTACAAGAGATAGCACCATGTTACATCAAACTCAAATTTTACACCTACTCTTTTTGGGGGCGGATACAACTGATGTAACCCCCACCCTTTGCTTCCGACCCCTGCTCATAATATTAAACCATTGTAATCAAAATGAAGTAAAACATAAAATAACGGTTTTTATACCAAATTGTAAAAAAATGATGCCCCATTAAAAACAAATCAATTATAATAAGTATAAAACAAGAAACCTTTTGAACGTCTTAGAATAACTAGTAAACCGAATGAAAAGTTGAAAACATGCTTTGCTATCTAGTTTAGGATTTTCTTCAACCTTACTACATGTATTAATGTCTTTTCCCCATGTGCATGCATTTGTTGCTATTTTCTTTAAGGAAAAACTGAATACAGAGTGTTCACCTATGAGGAAGCTTCCATTGAAAACAATTTTGACTTAAAATGCATTCACAACGTCGTGTTTGCTAAAGACTCTGGCTAAGTTGTGCAACCCAATAGACGAGTTGGGAAATTCTTTCACGCAATGCATCATGGGATAGGTCAAAGGTCAAGCGAACCACTTACCTTGTCGCAAAAGTCGTCAATTACAGCTGACCTTGTGACCCCACCGGAAGAACTGAATTATCCAACTGCCTTAATGAAGTTTTCATCTATTGGACTGCGCCGCCATCGATCAAATAGAGTTACTGCATTTAAAGCTTAAGCAATGTTAGAAAGTAATATCTGCAATGTACAAAATCATCACACCATGCTGTTTAATAATATTGTAATCCTATATATGAATTAGCAAAACCAAGGAAATATATTATACGGGCAATTAAATTCTCCCAGTCAAGTTTAGACTTGCAGAAAAAT
This sequence comes from Holothuria leucospilota, assembly GCA_029531755.1. Taxonomy (NCBI): domain Eukaryota; kingdom Metazoa; phylum Echinodermata; class Holothuroidea; order Aspidochirotida; family Holothuriidae; genus Holothuria; species Holothuria leucospilota. Next base: position 19,342,519 of record CM055968.1, on the reverse strand, counting down.
CTTGACACAAAAATCTACTAAATACTCTTGGGTTACATTTTAACTGACAAGACCAAATAAACAGAAGAATTTGAGTTATTACAGTGCTGCCACGAATGCAAGGACTGAAAACGTAATTTTTCACCTTATTTGGTTCTAATAAATGCTTGTAAAAAGTAGTGGCAGTCAATATATCAAAAGGATAGATTTTTTTGTTTTCTTACTATGGTAGTTACAATGTAATGTGATGGTGTGAAAGTGGTGGAACTATTATATTTTATTAAAGCGAGAAAGAAACTTGCAAAGATTTTTTTATTATCCTTAACACATTTACCCATGCATCTTATGTGGCCGAATCTGTAACTATATAGCTTTAAGTTGTTATCTCTTTTGCACAATATTTGCGCTAATGTACAAAAAAGCTTATGATGCTTCTATACATACATCGTCATTAAATATCAGACTTAGTTGCCCAGTCTATGTTGCATCCGACTCGGATGTACAAAGAAAAATAGCACTACCTTACATAGCATTTGTTAGGCCTTAAAGTTTCGATGTGCCCCCGCTCATGGCAAAAGTTTCAAACATAGTGTGTACATCTTTCTGACCACATTACAGCACACAGCACATTGCACAAGTAGGATAGAAGAGGTTAACTATTACGTCTCGCATGCAAAAGGAGCATGGGAACAGGGAGTAAAGCAATGCAGTAGCTCTAGCTCTGATTAAGCAGGCACTTTATTTAGCATGGTGCCGGCTGTTTATACTCACAGTTCCAGCATGCATTGCAATCATTAAAGTCTGCTGTTACTAAAAGTTTCTTGAATTCATGCAACTGATCAAGCCTCCAGCTTCAGGCATAAGCTAGCCGAGTTTAATACATCTTACATCTATTTGCCTAGCTGTTGTTTGCCTGTTACGTAACAATCCTTAAGTGATGCCATTAAGATCATTCGCGGGACATTACACTTGGCTTAACTGAGCTGTAATCAAGTGTCACCCCACTGCAGAATTGGACGCGTCCATTTACCTTACCATGGGGAAATTAACCGCTTAGGAATAATCCTCTCAGGAAAGGGAAGTTGATTCCTGCTCCATCTGTGACACGGATGATAATTTCAACGTAAACGGCCTCATTTTTCTTTACAATATCGAATTTTACCAGAATGGCTTTCCTTAACAATGTACCTGGCAAAGAAATAAGAAATGACTTCGACTGCTCACGTTCAGAACGCCATCTTTGTAAAATGAACAAAAAAAAAGTATGGCGACAAAGATTCCAATTTGAAATCATCAAAAGTGTTTGTAAATAGGCTGTAGATGGGAATAATGCTGAAAGACGATTTAAAAAAGTCGTGCCGTGCTTACTAAAAAATACATTAGCAGTTACTTGTATTTTCTTTTACTATACTTTTATCCCAGTATGACGTCTCCCCAACAGTTTTAATTACATTTCTGAAAAAAAGCTCTACAGTATTTATTTTCGTTTGAACTCATCAAGCAAACAAATATCGTAATCCTTGTGATTGTCTGTCTGTGATAAATTTTAGTGCAGTACATCTGCTTGTGGAATGAAGACAGGTGGATTATGAATTGGAAGGACTCAACAAAGATTTGTTCTTGTTTAATTGAACGACATTCAAGATAAGGTAAAGACATTTAAGGATAAGAACAGATAAAGCCTGTAATCAAGTTTTTGATAAGAATACTGTTATGTTCAATTTCGCATTGTCTCAAAATTAATTTGTTTTGCTGTTCTTGTTTGAAGGGACAAAAAGCTTTGAAAAAGCTCTGCTAGTCTCGCTAAGAGGATAGATCAAAGCATATTGCTTGATGAGCACTTGAGTTCGGAAGAAACAGACAGTCAAGAGCGGGTAAACTCACTTAACCACTAGAAGAGAAAGCCTGTAATCAAGTTTTGAAAACAAACAAGGATGTTGTTATGTTCAAGTGTGCATTGTGTGAAAGATTTCTTTACTGACACAGTGACACTGTAAACAGGCCTCCTACACTTTCTGATCAAATTATAGTTCACTCTATAGAAAGCCGTTGTTTAAGAAAATGTAAATGAAAACCTGAACCTTGCCCTCAATCTGTATCTGTACCCTGATCAGATATTCTTACACTCTATAAAGGTCCAGTTCAAATCTGAACAAACATTTTAAAACGATTTGGTTCATTTTGAACCGAAAAATGGTTAGTTCTGAACCGAAACTATTCAAATATTTTATCCTTTTTCTGTTCAGTGCCCATTTGATCCGCTTTTGCTTCAATTTGAACCTGACGATTTTAGAGAGTACTGCATCCACATCGAGAGGTAGACCGGAATGAAAAGCATTGAATAAAAGAATAGGGACTAACCATAGAAATTAAAGTAAGCGAGAATGACGTCTGCCGATCTGGACTGAAGCCATTGATTTGATTAGGCTGTACGGCAACAGAGCACCGGCCCGAAGTATTGGTAAAGAAACTACAAGTTTTCAAGTTAGAAGTGTAAAAAAAAAAACTTAAGGCACCATGACTTATTCTTGTTGTGAAAAGTACTCCTAATCTTTCGAAAAAAAGGATAAAATAAGCTATAACTTCTGCAGCAGAATGCACACTGTACGTACGGAGACACACGAATCAACCGGTCTTTTGCCGTACAGCGAAAGCGCCCTCACATTTTTCGTGGCTTTACCGGTTAACATGCAGGGATGTATTGTGTTAGCGTTCTCCCTTACCTTTATTTCTATGGGACTAACAAATACGTCATTGATGATATCCGAGTAGAAAGGAAAATTAACAACGATAAGTCAAACAATATCGACTTCCAGTATCATTTCTTAGTTTGACTTTCCATAAATGACAATCGCTTTGGCTTTTTACCGAATTTACGCTTACCACCAAACCGCAACTCTTGTAATTATTCGGATTTGAAAGAAATCTTAAGTTGTGAACGAAAAAGCAATGCAAATTTGGATCGAAATTTTTAATAGAAAAACATTTATTCCTCTATGTATTTAGTATTTTAAATCTTTAAACCGATTATTCACTTTACATACGTTTGGAATGAAAATGAAAATATGTTTAATCTTACACCCCCACTTCCAAAGAGTTTTCTTAATAATGAAAAAGCTGCAGACTTAGTTAAATATGATTTTCTTTCGTTGGCCTTTACTTCTTGCATGAATAAGTTTGTTAACACGGGAGGTGTTGGACGACGTGCATGTCTAGTAATATTTTACACTTGAGACGTTATTATTTCACTTTTTGTACTTCATTATTAAATAAAACTACTTTGAAAATTTCATGACGTTAAAGTTAGAACTTTAGTTGTTCTGTGCTAAGAATTTTCTCCAGAAAAATTGAAAATGATAGTAACATATATTTGTTATATTCTGTTAACCTGACTTCTGCCTTTTTAGGAAGCCACACCTTATAATTAGATTTCATTATTGCAAGGACGAATCACCAGCGCAGCTTGCGTTTCGTTCACTTGTTACATCAGCGAAATGTATTGGAGTTCATTAAGGTATATATTACCTAGTATTTACAGCATTCTCCACGAGCTAGGAGGCTTGGGTTTGAATGCCAGGTTAAGTTAAACAAAAAAAAACTAAACTTTGCCTTCGTGATGCATAAAAATTAACAGTGAACGCATGTAAGAAAACAAGGTTGTAAAGCTCCTAGGGCTGGAGAAAATTTCGAAACGGAAAATGTGTAACAATAAGCATCTTACCATTATCATCAATTTATTGGAGAAAGGCGAGTAAACTACTTTCTGTCTAAATCTGGGGCCCTAATTTATAGTCATACTAGCAAATGAATGCGAATCGTAAAAACTCACTCGATCTTGCCACCGGGGACTCTATATGAGTACATTGCCACAGGGGACTTTCTATGAATATTGTATACTCAATAACTCGAAAGAGTCGAGAATATATAAATTTGTTCTAAGTAAGTAGCTACCTGTTCGCACTCAGGGGACTTATTATTGTAATAATGACATAATTTCCGCCTTTATTGGGTTAAATGTCAAATCGTACAACGTGACACAGAGACATTCGTAATCTGAGTTTCAGTATCAAACGTTCAGCACGTGATAGTTATTCTCGTGGCCACTAAGCCTGGGATAAAGGACTTCAAAAACCAATTGTGTTTTTCATTTTACATTGAATAGATTGACCAATCGAAGTAGTACGATCATAACATCTAGCAGCACGTAGCGTTCTAAGATTTTTTGCCTTTCGATTGCGTTTTTCGGCCGTCTTAATTAGCAGATACGGGTATGGAATTTGGTGTGGATATGGAATGTGTCAGGCAAATGACACCTGTAAATGTTTGTGCTTATCGATGGTACTTTTGAGAAGCTAAAGCTTATCTTCCAAATTTTGACTGAAGGATTTTCTTTACCTCTTAGAGATTTTGACATTTGTGCCCGGAACTTTACACAGTCTCCCACAGGTTGTTCATACACAAACAGTGGCAGAGAAAAATCGATGTCACCAAAAACGATATTTGTCCTGGTTGGAAAGAACTGCTCTTTACTGTAAACAAAATATGAAAAGTTAAATGATCTCAGATACTTTATATACTTTTTACTTATGTATTCTAAAGATTTTGCTTGATTTGATTGAGGAAGTGTGGAGAAAGTACAGTTTCAAAAAGGGTTAGAGACAACGTTTCGTCTAGAACCGTCAGCTGTCTAGCAGAGCAGAGGTTAGCTTATTCACGCACTTCAGGAAGAACAAGTTACGGTCAGTTACCCGAGCCTGTAAGAAAAGACACTTTTCTTTGTCTTTAGAATAGTGTAGATGGTGAGCATAAATGCATAAACCTTCTGTAACAATACCTTTACCAACAAAAAAAAAATAAATAAAAATGCCCTGGCAAAAGTTTCAGTATACCACACTTGAAATACTGTGTAAAACTGTGGTGGAATATAAAGAGTTGTACAGTTTCAATGATTTTTTGTATGACAATGTGTGTCTTTTCTAAACAGTTAAAACACTTTTCCAAAGAACTATGCAATGACTTGCATTACCATAGGTTGAACTTGAAGCCACACGTATATTTTTTGTGATAGTATCGCGGGGCAATTGTGCACAGTCTGTGTGACACGAAGAAAACGAATGTTGGAGTTCACTTAGGTGTATAAGTAGAGGATGAGCGTTGTGGGCTTTACATGTTAATCAGAGAGCGGGCAGCAAAGTGTGATTCCCATTTCAGCACTTATCATGATACCTCTGAGGTTTGATGCTATTTCTTAAGTCACTGGAGGAAGATACTATGGGGTAGTTTTTCTCTGTGGTAGTCAATGGGGCTTCCAAGGGGTGGGAGCGCATTTGCTACCAAACTGCCTCCCGTCTTCTCCTGTACAAAAATATAGAGTTCGCAGGAGCAATGCGCAAACAATACTTGCCTCCCCTAATTTCTGCTACCCCCACTGGCTTCGGTATTTTGGCAAAAACCATAAAAAATATCTGATATCTGCGTGGATATTCAGAGGTCATGAAAACTTTTCCAGCTAGCTTTGCTTGCAATCTTATCTGAGTGAACGTTCGATGGTTACCAAGTCATTCGTAGACAAACATATGTAATAAGTACTGCGGCCATAATGGTAGCGGACCATTTGCCCCTTAAATATAAATTACTATATAACTACTGAGAAATTCATAGATGCACAAATGCAATTATAACATACAAATAGATCATGGACATCAACGGGTGAGAGACAGGGGGACATATGTCACCCCACTTTTGAAAGTTGAGGTGTTTATTCCTCACCATCCCAACACATACACTCTTTTTCCTAACCCTAATGAAAACAGTTGGTACATGTTTGATTCCATAGCTTGCAATATAGCTGATTCAATTAAATTAGAATCAAAAATGGTCGGTGAAAACAACCATGTAATGGATTAAAATCGTTAGAAAACGACAGAGATTACACCACAGATCATCTGGCTTTCAAACTTTTCCAAGGACCTTAAGTGAGTCTCAGATTCCTCGTTTCTAAGTTTTCGCAATAGGTCTTGGAATAGTTTTGGTCAAAGTCTTGTTCCCCTTTTGAGAAGCAGTTGAAGCTCTGACGTAAGCATTGAAAGCCTTAAAATTTATGCGATGAATTGACAGATTACCACGTATACCCATGCAAGTTAGCTCCAGAACTTTAAAAATGACCTGTTCCATAGAGACGCGACTGTACCGGAATCTTGCCAAACATTTGACATAATTTGTTTCAAAATTGACTTCATTTGGTGACAAATTAACAGGAGTGTATCCAAACCCACCTAATCCGATTCTGGATTCTTTACATTCTATTAAAACGATTCCATTTTAAGGAGTAAATTTTATACCCTGGCTCGGACTTTACATCACTGAAAACTAAACACTTGGTGGATTTAGGACAAACGGCCGGTTGGAAAATGTGTATAGCGGGATAGTAAAATCCTTAGCTTTTTCCCTTTTGTTTTTAAAAGTCTTGTAAGTTTTCGAGGTCCAAATCAGGTTTATTGGCCTACAAGAGTAGAAATTTTAACAGCTTTCTTACACTGCTCAATTGCTTTAGTTTTTCAAAACTCTGCGCTATCTGTAATCCGTGAAGTCATTTCTGTTACCATGATTGAAAGTTATTGTACGGCACCCACAGATTACCCTTCAACCGTGCTATATTTCTTGTATTTTTATCGTTTCTTCAAAGGACGAAACCTTTGGGAACAAGGTAGGTTTCTTATTTAGACTCACTTGAAGTGGTATCGGATCTCTTCTTTCTTGGTAGAGGGAGAAGCGATTACCCCAACTGTACACCCACAAATATCAATATTTTTACACATGCATAAAACCTCATTCCCCAAATCCTGGTTTAAAATTATAAGGCGGAGTCGTGTACATTATTATTCCGCTGAAGGTGTGGGGATAGCTGTGAAAGGGAGTAGGCCTTTTTACTGTTCTGCGAATTAACAGTCTTTTCTGTTTACTCTTTTGATCTGTTTCCAGCTGCAATGGGTTGTGGCACTAGTTGCGCAACATGTTCCAGTGGTCAAGTAGGGGCCGCCGAACCTTACGATGCTAAGAGGCTTCTTACAGAGCTGGTCACTGTCCAGGCGGCAATAATCTTAAATGAGGACGTCGTATCGGAAGTCGTAAATCCGTTTCAAACCTCAAAGCTCAGACGAGGTAAGGCCTCGTCTGAAAATTTGGCCGATTATGATAATACTGAGGGAAGCACTTACTCTTCTAAAGGGACTGGTCGGCAAAGCCTTGAGTACACGGTTACCACTACGGCGAATTACGGTTTGCCAGGCCATGTTGATACTGAGGTTGTGAACTTCGAAAGCAAAGTAACTAAGAGAAACTGCCAGGTGTCACCGAAAAACTCTCATTATTGTCAATCTAATGATTCTCCCGCCACCAGAAGAACTGACCAATCGGCAAATGATAATTTTAATTCAAGAATGTGTAGTATTCAGGAAAACCCAGGAAGTTCGCAAAAAGAAAAGCCGTGATAATGTTCTGTAGGAGTGATTCATTCAAAAAGACATACATAGCAGATGTTTCATCACACACTTCGCTGTCAAAAACGGACCATGACAAGACAACTCCTCCGGACAATTCTCACCACGACGATTTCCCTCGGACACTTCACCAGGGCATTTTCACCAGGGAAACCCCCACCCATGACTAGAAACCTCAAAAACTTCTCCAACCAGAAACTTTGAAATTGGCCTGGATGGAAATTGTTCGAGTAGGAGTCTCACGGATTGGAAATTGCTAGGGGGTGGCACAGAAAATTGTCACACCGGAGTTGTCCAGGGGAGACTGTCTTGATGGAAATTATGCGGGGAACTCTTCCGGGTGAATATGGAAGGATGGAATCTATGTAAAGATGTAAATCAATTTGTTCAAAGTTACGTGCACGTGATTCAAGAACGTCAGTGTCAACGTAAGATCTCGCACAACATTCGATTGATGTCAGCTCCGCTTCCCTGTATCCTATCAGCGTTCTCTGAGTCTACAGCACGCATGCGGCACAAAAAATGACGTGTTGCAACCATGATTATTATATTGCCATATTTTGGAACAATGGTGAAGCAAAATAGTGGAACGGAGGGTGTATGCGTTCGATAGAAGTATTTGGTGCCTTTAAAACCGGAATGGTCTTTCATACAGGTTGAGGGTAGACTGCTTGTACATTAGGTAGGCGTATTAACGACCCCAAGCACGTCTGCAAAGTAATGTTCCGACCACAAAACGAAGTAAGAAACTCAACCTGATTCCATTTATATGTAGTCATAACCTGTCTTTTATTTGAGAAAGAACATCACTCTAAATTTGTTATTCTGTTTGTTTGTTCATTGGTGTTCTATAAACGTAACACCACACAAGTTCAGCAGTAAGCTTCCTTTAATAACGTGTTTGTTAACAATCCGTTAATATTTACAGGTTTGGTGACAAAAAATACGACGCAAAGGGGTATTTAATGAAAGAGGCATTAAAACCTACAAATAGGCACAATTCCCATAAAAATTCAAATTTTGACCATTTTACACATTAATTTCTATTTTAAACTTATATCATGAAAAGAAATGTGCTAAAAATGAGAATAAGCTAAATATGCAAGTCTGTGACGTGGAAAGGACTCACAAGACATCTTAAGTTATCCTTTGTTTTTCATCTTTTGTTTCAAAGACACTTACAAGACTTATATGTCCTGAGGGATACAGTTTGAAAGCAAACATTGTCTACCTAAATATAATTTATATACAAATAATGAATGTTTATGAGTGGTAGTATGAATTATTTCATTAGTTCAAAGATTGAACGTTCTGTTCAACGAGACGAAGCCGAGTTGAATAGAACGTTAAATCTTTCGACGAATGAAATTATTCGTACTATCGCACGAATAAAAGTCATGATTTGTTTTATATAACACCTTATAACTTGTCGTTGGTTAAAGTTGTGTTCTGGCTTTCGCTATGGTTCCTGTTTGTCAGTGTGGTAGCTCCATGGTTTGTCTTTTGCTCGCTACGAGTTTATGTGCCTATTACATACGATATGCAATGTGCGATCTCCAAAGCTACATTCACTTATTGAGTTCGGCATAGTTTGTCGGTACAGCAGTGAAAGTGACGTCATAGCCGTGTGCTATACTCGTGTGTTATACTAGAGTATTACACGATGTATAACACACGACCGTGATGATAGTGCTGAATCACCTAATGCATGTGACCACCAATCCTCAAATCAAATGTAGAGGAATTAATAAGGTGTTATATAAAACCACTTACCAAACTGTAAACTCAGCTGGGAAGTAGGACATAATTTCAAAGGGGTTAAAAAAGGAAATACCAACACCACGGCACAATCAAGTTTCTTCATACATAGACCGTCAACTTTGAGAAGGTATATCGTAACCAGACGTAGTATTCAAGTCGCAACTCAAGTTACATCCCGCCACCACTACCTGACTTGAAAAATTCTGGGCAGTGACAGCTCTGCTTAAAACAGCTCTATTTGTAACATGTTATCTCACCTTTAAAGAATTTTATGATCTAGAAACATTCATCATTTTTATGTTAGTGACACTTTTAAAGCAAAAGCTAGATGGTATACCTAAGTGATGCTGTTAGTGCCAATGGTTTATACGAGTTGCATGACCTCCTACCTCCCACCACATTGTGTCCATTCTAAAAGTTGAGTAAATTTTACCAAAGGTGGCGAAGTATGTCGAATACCAATAAGTTCGGTTACATATTGTCAGGTTGGGTATATATTTACCATATTGTAGTCAGCTTCTAGCCCCGCAATCTGGTACGGTAATTTATTGACCAACTTGAGTGTATTTTTACCCAACTTGTTGCTATTTCGCATACGTGACCATGTTTTATGAAAAGCCTTATGGGAATTTTGTTCTAGCGCCCCGCAGATACTTTTATTGAATGTTAGTTCATTGTATAATTATCGTACAACTAAATTTTTTTTATCCAAATGGGTGCCTTGAACTACATCCTACCGCTTTCTCCTTAAAGAAAGGCTCGAAATATGGTCATATTTAATTCCTTATAATGAATCTGATGAATTTTTCTAAAAGGTCTACAATCTTGGACAAAACTCGTTGGAACACCCCTGCATCCCCCGCTCCCCCGAACAATGTTGGAGGTAATAATGTCAGTTGAAGATGCACGCTTTAGTTTGGACACAACATTGTACTGGGGGGACGGGGGTTTCGTAAATCGTGCGCAACACTGTACTGGGGGAGACGAGGGTTTCCTAAATCATGCACATCATATTGTACACGGTACAATGGTTGGAGGTGTTCCAACAGTTTTGTCCAAGATTGATGGGTGCCTTGAACTACATCCTACCGCTTTCTCCTTAAAGAAAGGCTCGAAATATGGTCATATTTAATTCCTTATAATGAATCTGATGAATTTTTCTAAAAAGTCTAGTATACTTATTCCCAGTGTAAAACAACTCTCGATGGGAGAAGGGATATTCAGGGCTGGAGGCCAGTAAATATAACTCATGCTGTTTCATGGTGATTAAACTGTGAAAAGCTGACCCCTTGATGCCACGCAGTGTTCTTTTTGCTAAGTGAAATTATGCTTCTCAACCTATGCATAACTCAGAGCCTTTAAATTTTTCAAACCAATCATTTTTAAGAGTGGTCATATACCACCAACTTGAAAGGTGTCCTTCAGAATACTTAATTTAATAATAATTTTTAATTTAAATTGTAGTAAAATGACAAATTATTAATTGCAATGAGACACCAAAAATTTACACGGTAATATTATTCTATGTTCGCAGCGATATTTCATGCATCTTCAAATTACAGCAGTAGTGAAGCTGCCTCAAATCAGGAGTACTATGCAAATGTTTTTAAAATGCACCTTTTAACTAATTTGAGAGTATGGCGTCTCAAAGAGATCATTAAAAAATGCTAAAATAGACTTGACACTGTTTCCCCCCTTGGTGTCTCATTTACACAGGGAAAAAATCACGTTTTATGAATATCATAATACCTTCATAATATGTAAGATGTATGAGTATATAAGGCATAACTAAAGCCTGTGAGTGAGACCATCTCCAAATGTTTCAATGATCTTATGTACTTAATATCTGAGGGTGAAATATATCGCAGTTTACGATTTGACGCCAAATCTCCTGGCCCTCTTATTTATGGAACCACCCTTTTACACTTCTGTATTTGAAAATATAGACGATAACCCATTAAGAGAAAGGTGATATTGGCCTGGTTCAGAGTGAGATCCACACACTTTGGCTGAAGGAAAAATGAATTTTAGTATTACTTTTTCTACACTCCAAAAACGTCTGGATAAAATGTGATCCCAGTCCAGATCGGAGGGGCACCTACACGAATCCGGATCAATAATTTAATCAGATATGGATAAAAAATGATCCGGATTGGATCATTTTTATCCGGATTTGATTATTGCAATGACCAGCATTTGGGAAATTGCCCCTCCGATCCGGATAAGGGTCAAATTTTATCTGGACGTTTTTAGAGTGTATTCCAATTACTTTCATTTCATTTTCATTAAAAAGATTAAAACACTACAATAAAAATTAGTCTCTTCTTATGATTAATATTTTTACTAAGCCACTAAACCTTAGTGAAATATCTTTTAAGAGTTGTCAGGTAAGCTTCAAAACAGTGGCCTAGGGCGAGGCTTCTTCCAATTGGATAAGTGACATACGACATATACAACTCTGAATGTCAATCATGTTACGTAGTTTTTAGAAATCGATCTTGTTCTACCTCAGGTTATTCGTTTGACCTCAAAATATGAAATTTGATTCTTGATATTCCTCTGCTACGAAGCCCTGACATATTTTATTGACCCTTAACCTGACCTAAAACAACATTTTAAATTCTTGCTTACGTGACTCACAAATGAGACACAGGGCCATCCCAGCTAGATGATTTCTTTGCCCCCATATGGGGAACGTGTCTTCATTGTTGGCACAGTGGTAGAGGGCCATTCGGGTCTGCTAGTCCCTTTAGCTATGCTAGTAGGTAGATCTGCATCCTATCTAATTGTCTTTGCAATGGATGCAGAATCCTATCTCTTTTAAATATATGAGCCTTACAATCACTTGAAAATTATATTGAAATTGTAGCTGATCATCCTGGAAATTAGATGACGACGACGACGACGACGATGATGATGATATGCAGCCCATCAGTATTAAAAACACCTCAATGTGTTTAAGAATGAAAATTGTTACGAAACAAACAATTACACAGAAAAAGCATTTTTAAACAACTAACATTTAAGATGGGTTTTGAACTTATTAAGGGTAGAAGAATGCCGAATGTGACCGGAAAATTGGTTCCAAAGACGGGGAGCAGCAATTGCAAAAGCTCTTTGATCCTAGGTGCTGGTTCAAAAAGGAGGGGTTTCTAAGAGATCTTGAAAAGATGAGAATAGTAGATGAGATGTTGTTTATTGAGTTATCAATTCAGGAAGATAGTCTGGCAACATATGATTAAGACTTTAAAAGATGAGGGTAAGTATTTTGAATGTACTCCTGTGATTGACAGACAGCAAAAAAGGTCCGTAATAATTGGTGTGATGTGCTTCCTTTTTCCTGTGAGGGGGAAAAGACGAACCGCTGAATTTTTCATTCGTTGTTCTGAGAACTTCTTTGTAGTAGACTAATAAGGAGCCCGTTGTTATAGTCCAGCATGGATGTAACAAATGCGTGAACTAGTTTTTCAGTTGTTGATTTATCAACGTATTTCCGGATTTTACTGATTTTTCTTAAGGTACAGGATGCTCCACGACATATGTTATGGATATGGGTAGTCATATTTACCATGGTGTCTAAACTACCGCTGAAATTGCGAGCAGACTGTGTCGACTGGACTTCGGAGACACTTGCAATGAAATGAGTAATCTGGGGGTATTTTAACATTTAAATGTCATATGCATCACTTCGATCTTATTATCACTCAACTTGAGGAAATTGGCTACCATCCATGCCTTACCATATCGTGGGTACAATCTTCAATTTTCTTTGCCGTAGATCATACTCTGTCGAGTAATTTCTTTTTGATATACACTGTATGTCGTCTGCGTACATGACACATGAAAGCCCATAAGCACTGGTAATACTATTCAACCGGAGAGGTATAAACAAAATTGAGCCTACTACAGAGCCTTCTAGAACATCCCATTCCATACACATTGGTTCAGATCTATTATCATTGGTTTCCATTATTCGTTTTCAATATGGCCATGTCTGCATCGGCAACGTAACGAGAAGAACCCCAGTGAAAAATGGGACAATTTCGGAAGATTTTGGACCTTTTTTATCGTCTTTCATTGTCGTCCTGCGCCTTTTAGACGATTTTGGTAGGACAAATCACTGCTTTTGGACGATTTTTCAAGATTACGAACAAAGGAATATTTTTTAGCGTAATAAGCTGATTGTTCCACTTTATAATGGGGATTTCTACCTCAATTATTGCCGATTACGGCTGAGGGACAAACTTAATTGTATCTTCCTTAACACAAAAATACCTTGAAGGTTTACGACCCTGGACGTTAATTTGATACTGTTTTACAGTGGAATAGTCCAGGCAGCGATACTGGGAATGTATAATTGTCCTGGACGATTTTTAATGGCAGGACGATTTTGGAAGATTTTGGACGAAATTGTCCAAAAGCAGTCATTTTTCGTCCCACTTTTTACTGGGATGTATCTAAGGCTCAAATTAGCCTCTTACTCCTGCGTAGAACCTCTCTCTGAATTGGCTCGTTCTAGATTCCGAAGAAAGAAACCTGGACCTTTATTGTATTACAAACGTCACCTGAATCTTAACACTGAAGTTTAAACCGAATCTGGTCTACCACTTCCTTCAAATGTCATTAATGCAGATCAAGCTATGTAGGACAAAACGTAGACCAGCGCCTATATTTTTGGATAATCAGCAAAGTTGCTGACATATAGAGGTTTTGTAGTTGCAGAAATTTAGCTTTTGACTATTACAAGGGGGTCTTGAAATATTGTTAGACGTTCCTACTAATTGAAGATGCATTTGGATCTGATGATTATTCGAAATGTCCTCTACTCGTAAAACCTATCTAAAAGATTTTGCATGTCTGTTACCATGAACAAGATAGTGGTGGCGCCAAGTGGTGGCGCCAAGTGGTTGGGGCCATGGCCCACACTCCGGGAAGCTCCCCCTACGGGAAATTTACCAATTTCGTCTGGTAACCATAATAAACAAATTACTTGATTTGCCCAAGATGGGTCATACTCTTAATAAAAAAAACCAAAATTTTCCAGTTTTTCCTAACTAAAAACCTAAGTTTTTTATTTTTTTTTTAAATAAAAGCCAAAAATTTTTAAATTTTCCCAAACGGAAGCCAAAAATTTTCTTGCCGGAAGTTTGCTTTGACATCCTTTCTTAAACCCCTTTGCAATTGTCGGGGCTTCGGGATGCTGGGCCCCAGTCTAGGAGCTTGGTCCCGGGCAAATTCAAGCGCCACCTCTACAACAAGACATTGCACTTGCACTGTCCAACAGGCAGTGTATTTAAAGAATAGTTTCGTAGTCGTATCCATCATCAAGATATTTACGTGTACCATACTCATCACCCACACCATGTTCTTAAAAAACATTCTTGCTCTTACAGCCAAGGCATTGTAAACGTGACATTCAAATTCATCAAGGCAATGTATTTTTGTAAATGACCAATGCTGCGTGCTGGTTCTGTAAACTTAATCATCTTGACTAATTATAATTCATACACGTCCATATTACTACTGTTTTAGACACATAATCATCACCAAAGGTTTTGTCCGCGTAAACTCATCAATAATTTTTGCCCCTTTACATCACGCTTACACTCGTAGACATCACGAAGGCTTTGTGTTGGCAATCATCACCGAGGCTTTGTGCCACTTTTTATGGTCAATACCCGTTTTTACCCGTCCATATTTCCAAGACTTTGGACCCTCAATCATTCATGCTTTGTACTCGAACTTTGCACGAAGGATCTGTAGCCGAGGTCATCACAAAGCATTATCATAATTAAGGTTGCACTAGGAATTGACTTTGTAACAAAAGTTTTGAACTTTGACCCTACATCTTTGTTCTTACAACCAGAAAGGATCTTACACCTTATGCTAGCCATAAAGAAGAAATGTTAAAAACTGTTCGAGGTCACTGTTTATAAAATACAGTCCGTCCAAATTTTCGTCAAACTAAAATTTTCCCATGGAAACGGCAGACATCAACAACGGACATCTTTCAGAACCGGACATGCTTCAATGTCAAAAATTTGGCCAAAATTATTCGACAGTGTTTAAAAGTAACAGGAAATGTGTTGTATCTCAAATTGTGAACGATGGTTATTGAGGCATCTCCTGTTAATGTTAATCTTCCGTATATCATATTCATACTGGGTCCAGAGAATAGAAATATAAAATTATTGCAACGCAGTTGGCATTCTGCAGCAGGCTTTCAGATTTACCTATTCAGCTGATAATAATAACAATGTATACTTGGATCATAAGACGCCAATACTCACCGACCGCCCATCCATCACTTAATTTGTTCTAGACAAAATTGTACAGTTATACTTCGCATGTGCCCAAATAACAAATCATCCAACAGATCCTTCTTATACCATGGAACTACTACTATCAGCTGGGCAAAGAAAATCACTTGAGACATATCATAACTAAAAGCACAATGAAATAACGTTATTTATTTTTCCAGGGATCAAACTGCCGAAGTCTAAACTAATGGTAGACCATTAACCGGTGTTTAAAATCGGGATCATAGATAACTGTCATGTTAACCTGATGTCTGAATTAACCTGAATTGTTTCCGATTTTGCAGGATACAATGCACGGACATACCGATGCGCTTGTGATACTAAATTTCCTACCCAGTAAACAAAATGAAGCAACCTGTTAACAGTGCATGGACCGACCGTTTCCATGAACCGAAGAAGAAATAACAGTCTGTGTGGTACTAAAAGCGTTGGTTTCGTGGGCAATGGGCCTACTTTTCTATTCTAAAGATCCGTATATGATCGGTATCGATTGATTTTAAATGGGATTTTAAATGTCGGATATTGGTTAAAAATGATGTAGGCGATATCGATCTAACAACATCACCAAACTCTAGTCAACCGTGTTCACAATCGATTTTAATGATCTTCCATCCTCTTAACGGCTGCAGAATATGCCGCAAAGTACTTAGGTCAGATAAACTGAGTCCACATTAGCTCACTTCGTTGCATATAGTCTGGAACTTTATTACAGCTGATCGAAGTGAGTTGTATTAAATTTTAAATGAGATCTCATGACAAATTGACCTCCTTAAAACAGACATTTGGTACTTTTCTAGTTTTACTTATGATTTGTTGCTTCAGCTGAAGTATTAATCTTGTAGATATATTTGATGGATGTAAATATCAGCTACAGAAATAAATCTCAGAGCATTTGCGATAGCCTTACTGCCAACCACATTTTACTATCAACCACATGGCTGATAGTAAAATGTACCCCACTCAAAAAATATAGTGGTGGGGTGTGAAAAACAGCTTTGGGCACATGCGATACAATATGTATTCCGACCATCAATAAAGCTAGTTTCTAAGACCATCCAGACGAGGTTCAGTGTCTCCTTCTAGAATAATTATGCTCACGTTAACGCTAACAACTATTCAAACAGGCTACATTTATATCGCTTATTCACATAGCAACGATACTGAGTTTGTAAGGCTTTAAGGACAGTTTTAAGTTCCGCTATGAATCATTTAGTATTTAAATCGGTTGGTTACTTGAATATATGTTAACCTTGTTGCAAGTCATCGTTTGACATCACATAAATTCCAAAGTATCTTCTGATTTGGCAATGTTTCAAAACGAACGTAAAAAGTGAATGATTTAAATAATAAGCGAGTTCGATAACTCGACTGCACATGCACAAATCTTCTAAACAAAAAACACACGTACCTTCAACACGTATTCCAAAATTCGAGATTGCTTCAAAATTTGTCAAATCATCCATTTTTAAATCCATCGAAAATATAAGGAGGGTTCTTTCGTGTGGTTTGTGTCCTGGACTTCATACAAACTGTTTCTTTTTATATAAAAACTTGTTACTATCTGTCATAAATTAGTAGGATGGAGACCCTATTTCGTGCAGTTGGGTAGGCCACAACAAGACTCAGGCTTAATGATAAAGGTATGTCTTCATAATGTTCGTGCAATTAGGCAGGCCACAATTAGGCTCAGGCTTAATGATATAGTTAGGTACTTAGGTAAACGAAAATTGCAGAAGTAGGAAAAAAGGGGAACCCAGTGTACTATGTGACGAGCTCAGTTTTTTTGGCTTGTTTCCCACAATTCCATTCGACATAAAATTACCGAATTCGCTTATTAACTGCAATCACAAAAATAAATCAAGCAGCATATCGTTTTAAATGGTTACTAAAGGGACTTTTGAGTCTAACCTTTAAAAATGATGCTTTTCAGTAAAGATGTAATTTAAATATTTGTATTACGCATCTTTCGACCGCTCGAACAACAGACGCTGTGTATTTTTCACCTAATACACACATTACACAACAATAAGTATGCTGTGCAATTCCTCCTGTCATTAATTTAGTTTTCGCGGTCTATTTGATATTGCAGATCTACTGGTAATTACAACTCTTCGTTGAAGGACCTTCCCACCCACATT
The DNA here is from genome assembly GCA_029531755.1 of Holothuria leucospilota. NCBI lineage: Eukaryota > Metazoa > Echinodermata > Holothuroidea > Aspidochirotida > Holothuriidae > Holothuria > Holothuria leucospilota. The sequence continues at coordinate 19,324,822 of CM055968.1, read as the reverse complement.
TCAAACAAAGTAAAAGCTTTTGGACGGTGTTGTTTTTCCTTTAGCTTTTCGTGTGATAATTGTAATCACACACCCTTGCGAAGTAATAATCAAATTTGTAAGAATGTAATCAGTATGAAAACTAACAGCAATCTTGTCAAATATAAAAATTAAGTTTGCTCTTGCTCAGGAATTCATTTTTACGTACCACGTCTAGTTAAGTTTAAACAACAGTGTACTTAAGAGTTAGAGTTAGATGAGGTTTTAAAGCTCAGTTTCTAACCAATTGGTTTAAGTCGGGCCGGCCAAGGCCTTTTTTCAGTTGTGGCTCACTAACTTGTTTTTCCTACTCCATCGCTTATGGTGAGCACCAAGAGTGTATACGTAAGAAACAACTGAGCCAGCTTTTCAGTGTTCATCTTAACAAATCCATTGAATTAATCTCTTCCGGATAGAGAGGGGATGAGGAGGGTTGGAAAATAGTTAACTAATAACTAAAAATTCATGGCACGTGGACATTTTAGACGATTATCATGCCTTGTAACGTGATATGCGTAAATGCTTATAATATTCGTCTTGCTTAACACGAACGCAGTACATGTAAGACTCACTATGGGGGTACTTCTCATGCTCGATAAATTACATTGATGGTAGACGGAGGCAACAGTTTTTGTCACCTGCTCCTCGAAATTTTGGGGTATGACTATAATTATATCGCTCTCATTATTTAACTGCTCTGACTGGGACCGTGGTCAAGGGAGGTCCCATGTTTTTTTTTTTTTTTTTTTTTTTTTTTGGAGTGGAAAAATTGCTAATGGATCCTTATATCTCAACAAATCCCCCACCCCAAACAATATCCCATTAGTATTCTCGCATCCTTTCAACCCTCATCTAGCTATGGACCTGGCTCGGACTCACCCATTGTGCTTACATCCTCTTGCCGTCTATGCAATAGAAGTAATCTATTCTTTTCTGAGAAATTTTTCCCTGAGTGCTTATTCCCCACAAGGTAGGTTAAACAGATGTTACCAGTTCTGGAGGTGACACTTGGTCACATCTCAGAGTTGAATGAGCCGTGAATAACTAACATAGTGAGCTCAAAGACTGGTTATATAAAACTCAAACACAGGCTATGCACATACACGATGAAGATTGCAAAATGATCTTCGAGTAGCTACCAGAAAGTGTGAAATTGGTTATTTGAGCAATTATAGGAGTTCAAGAAAATCTGAACCTCGTCATTGCTACCCGTTTCTCTGGTCTGCATTGTGCTGAAAAGTGGTAAGAAAGATTTATAAACAATGCCCGCAAAATTGACGATCTTCTTAAAGTGTGGACTGCTTAACAGTCTAGCTATCAACACATATTTCTTGAGTTAATGTAAAGTTACACATTTGCTACCAAGTTCGTTCATTGAGCTTGTGTATACATGTCAGATCTTGAGTACAGGTGACAACTTTCACCCAGGGAGGCCTAATAACTCCTTGTTTCACCTGGTCAGTTCATAATATGTATCATCATTATTAAGGTGAATCTAGACAAAGTGACAAGAACAAATACTTATAAAAAGTAAAAAAAAAAAAATTAAAAAGTCTTAAATAAAGTATTTGGAAATCAATTTGGGGCTTAAAATAGTATATAGACATTCACCCCCTTCGCGTTTGCTACCTCTGTGGGCGAGATAATCATCAGTTTGAATTGATAATACATTTCTGAGCAGAATTCCCTAACTAACTTACAAAGCAGGAAAAGGTATTCCCGGCTTGCGTCCATTTATTAGTCCAAAGAAAATTGTGAATAAAAACAGGAATGTGGATATAAGGGATCACTATGAATATATGAAAACGGTTAGTCCTTACTTACATATAGAAAATATTAAATCATAAATTTTCGACGTTATCTGCAACTTTCTCCCAATGATTTAATGCAGCCAAATGTAAAACATTTTTTCTCTCAAGAAATGTACACACATTTAACTTCTCAGGCCTTCGCTTTTACAATACTACTTATTGTAGAAGAGATGCATGTTGACAGACGATACTACTGCAGGAATTGTCTCCTGTTGTGCTAAGAATTTTCAGATATTGTGGCATACATTACAGCGCCACTTTATATAAGGGGTTGTTTCTGGATTATTGCTTGAACAGCATCTGCGTTGGAATTCTTCACATATGTCTTTAGCAACAATAGCCGACCAACAAGGTCGTGCAAGATTCATAATGTACGTCCACTGCATTCTTTCATCTAAGACACTCAGGTCAAGGTCAATGTTAATATCTGTAGGGAATAAGAAGTCGCTCACAACCTGCTTTGAATACTAGCTTAATTAGACTCCCAAATCTCAGCTTATTTCCCTAAAAGCAAATCATTGCGTACGTAACATCTGTATAGGAATTTTACACATGCATATTTCTGTGGTAACAATAACCGACCAATAAAGTCGGTAGAAGACTTATTATCCTTGTACATCGCAGCCATTCATGCAGAATATTCAGGTCAACGTCAGTTCCAAGATTTGATGGAAACAGCAATCACAGCAACCTATTTTGAAAAATCAGCTTAATCTTCCAGACATCAAAAATCATCAACATAAATAGTACTAGTGAATATTAAGGTAAACAAAGGAGTTAATTTATATGAATTGAACAATCAAGTAAAACAAATGTTGAAACATAATTAAAATAAATCACTCGGGAAATATGCTACTGGGGTATAATAATAAAATAGGTGTAACCCATTTACCATTGGGGCAATTTCCTTGTTAATTTCCCTTTCTGAAAGCCTGACCCTTCCTAACCAGTAAAGAATGAAAGTAGCTGAAAGTTTCGGTAGTCGATTTGATTAAAGTGTAAAACAATTCTAAAACGTAAAAGTGGCCTGGGCAGTGCATTAAGTTATAATGATTCATGACATGGTTAGAATTGGTCCATTATATGGTATAAATCATTCGTCATACGGTTACATGTTCTCGGTCTAACCTCGACCCTGGAGAGTGTAGCCTCGTGTTCGGAGACTAGGTCAAGGTCTCGACTCTCGACCTGGGGCAGGGGGTGCACTTTCGCCCTTCGCCTCCGGAACAGTGATTTCGACTTCAACTTTATCTTCAACAATAATCCAGATGAGGAACACAACACGATAGAGACAATTTAACTTAGTCCAAGTTCACTGAGAAACTTTTTCCAACAAATTACGGAAATCTTAACTAGTCGGAACCACGCCAATTTACAGTAAGTACATTTGTGTTAGGATATGATTCTGTCTTATCCTTTCATTGAAACTTAAAATATCTCTTAAAAGTTTGCTCAAGACGTCAGATCAGGTTGCACTAAAACAAGCATCGGAAAAATTGATATGGCGATAGGCAATTTGTATCAAAATGGTGACTTGACAATTCCTACGTGGACAATTACTACTCGGAACAAATGTCAAGGGGTGCGAGGGAACATCCTGGTGGGAAGGCTCAAGAGGGAGTTGTTCGGGAAAATCAAAGTAACTTCATTAATGAACCTTCTACTTTTGCTTACTAGTACAATGCTTTAAGAAACTGCCAAAAGTCCGTAATGAAAAATGGAATTCGATAAAACAACATAACGGAAAAGAAAAGATGGAAAATCAGGACATGTTTGGATATTTACTGTTTTTGCAATATGAAGTAGGTCACAAACAGAGTACGTCAATTAGTGGAAACACTATTATGGTAATATTATGTCTTGCGCTTTCAGGACCACAGTGCTCAAATGCCTTTCAAGTGGTATTTTTGAACAGCTCATGCTTCTTACTCTGTATGTAAAATGGTATGCTGTAAAAGCTAGAACAAACGAAAAATGACGGAACGAAGTAGTAATAAAGGGAACAATGGATATGGAATTATACTCCAAACAAGGAAGTCCAAACGATCATATTGCGTTACGTATCATCACACTTTCGGAATGCTGGTTAAGCTGCTATAGTAAACCATCATGGGACGCATGATTCAGTAACTCACTCACACTCAAAGCATTGAGTATCACGGAAATACCGTCCTTGTAACAACAGTGGTCATGGTAACTACCAAAGAAACACTGCGCAATAAGATGCACCATTTAACAAATAATGTTTGTTCTACATCAATATTCAAGAAATCAAAATTACATACACAAACATATACGTACCCTCATACTTTTAGTTGCTCCCTTTGATTAGTAGATGATTAAATTAACACATTCCCTCATTAAACACTTCAAGTACGTAACCTAGCAACGACCAAAACTAATTGATGACGGTTTCATAGATATAAGGTGACTTTGCTGGTGTATCAGGCGTATGCCATGATATACGCGTTTCAAGTAAGCTTGGTTACAACATTCTGAATGTCTCCATGCATGCATGCTCCGATGCAGATAATCTACCATCTCGACGAAAACACGATGCTATGCACACTCCTGTCTGGTGTGCGTTTACGAATTGGTAGAAGATCAGCAAAATAAAATTGAACAATCTAGGCAAAAAGAATAATGAAATAATCTGAATGCTATATCTTTTTCACTGAATGAACACAGTGACTGCATGTGGGACATTTGGCTCATCTAAAGGTGATGAAAGCCATTTCCACTCAAAGCAAACAAATAAGAACTCTCAAAAACAAATATTTGATCATCTTAAGTGACAGACTGGATAGAACCAAACCAATATCATGTCTAAATGAGACAAAGTAATGAAGGACGACGCAAATCATGCACTTGCACTTCAATACTTTTTGCTTTCAGTCTCTTTACATGAATAAAATTATCACACATTGCTAAAGTGATAGTTATAATACATTATAGCAGCTACTAGGCTCAAAGCTATCTGCCAGCCGTCATAGCATTCGGAATGTTTCTTCACAATTAGTGTGTATGCTTTTACGCATTTGACTAAGAGTGGTGGTCCCAACATGTGATAAACCTAACATTGTTATCGACGCCTTCAGATGGATATTTTGCATGCATAACTCTAAAAAATTCGGCGAAGTGCCTAGGTCCTGAGTCAACAAACGACCAAGTTTGGATAAAACTTTACCTAACATTGGTACCTTTGTAACATCACCTTGGGTATCTTTTTACCCTGTAAATTACCAGAAGGTATATGTATACCCAACCTTGGTAAAAATAACGTTAGTAACATTTCAGAGTGCTATAATTCAGGAATAAACCGCATTTGCCAGACTTTTATAGGTGAACAGCCCTCATTCGTCGAGACTTCAAATTTGACCAAGAAACGGACAAAGATGAATGTTGTTTATTTCTATCCGACCGTCAAAAATTTGAGAGAATTTGCTCATTTATTATTTTGACATTAACCATGTAAACGTTAGACATGTTTCAAAAGGACAACATCAGGTCGCCCTTTAATCAATCAAAAGTGCTACATTTTGACGGTGTTTAGCAAATGCGGCAAGCACAGGTGGATGGGGGAACATGGTCCCCCAAATAATTTGGTTGGGGAGGGTACCATCTTTCGTCCCCCTTCCCTAATTAGTATGTGGTCATAACCCATAATACTCGCTGATATTGTGAATGAGAGATCTACTTAATAATTTGGTAAAGGGGACGAAATACCTCAGTAGATTGATACTAACCGTAATAGTATATATAAATATTTATGTGAAGCTATGTGAATATTTTCTGATGATTCAAACGTCTTGAAAAGCGATTTTTCGGGCACGCTTCGGGCCCACATTTATCAGAAAACGTATCATTTTGGAAAAACATAGATTTTGTCCCGAAAGTTAATGTTAAGGTCCATGGGCCCTCTGTTCGTTAGTTCTCTCCATTCAACACCCTAAGTATTCCTCTCTCTAGTGACCAGCTTGTAGCCTTTATTCTTCAAAACAGGTCAAACCACTGTTTTCGTGCTGGTCGCTCCACTTAGCTTCATTAAAATGTTGTAAGCTTTTTAAAACTTCTTCTGGAAACTTCCACTTAAACGAACATTGCCTATGAATCACACAACTGGTTTACACTAAGTCAGATTACCTAATCTCGGAGAATATTGTATTACACTCATAAAAATTATTAAACATGCGACTATTCTGCTCTCTTTGCTTCCTCCTGTCTTTGTCAGGAGTTTTCTTGTTATTTCCTCTCTGCCAACCTCAAATCAATCGGCTGCTGAATGTTGAATTTCAATCTGCATGGTTAAAGTTGGGGTTTTATTGATTTCTGAACGCACACCCAACTGTGACTATCCTGAAAATGAAAAGGGAAGCTTTTTATTTCTTCGAAGCCACTTATGAGCACATTGGGATGCCAACATCACATCGATACATGTTTATATTTCCAGGTTCTTATACCTTTACATATACCTGTATATAAAGATTTACGTTTACATATACGTCTATGTATACGTCTACGTATGCATTTGAGTGTATGTATACTTATAGCATATATATATATATATACATATATATACGTATATTTACACATATACACGTAGATCATTTTGAGGTTTCCGACCCACGCCACACTCTCCTTCCCCCAAATATCCAACACACATAGCCGCCCCTGGTACGTCTTCACATCTCCGGGAGCACTGGAGGCGACAAAATGGTATCTGACATTGTTAAGTCCACAATGCATGAAAAGTTAACATACTGTACTACCTACTGCTAGGCTGCGTTGTGGGAAAGTACATGTCAGGAGCAAACAGTATACAGCGGAGCATTACATCATTACATACATTGCTTTGTAAATCGAAGGTTATATTATTTATGTGTTAACGCGTTAACACGAAGCTGCATCTGGACTCACACCAGGCTTACATATGTGTGGTAAGAATTTGCATACTACCTTACGTCGAACGATGTGTTTTAGAAAACTTAAACTGGGGAAAACCCTCTTCATACCGAATGATGAACACGTTATACTCTCGGAGGTCAGGAAAATTAAAAGAACGCTGCAACAACTTCTAGGATTCTGAGAAAAGTCAAGAAAGTTTCAAATAGTCCAGTCCACATTACGTTGGTGCCAATCACTCAATCTGCAGTACATGTTAAATTTACAGACCTACTAATGCGTTGGGCTCCCCCTGAGTTCTATCTACGTAGGATGCGGTGCGAGCGACGTTTTCGGTGTGTCTTCGGTACGTCCGCACTGCCCAAGATTGGTTACTCCTAACTCCAAAAGTAAGAAAGGGCTTGGCGAAGAAGGGTTTGGCAATGCAGAGATTCGCCCGCCAGTATTGACAAAGGAGGACATGCTGAAGAGGGAGCCAGTAGAGAGGGATCAGCCTCTGTGACTGCCACGAAGAAGTCCAGAATCTAATTCACGGATGGCAGCCCTCAGATTGAGATGCAACTGAGTTATTACTACGATACCGTATATTCACATTGCTGTTAGTGGGTCCGTAGTGGATCATAACTGTGTCCTGTTTAAACTACGTCCTTGCTGCATGGGTTTTGAACATGTTCAAAGTCGGCGTAGCAGAGAATTAGTCTCCGTAGACCACGAAGATCATGTAGGTCATTGAGGGAGCGGCTAATTTATACCTGTAGTCTATATAGTTCGTTCATGGTGGGTTAACAGTCTTCTCGAATAAATAATAGATTGGTTTAAGATTTGCTTACGTAATAAATGCTTCAAAAGCTCCAAAATGTTCGCGTACTCTGTCTTCACCTTCTTTCTATTTCTTTCTTTTTCTTTTTCAATACCATTCCAACCGTTTTGGCATTAACTAACGATAAACTGTACTGCAATATTGTTTTAGCGTCATGGGAGGTGAGATTGCCGGACCGTCTGGCACCCGGATTTTTGGCATTTTCTAAGAAAATCTTTGGTATGTACAGGTTGTGATAATCTTTGTACAAATAATTCAGGCTCATTGTTTTTGGGGTGTAAGCAGGGAGTGTGACCAAGATTTGCCCAAAGAGGGGGCAAAACTCTCCAAAGAAGGACCTGCTATCGGAAGCGTGACAAAACACAACAGGCTGCTGGTAGGATGACGAAAACAAAATTTTGGAGTGCTTTGCGTACCCAAAATATGTCGAACTTTATTAAAGACTGAAAACCTTGGGATTCGGTTGAAAAAAGTTTGAAAATTTTAGGCATTTGTTCCAGAAAACGTGAAAAATCTGGGCCTGGTTTTTGACAAATTGGAGAATTTGACCTCCTCGAGAGTAAACTAAGTGAAACGTTACTGCAACCCGTCGCAGTCGAGGATTGCATACTTTATTGAACCTATGGAGGTTCCCCGACAAAACTGGAAAATTTCTCCCGTCGGAGATGGCCCCCTTTCTCAACTGGCCCCACCACGGCTGTAGCCCTAGCTCCTGGCTTCGATGAACTTGTGTTAGTGCTGGGTATATACATGACTACGGAGGTACACAGGAGTTAAATAATACAAAGAACGTGGGAAGATATAAAAGTATAAGGTCATGTTTTAAGAATCATTGAAAGGTTTAGCACATCAGGCATACTTCTTGGAGACTTGCCTTCAAGGCAAACATATCTCCCTGGGTAGACCTAACTGAAAGGTATTCCGGTTCTAGCCCTCTCCACCTTTTTCACCTGCACTGCTTTTCGAGAGGAAGTTGCATTTATCTTGTTAGCCAGATGCCATGAAATCGTATCAAACAGTGTTTTATTTCAAGAATTTTACAGAAGAATGGGCTGTGTTCAACCATTTTGAGGAGCATGTGGGCATTACTTGCTATCTATGAAATTACAGACTGCATTCACACTTCGTAATAATGCACAATTCCTTAAAAACTATTAGTTTGTGTTTTTATGGTGAATGCTAGATGCAAGGAAATTATATATTATAGTAATTAGTCCGAAACGTTTTCTTGGAGGACCCAGACTTGTGTAGTGGTCGTTTCTGGCCTAATTCCGGCATTGTAAGAGTGCACGTTTCAAAACACGATTCCGTAAAACTTTTGTTCCCATCCTAAAAGCCAGATACCAAAATATAGCATCTTACAAACTCCGAGCCCATTAACCGTTAGTTCAACTCTTTAGCAACATCCCAAAATGTATTTTTTCAAAGGTATGGATACGGGTTGTGTAACAACTCTCTCGATGTCTGGGTCCTTGGCCCATAATTGTCTCGGTTTACATTCAGTGCCTGATGACAGCTATAAGGACCATAATGCAGGAATGATTCTAGCGAGAACTATTTTCCCACACCAAGGGATACAAGTTCAACCTGATGGTTACATTAGTCAAGAGCCCCCGACTATGTGACAATTTTGTATGATTAGCAACATCTGTAACGTGATGTAAACCTACATGATTTGAAGTATATTGCTCATCACAAAATCTTATTCAAATGTCATTAAGTGCATTTATAGAGAATATGCATTACGAACGCGCTTATTAATCCCCCTAATCTTTTATTTAATCTTCCGCACAAAATAAGTAGCACTGAGTTTTTTGTGAGGTGCTTGGTTAGCTCTCCCGTAGAGTCGTTTGAATGTCAGTTAAAAAGCATCATACTTACGTTCCCATTTAATAATTAACCCAGAGCTTCTATGAGACCGTATACCTGGTCTCATGGTACCAGCATTGGAAGACGGTGTGCCAGACAACAGTCACAATATAACTTAATAACGGTATTTCCTACACGGGTGATCAGTTCAAAGCTTTGCCAAAGATAGCACCATGTAACATCTTAGCCACCTTTCATAACCAAACATTTCTCAGATGGAGAACTCTCACCCCCTCCACTTGGACACCACACCTTTCTCTTACACCCCCCCCCCCCAAAATAAGAACAATTCACTAAAGTATGAAAATATCTCAACATATCATCAGTTTGAAACTTTGCCAATGATAGCTCCATTTTGCATCTATGCTACTTCTGAAGAACAAAAAATTCTCAAAGGGTCCCCCTTCTGTTAGACCCCTCTTTCTTGACGTCACCTCGGCACTAGGTGACAAAGAAAGGATCCACACTGAGTGCAAGGTATGCACACCGACTTTCTGGGTTTATCTGGGGGTGGGATTGAGACATCATCTTCTGTAGTGCTCCCACCCCCATTATCAAATCCCGTCTATATCCCTGTCTATAGTGTGTACGTTATAAGGGTCACCCAAATGAACAATTTAATGTGAAATTTTCCCCATGTCGGGTGTGAGAGACACCCCTCTTGTTGGAAAAGTGGTCATAAAATTTGTTTCTATTTATATACAGCACCTGTGTTAATTAAGTGTTCGAGAAGCTTCCTGTTCTGAAGAACCGTACTGTCCAATTAAAGTTATGATGGCAGACCTACTAAAAACCATCATCGAAAGGAAAGTTTCAAGTAATTCCTAAAAGATGAGACTTACACAATTGCATAATTAACAAACTGGTCACAAAGTGGGAGTGTTGGAAATATTTGTTGTACAGTCTGTTTCTATTTATGTACAGCACCTGTGTTCATTGTTTGCGGAAGCACTCCTTCAATATATTTTTAGAGTAATAGTAATGCCAACAAATGTTCTGTGTGTACAGACATGCTGGCAAGTGAACTGGGTGTTCTTGAGTAGTCTCCTTTCTGTGAGAGGTCGGTTATGATCAATCTAAGTTGTCCCTTGGGAACGAAGCCCTTTTGGGGCAAGAACTCCGTCGGGAGTAAACGTTTGGTTTTCTCCCTTAGGGCTCTCCTCCAGAGAGCCGAGGGGACTTTGGAAAAAGTACGTTTGGGTAGAGTGCAGGTCGTTAAGAAAGCAGTGCACACTATAAACTATAGTCATAGGCTTTAGTATAGTGGAATTATATCGGCTATTTCTAACAGGTTATGGACCCAAACCCTGCAATCTGTGTAAAATATAACCAAGTTTGAGCTTGGCTGTTAATTTTGGTGCCATATCTAAAACTGTTATTGTCTGGATTGATTGATACTGCGATCAACATGGCTGGAACAACAGAAGATTCTATGTGCAAAGCTGACAAGTCGGATGGCTCAAAATGGCTAACTTAGAAAATCCAGATGAAACTTTTGTTGCTTGCAGAAGATCTGTGGGTTTTGAAAATGGCTCAGAACAATTGACAGAAACCTCTAGTGAGAAGCAGACGAGTGAGTATTCGAGAAAGTCACAAATGACATTTTCTAACATTGTGATGGCAGTAGCATCCACTTGGTTGTATTTAATTAACTAAAGTGAAAATCCAATGGATGCATGGGACGCTTTGCGTACTCATTTTCAGAGAGATTCTTTGGCCAACAAAATTTTGCTTATGAAAAAGTATTTCATAACTTAAATGGCAGAGGGTGAGACCATTCTGAAAAAAAAAACAAAAATATGAAAGAGATCACAGAGAGGTTGGCTGCTATTGGTACTCATATCTCTGGAGAAGGCCAGGGTTGTGACTTTGCTAGGTAATTTGCCAAGGAGCTATGCAATACATTAGTAACTGTAATGGAATCCCGTGGTAATTATTTGCGACAAAGTGATGTCCAGCAGGCTGTTATCCATGAAGAACAGAAGTACAGTCGATCATCAGGTGGCATGTCACAAAATAATGTCCAGGTGGGTGGTCAGAATACATCAAGTCAAGGTAGCTAGGAGACCAAAAAGACAAATAAAGTGTTATAGATGTCGGGAATTTGGACACTTTTGTCGAGACTGTGAAATGCAAGCCCAAATTTTCTAGTAAAGGCATCCGGTAAAGGCACAGTTGTAAGGGTAACAGAGCAATCAGGTTGAAGCGGTTAATGATGATGAAGTACACATTGATAGTGATGATCCTTTTAATGCCTGTGTTATATCTGAAATGTCTTTAAAAAGATATGGATTGTGGAATCGTGTACATCAAGCCATCTGACTTGCATTAAGAAATTGTTAACTGATTATGATGAATTAAGCGAACTACAAAATGCTTGGCTTGGTGATGGAAGGATAGTCAAGGCAGTAGGTGTTTAAGTTAAATTGGGCATATTGCCTAATGATAACGTATGCTCGAAAGCACCTAGCTTTAAATTTGCTTTCACCAAGAAGAACAGCAGAGAAAGGATATTCTGTGTATTTGGGGCCCAAAAAGTGCTAGATCAGATCTAAAGAAAGGTAAGGGGAGGCAGTAAAGACACTGAAAGGGAAGCTTTACCAACTAGACAAAAAGTCAACCATTAAGTCTAATTCTGTTGCTATGAATGAAATGTGTAAATCAAACTTGTAACCTCGACGTTTAGGACTTGTAAACGAAAAATGCCTTGAAGGAAGTTCTGGAGAAGGGACTGGTAAATGGTGTTAATGTAAAAAGTTTTGGACAATCATCTTCCCATAAAGGGTGTGCAATAGGTAAAATGCACAACAAACTATTTCACTCAGTGGGAGAAATTTGCCCAGACCAAAACCTTGAACTTGTTCGCAGTGATATTTGTGGTTCTATGCAAACGGAATCAATTGGCGGTCACAGTATTTGTGAACTTTTTTTGATAACTACTCCATATGTTGCAAGGTGTCCATCATGACCAGTAAAGCAGACGTACTTGATAAGTTCAAGGAGTTTGAGACTGCCACTACAAGAGAATGTGGAGAGTCGATAAGAACTTCCCAAACCGGAAAGTACATATCAAGGAAATTTAACATCTACCTAAAATCCAAGGGAGTGAATCATGAAACGACACTGAGCAGCACTCCTGAACAGAATAACGTAGCAGAACGAGTGAAGAGAATCCTTGTTGAGTCAGCTAAAGCAATGATTAGTCATGAAGGTTCTACTACTAGCTTTTGGACTGAATCAGTCAATACTGCAGCTTACAAAATAAAATCGGTTGCCCACATCACTCCTTAAAAATGAAACACCAATTGAAGTATGGTGTAGAAAGAAAGCAAACGTTGGACATTTCCGAGAGTTTGGCTGTACCGCCTACGCCAATGTATCAGATTCGATCAGAGGAGAGGAAAAATGGATTAAAGGTATAAAAGCTTCCATTTGTGGGATTCGGCATAACTACCAAGGGTTATTGCCTTTACAATGTTAAATTGTTAAGAGATGTTATCTTCAAAAAAGGAGAATTTGGACATGAAAACTCAGATGATATAAAAGATGGATCGGTGGATTTGAAACCAATGGGAGATGAACTTGGTACAGAAGAAACAGAAAGACCGGTTCGAAATAAACTTCCACCAACTATGTATGGTTATGATAAATATGCTGATGCAATAGTGCCAGAATGTTTGTCATGTTGCGTACAATGTTATGGTTGAACCAAAAACCATACCTTCTAAATTGCAGGACCAAACAAGAAAGAATGGGATCAAGCTCTTAAAAATGAGATGGCTTCACTTCAAAGGGACAATAAACTAAACCTTAAAGTATGACAGAGGGAAAGAGAAATGTAGCCGCTGGGATAGAACAACAGATTGGACTGGAGATGTTGATTCCAAGAATTCAACTACAGAGAATTAGTTTCCTTTATTTTATTTTATTTATTTATTTATTTTTTTTTTGTGTTTTGTTTTGCTTTAGTTGGTGCAGCGTACTGGCTCAGCAAGAGACAAACCTTAATCTCTCCATCAACAGCAGTAGCATAAAATGTTGCAATATGTTCAGCAACCCAAGAAATCATTTGGTTACGAAAACTGCTCCATGGGCTGGGACATTTGGATGAGTCACCTACTATCATTTATGAAATTAATAAATCTTGTTAGACTTACCAGGACAAAGCATATTATCATTAAGTTTATTTTGTTTGAGAAGCTGTGAAATACTTTCAGAATAAAGATATGCTGCCAGACCCAAAAACAAAATCATTATCGAAAGCATAGTTTCAAGTTATTCGTAAAAAGATGGGACCTAATTATAGACTTAAAACATTAAAAACCTGTTCTGGGAGATCTTGAGATGTAGTTGTACAGTTTGTTTCTATTTAGGTTCAGCACCTGTGATAATTGCTTGAAAAAGCACTACTTCAGTCTATTGGGAGGGGAATAGTCAAGGCATAAAACGCCCTGTGTATGTATAGGTTTAGTAAGTGGACTGGATGTACTTGAGCAGTCTCCTTTGTGTATCAAGTGCAGTGCTGTTAAGCAAGCAGAGTACAGTATAAACTACAGCCATAGGCTTTCAAATAGTGGAATTACATCAGCTATTTCAAACACCCCTTCCGAAGCATCCTTCATCGCCTCCTCGCGACTCACTCGTGCCTTTAACACTCGGTGCAGCCCCTCTGTTTAAAAGTCCTGCATCTGCCCTGTAACGTTAACAGTGACAGTCAACACTTTAACAGTTATAGTGACACAAACTATTGAAGAGAGAGGATCCCCCAGTCACCATGCTTTAGCTAATTTGACGGATGCAGGACGCTTGCAGGCTCTCCCTTTCCGAAATGACAGCTAGAGTGGTCACACGGCAGAGCAATGCACAACAGGCTGCCACAATACTTTGTTCTTTGTCTAGGATATCTATCTTAATTGCCAGTCAAATGGTAGAAAAGTATCGAACAGAGGTTAATTTCAAAATCTTGGTGGAGTACCCCTGACTCAGTGGAGGCTTCGCCCCTTTAGCACTGGCAGGTTCGAGTTTTACCCCCACAAGATAAGTATCTTCTTTTCTTAAACCTAAACTGCAAGTAATAGGGACACTCGTCATAGAAGTTGAAAATAATGTCTCTTCAACCACATAAAAACATGATTAGACAACTTGCAAGTTTCCAGCAAAAATAAAAAGCAAAGCTAGTACAAATAGTGCCACGCCTGACTTTGAAGTAGTTTTACGGTGTAAAACTTTTACTAATGAACTTCATTTCTGGAGTGTTAAATATAACATATAATATAAAATATAAATAAAACACGAAGCCTTATGTAAGGACATATTCAGATGTCTCTGCCAACGACTAGGTCGTGCCAGGGGCGGACTGACAATGAACTGGGCCCCCGGGAAAATGGGTATGGGGCCCTCCTTCCCAACCTGAATCAACTTTCCCTCGCCGACACTACTTGCAATGGCCACAACCTATCCCACATAGGTTACCATCTCTTTACCAGTCTTCACATTAACAAAACTCACTTTTCAAAAATGTTTGATGGTTTAATTAAAGTAAACAGATCATGTTATGTATAAATACAATATTATAATAATATGACCGAAATAAAACAACAACATCCAACAGGCCCTTACACTTTGTGATACCTTGCTGAAGGCGAATGGAATCAATGCCGTCTGGCTGGCGAGTGCATGTGTATGGGGGTGTGTACGTAAGTGTGTTTGTGATGCTAAGCTGGTAAACACGATATCTGAAGATAGAAATTTACTTTTCACACTCCGTACATAAACTTGTCATCTTAAGAGGAAGTACTCTGTTGTTTTAGTGAAGGTAAGAGGCCATTTGAGGTCTCCAAAGACCAAAAACTGAAAACTTTGTAAACCCATATTTCAAGACGGGAATGATGTATACTTTTCATACCGGACATACACATTTGTTACGAGATAGGTTGCAAATGTTTTAGACAGAGGTCAGAGGTCATTTGCAGTCATCAGAGGTCAAAAACCGGGAAACGTGTAAACTAGATATTTTACGATAGGAATGATGGATACTTTTCATACTTGATACATAGATTTGTTCCATTAAGTGAAGGGACATCAATTTTGGTGGATGTCCAGAGTCATCTGAGGCCACCAGATGTGAAATTATGTTAACTGCTCGTACTCACCATATCTCAAGAATAGACTTGTGAGCCGTATCTCCAAATGTGTCGCTTCTTGACCAACGAATGAGAGGGCTACATGTGTTATTTGTACCATTCCAAAGATTAAAGTATGGGAAACAACAAATATCTTTTCCCAATGTAAATGTGGTATATAAATTAGTAATTTGAATTTTAATACCCTAACGATGGACTTGTCTGAAGGAAGCTGTGACTATAAGGTAATTAAAATACCCCTGACTAACGTCTTTGCTGATTGTGTAGTGGTAAGTGCGCGTTTCCCATTCTGACGACCGGTGTTCGAATCCATACAAGTACTTATTTTTTCAAGTTTTGTTGATCAATTTTTGTCTTCTGCTACTATCTTACATGGCATATAGATTTCCACATCGAGAGGAAAAACCATTTTGTTTTCGGTGGGGGCTAAAGGTCGTTTGAGTTTCACCAGAGGTCAGAAATCGAAAACCTCTAAAATTCCATATCTCAAGTTACGAATCGGAAATGGTTTACATGCTCGGAATGGGAATGTGTTCTAATTTAAAAAAAAAAAACTGACATTTTTGGTAGGGTTCGAAGTTCATGTGAGGTAAACGGCAGGGACTACGAAAATCTTGTAAACTGCTCCTATAGAATGGTATTTCAAGGAGGCGGGTAACACTGAAGTATCTAACACTCAGCATGTGGATGTTCCATACTGATAACAAGAACCCTTTCTCTTTTGGTGGAGGCCAAAGTTCATTTGGAGTCACTAGAGGTCATGTGGTGGAAGCTTTTAAACACGAAACTCGTAAAGGATAATTTAAATGGATCTCATCGTTGGCATGTTGATGCCCCCATAAAGTGTCCAATAATGCAAATGTTTTTATGGCGATCAAAGCACATTCGCAGTCAAAAGAGGTCAAACCGTGAAAACCCCGTATAAAACTGTGACCAGGATTTAATACTTAGCATGTGGTTTATGTATTTTTACAACAACTCCGTTGTTATTAGTAAAGGTCAAAGGTCACGTGAGGTCACCAGAGGTCAATTGTGAATACATTGTAAAAGAATTTTGAGGGATAAACCGCAGTGATACAAAGCATTTCTTTTCGGCAAGGAATCACTAAGCGTTTGGGCCTTCTAGTTATAACACATAATGACTACCGTATCTTGGACCTCTGGTCTATCAGTGTAGATAGCAGCTTGGACATATCCAGCTTCTTTAAGACTTAAATCATCCTGTTGTGATGAATGGAAAGGATTAGTGCATTCTGCAGTAAACACAGAACGACCAGGGAGTTGTTAGGAACTCCCTGGAACGACTAAAATCAACAGGTTAGAGACCACTGAGTAGTCAAGGGGTTAGGAGGTGCCACCAACTAGAAAAATGTTCACCCTTTGAAACTTTTGTAAACAACAAATCACAGCGTTAACAATATTTCGCCCTCTCCTCTATGAAAATATCTCGTAGCACCCCTACTACCACACCCCTAGCTATCTCTCCCCCTTCAACCCCTTGGTTGGCTACAGACCTGGCAAATAAAAAACAACCACATCGCTCTCACTTTCCTAAAGAGCCCTCCTCCGTAGGCGGGCTAGTTCAAAAAGAAAATTTAAGGTGCAAGGTCCCTGTGTTTACAATTTTAAACGTTAAACTAAAACTATAACTCGCAGTTCGGAGCCTATTAGTATATCTAATATAATGTAACCACCTTTATTAGCAGCTAGAACTAATTAAATAGAACTTTGGAATAGTTCCCCAAGTATTCTTTTGCTTCGAACGTTATAACGGTAAGGGTATGCATACACACAGAAACAACGAATAACAGAGCCGTATTGTAATGCTTACTTACTTTACAAATTATTTACGTGGTGTCTTGTGATAAGGGCAATGAAGTGGGAGATATGAATCCAAATCGTGCTCTTTCTCGTATGGCATAGATTAAACATTCGAAGCTATTCAAGCCGACTTAAAAACAAAAAGGAATGATTTGGAAAATAAGTGCTTGTTTTTAACTTCCAACGGCTGTAGTAGGGAGAGAGTAACATTTACTATGACGTCACTGGGGGAAGAGATATGTACCGATGGTGAAAATCCTGTATCTGTCAATGCTCAGGCGATGCTAATACCAACGCCTAAGGAAAGGTAAGCATTTTAAAGAAAACCTGACGCTGTATAGTAGGCAGTGTGTGCTATATATGTGTGTATGTAATGATGTATAAGAAATGACTATTTATAGTACTCCTTACGGTTTCAAGTCTTCTCGTAAAAGGCATGTACTTCGTGTATTAAACGCTTTAACAGTGAAAACCCTTCAAAGTAAATAAAGGCATGAAAACTGCGGATCCGTTCATTCATTCGTACCTTCGTACGAATTACATTCTTTATATACAGTATATATAGTTAATCATCAAGAGCGAGAAGTCTTTGACGTAGTTTTAGTTGACTTACACGCAGCCAGGCAAGGTACTGAAGAGGACAAGATAGCTCCCAGGAGGGGGAGGGGGGTGATGTGTAAAAAAGTTGTAAGGCAATTTTCACTCCAAGTTTCTTTAATGAGGGAAAAAGTTTTAGGTCGGCTTCGCTCCCTGCCCCTCCCAGTTGCTAAGGGCTTCGTAGTTCATAGATGAGTTGCATTTAAACGAAAGTTTGATGGCAGCGCCATCCATATACTGAGACATGTAGAAGTACTGCCTACTTTGAAGATGACATTATTTATTTTGACCTACTCTCATCGACAGTACCTTAGCTTATGCATTTACGTTGTGTATTAACATAGTGGTCATGACCAATAAGCATATAGCAACCGATACCTATATTACTTTCACAGAGTGAAATGAAATTGTCCGCATTGTGAAAGTACAAGTCAAGCAATGACGAAATTAATCACTGTCTTAGCTTGTTATTTCAAATATACTTGCTTTCATTTTAGTTAGGCTGACACTGAGTTATTACGAACAATACATTTCAATTGTCAACCTCTTGTCAAACGTTTTACGTATAATAAATGCCCGTTTGCCTGTTTGCGTATCAAGTAAGGCTATACCCGCCATTATCGGCTTCTTTAGTTGGGAATAAAGTAAGGGCTTTACGCCAGTTGTACACAAAACTGGCCAATATTTGACTGATATTCACAGTGCGAGCATATACATCAGACTTTGAATTCGAAAGGAAAATGAGTTTATCTGTTTGCTATCCTTTATGTCGTTTAAACAGAGCGACATCGAGTTCCCCCTTCTTGTATTTGGCTGTTGGTGCCTCCGTCTTTGGCAACTTGATCGGAGGTTACTGTATTGGCTATTCATCGTCTGCGATACCAAAAATGCAAAGAGAGGGCGTCCTACAGGAAGGCACCTGGTTTGGGGTAAGTATCTTTTTGTTTTGACCCATAGTTTGTCCGACCTTGAATTACCTATACACGTATCACACTTCTACAAAAGATACATCGTCAATCATCTAAAACTGTGATTTCATAAGCATGTTCTTGTAAAGAACTTGTAAGTTAACCTTTAAAATATTGATAAAAAATATTCAAGTAGGGCGTTTGCTCAATTAGATCAAAAGTTAAGACATAAAATCGGTTAAAGAAACACTTTTGATGTTGAAAACAACCAAAGAGAACTTATTATCTTTGTCCTCAGTTGGCCACGTAATATGGACTAACCTCATTTTAGGTAGATGTGGCCAGGGTATTGGGTACAAAATTTCACTGTGAATGTTGTGCAAAATCAGCTTCCAATCCAGCCTGCTCCGCAGGCTCTGTAGGCTTCTAGTTTTGAAAAATGGTTTTCTACCAAACATGTCATTTTCCTGCCTCGCATTTCTTCGAAACATTTTCTTCTTATAGTCTATTATAAACGTCGGAGCAATCCTTGGAGGACCAATTGCGGGGGTGCTGATGGAAAATATTGGACGCAAGGCGACACTTATGTCATGCGCTGTACCCTTTGCATTGGGCTGGGCGTTCATCGTTAGCTTCGTGTCTCTTTGGGGACTGTACACTGGTCGTTTGTTAACGGGAATTGGAGTTGGTATGGTCACTCTTTGTTCCCCTGTAAGTATAGCAAGACTCACTGTCAGCAATTTCAGTCCCAGACGTAATGTTACATGGAATCCCTTGCCTTTTTGCTCTATGTTTAGTAACGCTGTAGCAGATTTACATTATCTACGAAGTACCAAGCCAAGTGTGTCACAAAAATTAAAAAAAAATCATCTTATCCCAAAAGTTCCAGAAAGTTCAAATTCAGGTTTTTCGACAAACATAATACTCCTCAGACAATACATACGGTTTTTCCATATAAACTTCCTTTCAAAAGAAAGGAAATTAGATCTAAATTTTTTAATTGGTTAGCCATCCGACGTAAACTTGGCTCATAGGCCTCTCCATATTTGTGGTGGCTTCGCGTCGTAAAATAGACTGCCGTCAAGGCCTGATGTAAATTGTTCTCCAGATGGCGCATCGATGTGCCAGCTGTTCTTCAAAAGAACGCCGAAAGTGAACGATGATATTATGATCCATGATCATAGGCATGAGTGAGGATCATGGGGGAGGGGGGACGGGGGACGCCCCTTTTTCAGTAATATAACATAGATTGCGAATTGACACTACATTTTAAAAGCTTAATTGCGCCCAAATATGGCACCATTTGCCATATAGACACCTTCAAATTTCCTTTTCTTCAAAGGGGACACCCCTCCCCTTAGACCCCTCCCCATGTCACCATTCCCAAATGGTGAAAAGTCTCCCCCACACACCTTTGGAGATGGATCCATGCCCTTGATCATACGGTTATAGATGCAGATTGTAAGTATGTCTTGACTTGATCATTATTATGATTTATAAGTCCATCCCTTATTTTAGCATGACGAGCATACAGTATTACTATACATTATTGTGTGAAATCATCTCATCACTGCTTGTAGTCGGTATATTTTTTGTAAAATTAATGTTTCTGTACACGATGAACTCATCTGTCCATGCAGATTCTCATAAATTGTGAGCATTTTGGTTTACCACAGAGTTATTGTAAAGTTGCCTGCTTCGTCGTCGTCCTTTTGACGGCATAAGCTTAGGTCACAAACGGGTTTGCTAGGTCTTGTATCTCTGAGTATGTTTTACTTTATACCTCTTAGGTTTACATCGCAGAAATTACAAATCCATACAACAGAGGTTTCTTGGGGTCATTTCCTCAGCTTTTTGGTACGAGTGGTATTTTGCTCGTTTTTACCTTAGGTAAGTCTTAGCCTGCGTTGCCTACCTTGGGATTCATCCTAAATACATTCAAACGAATTGAATTGTACCTTAAAGTAGAGGTTGAAAAATGAAGCCAGTTGGTTTAATTTCCATGTTCGTACGTCATGCAGTTACTGAGATATAAAATGTTTAGATTTTTTACGTATTCCTTTACCACTCGATTATTTGTGATGTTCTCTTGTACGATTCACCTTGCTCTCTTTTGCCTACTTATAAAATGTTCCATCAGAAACATACTTCTTTTCCAGAACATGTTGGTAGGAAAGGTTGTACATCGTCCATTCACTCTCTAACATTAGAACACAGAGCAAGGTGCATGGGCATAAGACAAAAAAAGGGCAAAAGGCTAGGGCTTAGCGATTTGTGCTTGAATTAGTTCTGGTCTATGTCATGTATTACCCCCGCCCCACCATGTTTTGAGAAGACGTTGACGCTCTTGCGCACAAATGTCCTGTGAAGACGGGCGGTAGGAACGTCATTGTCATGGGAAGGGGATTTCCTGACTTGTCACATTCTTTGACGTTCTTTTTGTTGGCCGTTCTCATGCAGGCACAACTGATGGTAAATTTTGAAAGAGTATCTTTTCTCTGAAAATTTTTGAGGGCTGACCCCCCCCCCTCCCCGTACCTATCTCCGACAGCACGGGAAGATCAAAGTTTGGAACGATGGGGTCACGTTTTCAATCTTTGTAGTGTATATTTTTTATTTTGAGTTTTAAGTACACTGGAGTAGCTACAAAGGTCATTGTTTCCAACGATTAAAGAGTGCTGCATATTTATGTCTACGTTTGTAATACGCCTTTTTACAATTCCGATTTGCACAAGAATTATGGGAAGCATGGACGATTAACAGAATGTGCACGGCAAACAGAGTGAGGGAAACACACGTTACTTGAAACAGATTTTCAGAGGCATTTTTTAAGAACAATGAGACGGTTTAATGCTTTTTAAGACACAAAAACAAGGGTGGAAACCCTTCTTACTCTTCAGTTAGATTAAAAGGGATTGTTTGAATGTCTTTGAAAAAGGGACTCATTTGATTGGCATTTTTGTTGGTACTGCAGTATCACCGTCTCTCTTTAGTTTTCAGGATGTGCGTATGCATGGTCGAAACTGCGAAATAACTCACTTCCTTACTCTGCAGCTAGCATACCCATTCTATGCACCACTCGTATTACTAACGCAGGCATACTACCTTTCTAATTGTTCAGACAGTTTGTTCTACAACAATCGTTTGTGTGCTTATAGCCATGTTCAGTGAAAACGAAATTAAAAGCAAACTGAGTATTTTTCATTCAGTTGATGGTACATTTTTTTTTTGCAAGCGATTAAAACAAATGGGAGTAAACAAACGTTGGCTTTGGGGGATCATATGGCTCACACTATACCTGTGATGCACATCAGCTCACGGAAGTTGAAAAGCATTTCATTATTTCCATGGAAGTGGGTAGTAATTCTATGTTATTTCTATTCCAAAGTAAAATACTAATGAGTTTACTCTTTGTAGGAATGCCTCTCTCATATGTATGGCTTGCTGTGGTTCCTGGATTTCTCTCTTTTCTCCTGGCGGTGTTCATGTTACCAATGCCTGATACGCCAAGGTATTTATTGATGAAGCACAAACGAGAGAGGGCGCTGTCTGTCCTACGTACCCTCCGCGGTCCTACGGCTGACATCGAGAACGAGTGTTACGAAATCGAAACTTCATTGGAAACTTCGGTATCGTGTTTAGGTTGTTATATTATTTGCCTTTTGGTATTTTTTATTTGCTTGTTTGTTTTCATTTTGCAACGAATTAGATGCCTAAAACTCGAAAAGCAATTTTCGAATGCGGTTACTTCAACAACCTGAAGCGCTTTAAAATATTAATTTTGTGAAATTTGTAAAGTAAATGTCACAACGATGAAATAACACTTAATAAGGCCATTACGCAAGCTAGCCTGCATTGACTATGCTAAAAAGGTGTTTACCACACCCTGTTTTTGTCTTTAGTTGGGTATATCAATTTACCAACCCCAAAGGCTCAGGCCCTTGAATATATGCAAGGGGCTTTGATGTACAGTTCTGTGGAAGATGTTTATTTCAATCAATTATGTCTTCGAACTCACTGCTTTACGGGATCTGTAACTAGATCTCTACACCCATATGCCTTATGGATTGACGTCACCCGACTTCATTTTGGACGTAAAACAATAATCACATGGCACGCACGCAGTAGATTTTCACACCGGCGTGTAGTAGACTTTCCCGGGTGTCCGATTGGTTGACAATCAGTTGCCTGCATTTGTTGGTGGAACTTGCAATGATACACGCTTGCCTCCAAACGAGGGAGTACCCTCTGCTCTGTAACGTCACATGCATAAGGTCTAGGGGCACGCCTTCAGAGTAACAACTTACCAATTTAGGGAGGTGAATATTCTTCATGTAAATGAAGTTAGAAAACTTAAAATAGAAGTAATAGTATGCGATGACATTTAAACATTGGCGTAGCTACAGGGCGTCACAGGCACCCGGTAAAAAGTTGTGTTTTCACTAAAAAAAATGTAATGTAGAATATCTGTTACATCCTGGCCAATTCATTACGCCTACAAAAGTTGCTTCTGAGTACCATTTGCTAGGCAAACAAGTTTGGGAGGCATAGCATGAGAAAACTTTTGGCTCACGCCAACTGCTTCGTAGCATTATATTGTTCACTAAGTGGTACAAATATTTGCAATTTATTATCAAAATGTTTACAGACCTGTCATCTCCGCCTCAAATACCTTCCAAGCACTTGTTTATTCTTAAAAAGTCTGCGAAACTTAAAGGACCGAGTAGAGTCCATGATCCCTTGGAAATTCTTAATCCTCAACCACATTCAAAGCTCGTTCGGTTCTGTTTAAGAGCCTGCAATTAACAATTTGTGACGAAAAGTGCTTCCAAATCTTTTGCACAAAATGTTAGTCCGTTCACCCTACCTCCATGTACCTCAGTTCTCGCAACACCCGACATGATTTTTCCTTTTAATCTTCATCACTAGAATGACGATGAAAGAAAATTGAGGGCGCTGTTCGATCGCAACATAATTTGGCCTTTTGTAATAACTATGGCGTTGATGTTTTTTCAACAATTCAGCGGGATAAACGCCGTCATGTTTTATGCAGTCGAAATATTTCAAAGCACGGGCTCATCTTTCAGTTCCAACATTTCTTCCATCATTCTCGGAGCTGTTCAAGTTGCTTCCACGGCCCTGGCCGTACTTCTTGCAGACCGCCTCGGGAGAAAACTCCTGCTCATAGCTTCTGGTGAGAACGGTCTAGCTCAGTGGTTCCCAACCTTTTTCAGCTCACCGCCCCTTTCACCGAATGGGGTTGTACAAACTCCCCCTCCCCCTATAAAAGCGTAGTATTGCTATGAATGGAACGACAAAATTAAAAACATGTGGGAATTAAGGGTAGACCTACACATACATCTTTTTTACGTGTGAGTCCGACCAAGAGTAGTAAATCAGGGTTGCGGGACTTAAAAAACTGACTGATGGTCCCTAATGACAATGTTACATGTTACATTACCCTTAGACCCTATAAGGGGCCATCCAGGGAACGGTCCACACCTTGGTGGGGTCCCTGGCATCTGTTAAATTAAAGAAAATCTCCACCGATGACCTAGATCAAGCCTATACGCTTTTGTAAATCCTGGGTTAGAGATTCGCCATCTCAAAGGGGTCAGTTTTTTAAGTCCGGCACCCCTGACTGCCTGATGTATGTATGGGTCTACCTTTTATTTTAACATTTCATTTTCGTCGTTCCATTTATAGCAATTCTATGGGAGAAGCCGGTGAGGGGTGCGTGATTCCAACCCCTTTCGGTGAAAGGGGACGGTGAGCTGAAAAATGTTGGGAAAAATGTTTCAACGTTTTACTTCATAGTACATTGCAAAAGTAATTTTTACGTTACAGTTACCTTTAATTGTCACTTCTGTATTTAATATTTGTGGACTGCAAAGAAAAAAACTACTTTTCAGGTTTAAGTGGAGGGACAATTTTTAGCCATGGCCCCTTCGATCATCATTTCACTGCCAAAGATGGGAAAACTAGGGCCCTTGTCAGGAAAAACTTGAAAAAAAACACTGTTAAATGCGATTTCGTTGCATCTATCTGGCAATAAAAACAAAAATTTGTAGTGCTTTGAGGAGTCAATGTAATACCTTATCGACTTGTTGAGTTTACTTATCTCGCTTTTATACGAACCAGTTTGAGAGCTCAGCTAGAGGAAACCCTGTGGAATCTTACAAGGCCCTGGCTTAAATTGAGTATCTCATTTTTCAAAACGCCCCTGCCGCCCTTAGCACTCATCGCCTCCTAAGTTACAAAAACGCCACCAGGAGGCCATAAGTCCCTCGTTGGGAACTGAAGCAGCCCTAACTGCAAACGACTCTCATCTTTCATATGAGTCATCATCTGTGCCTTGATGCTCATATGACACTGGCACTGAGATATAATAACTGTAACGACCTAATGAAGTTATTGGCTAGCAAAAGAACGTATCGTTGTGGCAAAACCCGCTACTTACTTTCTTCAAGTTCCAGGTAGATGATTTATTTTGTTATGCATAAGCCTTTACCGCCTTGCTATAGTTAGAATAAATCAATTTTCTGCTAATTTACTGCTCATTAGATGACAAAATTCGTTATGAGACGGTCCTCAAAAACTGAATATGAGTCATATGTCAACTTGATGCACTGCCTGGATCAGAAGCTCGCCTCGGCTTATTAGCAAGACGAACGAGCTCTTTTATCCGATCACCCTAACTTTTGCATACAAATGGTAGCATCATTTTGATAAAGTGTTTACTTTCGAATGCATAGCAGTTAGGCCTACCGTATCTGCAGAAAAAAGTACAATTTCTATCATACCTTCCGTTTGTGATATGAAAAGCCAGAGGAAGTTCGACTGACAGTTTGTGATCTTGGTCGTTTGCCTACGTCTCCGTGTAAAAACAACTCTGCGATTGTTAACGAGAACGACTAAAGGTTTTCCACGTTATCAAGGTGGCGCACACATTATAACCCTATGTGTACACAGCATAAGTAAACTGTGTGATACTATTGTAATGGGATTAAGATCGTAATTTTCGTTTTCTTCTTGATTGCTTTGTTTATTTTTATTTTATTTCTGCCAGGATTATTAATGGCAATCAGCTCGACGACATTCGGACTTTATTTTACGCTGACTGGGGCATCTTCCGGAAACACCACAGTAAATCCCTACACACCGACAAGTGTACACCTCATCTCTTTTGCATGTAAGTAGCCTACAGCAAAGGAAACATAACTCTGTATTGGTACGCCACTTTGCTCTTGATGTAGTTGGAAGTAGATTTCTTCTTGTGGATAAAAACTAATAATGAAATTGTCTCTTGTTACAAAAAAAAGAAGTATTACTGTCTCTTGGGGAGCTCATCGTCTTGTAAAGTCATACCCCGGTTTTCAGCGCAGTGTGCTACATTGTCACGTTAGTAAGGGGACCCAAATAGTCAAAAGACAAAAGGGCCCCCCCCCCCCAAATTTGCATAAGCATACCCAGCTATCTTACTTTATGGAAGGCGTTTTGAAATATGGAATGGAATCTGGATTTATATTTGCGCTTTTGAGGCTAGCCTGAGTAAGTGGCAGTCAGAAACAGGGGTCAAAACAGGGTAGACTCTCAAACGGCGCCTTCGGCGCCGTAGGAGCGCGAAGCGCTCCCCCCAACGGCATGGGGTCCATGGGCCCGCCTTAGGGCCCCTAGCGGGGTCCAGGGGGCGAAGCCCCCGGAAGTTATGCGGTATTTACGAAATTGTAGGCATTAAAATGATGCATTTTAGCTTCAACTTCAAATGGCATAAGGTGGGCAATTAAGATACCACGAAAATCACAATTTGACTTTTTTCAATTATATTCTTACTCCATGTGACTAACAGGCAGATGAGATCGATAATACTGAGGGCTTGAGGAGTAGGGGAGAATGGATTATTTTGAGGGTTTCCCGGGGCTTTGGAACAATTTCAAGAATGGGAGTTCTAGCATCTAAAATGGGTGCGGGCGAAGCGAGCTGAAAAATCGCAGTTTTCATACTTTTAGCGATATGAGTAATAGAAATGCTAAGAAAGAAAAGTATCCGCAAGAAGCGGGCTCTTCGCTTACCCCTTCTCTAAGCGGCTGTCCCTTATTATGGTACCGGAAATAGCACTTTCCGTGCCTGAAAACTTGCATCTAAACAATCTTCAAAGAGTGGGTTAATTTACACAGATTGATGGTGATAAAAATTTTGCTTTGAAAATGGGGACCATGAGGACATTGGTGGTTTCAATGATAACAGAAGAGTTTGTAAGAAGCTATGACAAACAGGGTGCTGTACATGAAAGTAAGCCTGCAACCCCGAAACAATATTTATAACGGGTGCGCGCCGACCGTGCAAAAGAAAAAAGCATTGAAAGAGCCTTTGAGACATTTCATTATAGCCTATTGTTTTTCTTTAGTTTTAAATGCAGTATTTTTATTGCATAAAATGTTTTCCTACTTTCCCCAGGTGCCTGTTCTTTCCATAGAGCAGGATATGGTAACTTATGCCCTGCTCTATGGAAGCTTTCTTTCATGTTTCATTTTGTCGATGGTCTGGAACAGTGCCCCTCAACTTTTTATTAGTGTGAAAAATAGGTTGTGTCGATTTTGAAAGTTGTAGACTACGTGATACTTAAAAAAGTCAATGAAATCTTTAGTGGGTAGTTTTCACATGGACATTGTCAAGGGCATCGACAGTTAAAGTGCCAGTGAAGTAATTTGTATTGGAGGCTACATCTTGGGAAGTTGTGACCGGCGAAGCCTTTAACCGAGATCGCCGAAGGCTGGGGACTGAGGTCCTCCCCGAGAAATGACGGCTTTTGCGGATATTTTGTGCCATTTCTTGAGAAAATCCTACTCACCCTAGGTGTTATTTGAAATGCTAATGAAACAGTTTTCATAGGATGATTGCAATTTAAAATAATAACCGTCAGTCAATTTGTTGAGGGACGATGGTAGTTGGTGAGGAGAGTAAACAGCGAGAGGTGTAGCGAGGGTTTTGGAAATGGTAACTTAGTCAAGCTGTCCTACAGAGAGTAATAATGAGGCAATTCCACCAAAGGTTTCCTACGCACAGCAGTACACCAGTACAGCAGTACTAATGAGACATTGATTCATATAAGGCTCATGCGAAGCACGCCGATTTTTTTTTTTCGAGAATTGCGGGGACTTTGTTTGCAAGGACCGTGGTGCACATCATGACTGCATGACGTGTATTAGTACTTTGCGCAGTGACCTTTATTTCCGAGTTTCAAGTCACAATGGTGTGGCGAGTAGGAGGAAAGAAATTGTACGGTGCCAGACAAAATTTTCAATTGTATTAGTCAGTTTTCTCTGGAGGTGCGCGCGAAGCGCGCCGAGAAAAATTTTCCTAGCATTTTAATTGTTTTTGTCATTAATATTTTCCTTTATCAAACATTGCAAAATTTAATTATAACAGGCTATTGAAAATTCTCTTATAATTTCTTTGGCCTCGCTTAATTTCGCTCATTTTTTTTTATTATTTTTATTTTTTAAGCTCTGGAAAAAAAGAGGTAAGTGCCCCCGCTTGCCCCCCGTAATCCCGCCCATAGCGGCAGTGCGTCATCTCCCTAAAAACGAGATTCGTAGTTGTAGCGGTAACGAAAAATGATTTAGAGAACCACTCCTGTTCTGCAAGTAACGGCTAATCTGGAGAAAACCTTAGCCACACCCAACAAACGAAGAAACAAAAAAAAAAAAAAAAAACTGAAGGAAGATCTACAATCTTGCTCAATATGTAAGACACTGACGAACCCAACAATTTACAGCAGCGATGATAATTGCCCAGAAAGGATCCTGTGCACCTTTGGAAGTGACTCTTGGGGCTGCATTTAGAAACCAAACTTCTCACTCATTCATGCAGTATTTTACCTAGTTTGCAGTCTGCTCATTCCGGCTAATTAAATCTTGGTCACTTTACAGATTCCCATCCCTGAGTGAGTTCTAATGCAAATTTAGTCTCCTAGTCTTCAAAGAGTTTAAATGGCTTCGAATATTTTTAAATTCAAACATAGACCTATCCCACGATCATTGATCCATATAGCGCATGTACATGTTAAAATATCTTTATTTAAAGAATAAGAACATTCATTTAATGTCCTAAACATATTCAAAAGTAATGATTTCTTCGAGCGATGCTGTTTGGTTGGTCAACATTTTACCAAGCTGCTATTTTTCAGCTAGGAAGTTAGTAGTATAGACCTAATGCATGTGTCGTCACATAACAGAAAGTGTGCCCTCCAACTCCAATGGAGGCAATTAAGCGCGTATCATTGCAACTTACTCCAACAAAAGCAGACAGCTGATTCGTGTATCGATGGGGTACGCGAGTAGTTTTCTACGAGCACGTGTGAAGTCTACGTCGTGGGTGCTGTGTGCTTCACATGTTTTGGCCCTAAAATCACGTCACGTGACGTTAAAGCATAAGGCTTACATGCTACTGCTGACAATAAAATAATTGACATGGTCAAGTTTTTTCGTTATGTATCATGCATTGGGGAGTGCTTACTATTCAAGCATTTAAAGGAAGTTGTTTCTAGCCTAGTTAAGGGAATAGAGTGTTCAATAAGAACGAAGTCTGGGGACCCCGGGCTATATTTTACCAGTTGATCAATCATCAAGGTGTCTTCTAAAAAATTAAAGTGTAAAGAGAGCATGCACAGTAAATATTGCAGCCTCTCCGGGTGGCTCGGGGGCTAGGGTGGCAGCCGGCTCCTCCCCTCGAGTAAACCGGGCAATTTCTTGGGGCAAACATGTTTTTCTTAGACAAAATGACTCAGTCCCCACAAAAACTATCCCGTTATCTTATGTTTTGGGACTCTCAAAGGATATAATAATATATGTCTTTATGTTCGTTTCTGTTTTCAGCCACATCAGACCTTGCTTGGTTATCTTTGCTTAGTATGATTACCTACATCATCGGTTTTTCAGTTGGACTCGGCCCCATCACTTTGGTTGTTATGTCAGAAATATTTCCTACCAAAACTAGAGGAATAGCTAGTTCTATTGCTATAGCTTTCAATTGGACTTGTTCTTTCATCGTCACTAAGGAATTCGGAATACTTGAGGTCAGTTGAAAATTAATTTATGCGAAGTGGTCATTTTCGTGACATAGGCCTAGTTTGGCGTCCTTCATTCATTATGTGACTGACAATTAAAGCAGATTCGTAACGAAGGCTATTAATTTACGACTGACGTCAAAGAAAAGTAAGTTTTATGATTTTCCACAGGACAACGTCATACATAAAGAAGTGTTATAAAAGGTGTTAATTAGTCGGGCGATTCATCAGTGAAACAGTGTTTTAAAACCAATTTTAGTTTTCTCGTGCGTTGACAAAGTCCCTGACTCCCGAGGACTTCTTCAAATCACTAAAAAATATGATTGCTTTTTCAAAACAATTGTTATTTGCGTCACTGAAAAATATTGTATACTATCACGTTTGTTTAATTGCATTATTGATTAGTAGGAGAAGACGAGATTGTAAGGAGTGCAGCGCTTTTTATCAAATGGTTGATAACATATGTAGAATTTATCGATGGAATAACTGTAGAAGACATCGGATGAAATCATTGCCTACCCTAAATAATCTTAAAATGGTCAGATGTCAACGCAATTTAGCTTCCATTATTTTTTGTAAAGAAAAGTCCAATTGATTTTGTACAGATCAGTTCCATCCCTTTGAATAAGGCATGGAGTGAGAGGAACAGCGAAACTTTCATTTGACAGGGCCGGAGAACACTATAAATTTAACGATGTTTTTTACACATTTTACCTAGATCATTGTTCGTCAAAAATTCGTTTGTCACTAAAAGACCGAATGCAGCAACAGTGAAAGTTCATGACTGTATCTTTGTAGTGACTAGTTCCCAACTTGAGAGGCTCAGTTCTTTCAATAAAAAATACATTGGCGTCAGCTGTAATATCCATGTGGCGTTGTCAGACAGAACAATAGCGGGGCTTCACCCTTTCTTCTCGCTTGCTTACTTGGAAACTTCCCCTCTCACATCTCAGAACGGAGCGTTTGGTCCGTAAAGTCAACCGATTAAGCGGTATTTCATCTCTAAGTCTCACTTGCTAAGTTGGCAGTCCCCTCCCCCTTCCGCACGGAATGCTTGGTGCATAAAGTCAGCAAAAGCATAGCCTAAAACTAATCTTAAAAAATATAACACTTATCTTACCTGTTTTTCTTACTCTACAGGATAGCGTGACGGTGCAAGGTGTATTTTGGATTTTTGCGGGGATTTGTGGTGTTGGGGCCCTCTTTGTTTTCGTGTTTGTTCCGGAGACTAAAGGAAAGTCTCTAGAGGAAATTGAAGCACATTTCAAGAAAAGAGTGTTACAAGTGTCATCTGTTTCAGACAATATACCAAGCCGTTTGTAACTTTCAGCTGAAGGTGTTCTGAAAAGTGGCGACTGGATACAAGAACGTTCCATCCTCCCCCTTCAGGCAACTTGGAGGCCGTCCTATGTGCAATCATTTAGTGTAACGTACGTTTCATTTCGCGTACACTGAAGCTGGTCAAGATGTGCACTAAAGCTAGTCAATTGTGCAATCTCACAAAATGTTGCAAAATGTTAATTTAACCGTTTCTTCACTCCCCAAATCTCTCGCTTATGGTGAGACTAGTAGGCTACTGCTAGTGGCGACCCGGGAAGATCATGGAGGGGATCTAATGATTATTTAATACACTTTCTTGGTAAAACTCCCAAATGTATACTGTTAAGTAGAACATACTGGCCG
The DNA here is from genome assembly GCA_029531755.1 of Holothuria leucospilota. NCBI lineage: Eukaryota > Metazoa > Echinodermata > Holothuroidea > Aspidochirotida > Holothuriidae > Holothuria > Holothuria leucospilota. Next base: position 19,293,182 of record CM055968.1, on the reverse strand, counting down.
TATCGGCATTGCCTTCGCAGAGTAACTTATTTCGATGGCGCTCTTTCAGAAGGCAGAGAACGCCATGGTTAAGGTAATCAGTAACGGAGGCTGTATGAAGCCTGATCCACCACAATTGTACAGTCGGACCCTTAGAAATTAAACATTTGGTGAATGTTGCCTTCATTTGAATTTGACGAATTCGTCATATGCATATCAATCTGGTGTCACACATATGACATCACAACATATGTCTCCATTACTCCCCCTCCCAGCCAGTCGGGGCTTTTCATAGCAGCAAGAAACGGTGAACATTTAACCTTGCAAATCAGGTGATGCACGATTACTTCAAGCAATGTTTACAAAATTTTGTTGTTTGTGGGGATTGTTAGGTACTACACTGTGACGTCAGGTTGTTAAAACTGCTTGCCGAGATTGACAGTATATTTTAAAACTTGCGAAACTAAACTTTGTAATGTAAAGAAGCTTTTATTCTATTTTCCCCTTGTCACGTGTTTCTATGCATGCTTGGTCCGGCAACCTGTGTAATACAAAATGATTGCCAAGGTCATTTGTGTTTTCCTACTTTTTCATAAATTCAGGGGTGATGGCAGGTACGTAGGGGGTAGGGAGTAGGGGCCTTGCATGGTCCCCTGTCTGGGAAGGTTTCCTCTTACTACCAGCACAAAAAGTACGGATAACGTTCTTAGTATTGAAAATCTAAAAGCCGCAAAGCTTTCTCAAGTTAGCTTTGTCTATAAGAGATTTTTTCACATTTTCTTTCATTTTCCTGGTGGTGTGAGCAAAACGTCGCCGGGAAGTCTTATCTTTCTGTTTTTGGAAAGCTTGGGTAATACTATTTTCTTTCTTTTTTTTCGTTTTTAAGCAATGGAATATTTATTAAATATATGAGGAGAACTTTAGAGTCAGATGTTATATCTGTCCAGTTTTTCCTCTCGAGATACTTCGTACTAGCACGATTTACAACATTTAATAGTGTGACCCCCAAATGACCTTCGACTTCCACTAAAAAGTACCCCACACACCGTGTATGAGATTCATCAAAGTTTCCCTTCTTGAGATATCGTATGCACAATTTTTTTATCATTTGACCCTTCGTGACCTCAAATGACCTTTGACCTCCTGCAAATCATTAGGATTCTTGTAGAAATATTTTGCTAAACTGTCCTGCAAAAAAAAAAAAGGCTGTACAGCGTTACGTGTTTCCCTCTGATAATTAGGACGGGGGAAAGGATACTGACGCAAAATAAGTTCCTACAAAGAGGGCTTCTGAACAGAACGGTTATTCCTCAAAGTGTGGAGGTAAGTTGTCATTGGTCAATACTAAACGCCATTGTACAGGTTCCCCATTTATCCAAGAATGTATAAAGTTCCATAACTTTAAAGTCAATCGCTGTAGAGCTTGCCTGATTGGTACTTGTTAATTGAACTATTGCGGTCTCTTGCCATGGTCCATTTCATTACTTTCAGGACTGTTTTGGGTAATTGAGTAAGCCTACAGTTTCTTCTGTTTTCCCTGGGTGGAGTATCAATAAAAAAAGTTCCCTTTGACATATCAATCCACAATTAATACCGTTACAGTTATCTGTAGTGTGCACCTTGTCACATGTAACCAAGAATTCGGTAGGTCCACGAAACCAACCACCTTTAACCGAACAGAATTAAGGCATGCTTTACATTGGCTTTGAGGTGAATGTAGGCGGAAGGACATTCATACACACAGCAAGACATCTGGAGCAGGGCCATATTGCCGTCTTTTCTTCTCAAACTTAGTCATGTGGCATCTTGTGATAAGCGTACAGCTGAAATATGAGACATGATTTCAAGTCATGCTCTGTTTCAAATTCACGTTCAAGGTAATCGAGAACAAGTTAACAGTTTGGAATAGGAAGATACTAAAGAAAATGTATAACGTTCTTTACAACGGCTGCAATAGGTAACAGTATAAGGAAAGTGGTAACCATGAGGGAAAGGATCAGAACCGATTGTGAAAGTCCCTGGGCAAAACCCTCGCTTTCTGCACCATAAAGCAGCTTCCTTTGAATATTGCAATCCAGGCACATTTTCTGGTCAGGAAAAAGAGGGTTCATTGATTTAGGAAAGTATATCTTTTACTTAGCCTTAGAAAGTATGTTGTAACCTGTATTTTCCTTAAAAGCTAGGTGTATGGGAGGTTACAAAAGTAGGAGAAATCTTTTTGTTTATTCCCATACGCATTAAGTATGATATTTTGTCATTGCAAGAGGTCACTCTGTACCAGCTGACTACTCTCTTTGGTATAGCAGTAGGGTGGTAACTTGCACTTATCAAATTAACAGAGTTGTAGCCAAGTCATTTTTTCTCACGTCAAGTCGCAAGTCACCTACCTTCAAGTAAAGTCAAGGGTCAAGCCATTTAACTTCAAGCCAAGTCAAGTCAAGTCACAATTCATAAGTTTCAAAATGAAAAATTTAGTAGGCCGCTAAACTAGACTGAAGTCATAGACAGAGTCTTAATATGGGGACCAGGTGGTAGATCTTGAAAAAAATTTAATCCAAAGGTGTCACAGGTTGACTTTTTTGAAGATTTACGAAGTATGCTCTGCCCATACTAAGAAACATCCAAGCAACAACTTTTCAGAACAAGAGCAATCAATGGATCACATAACCTTTAAGCAATCACTCTTAGTGGCTAACAATATGTGAAAGGAAATATTACGTTTGTTTTACATATAATTTTCATAGTTTTAAGTTAATATTCACAAACACAGAATGATAGACAATTCAAAATAAGGCAGTAAGGAAGATTTCTTTTCAAGAAGTAAGGATCCACTTGAAGAAATTCGGTTACTTATTACACAAAAATAATTTTTTGTCCAAACTTTCAAAATTTCAATTGATGCAACATATATAACTCTTGTATCGCATAACATTTTGAGGAGATAAAGCTATTGCTAGAGTTTATTGGTGACGGATTCTGCACAGTTTAATAATGATTAAAGGTATTTCCTTTGTATGCCATGTTGGTGCATTTTAAACGCAATATTTCCAAACTTAGTTCTTACAGAATAGAATCGGTTTAAAAGTAAAAGGATATTCCCCAAACACAACACCACTCGATATTTTTGAGTTATATGGGTACCCCGCATATAACACTCATAACAGCCATGTGTCAAACTTTTTCCAAGTGGTGATACAGGTTTTCTGTGCACCTGTGTAGAGGCACCCATTAAACTGAATGTATCCTTAAAATAGTAAAATAGTTGAAATGTGCAGACTATTTTCCTAAAAGATTCATGAAACGTTTTATTGAATTATACTATAAAGGAGATTTCAGAAAATTTCTCAAAAGCAGCCTTGAGGATGCCATGATTCGCTCCAATCCCGCAAGGCGTTCGTGTATGATTATGATGGACGGTACGATCTCACACAAATATGGCAATTCTTTAATGATGGGAGGAGGGGGTTTAGCTATTTATGAGGAGGGGGAAATGCTAAGGGCAACAGGGGCCTTTTGGAAACTAATATTCTTTACATACGCTGGATCTTTAGAAGATGTTAAAGATGTACCACCGTGCTCTCGAATAAGTTTTCACAAAGTGGAGATAAAATAAGGTCAACAAGTGTTATCCCTCCTTAAGGTGCACTGAAATATTCGTAAATTATATCAATTGTCAGATGCCAGCAAAATGAATCGAACGATGTAAATGTTTCAGTTTCAGTTTCAGTTAATTTTCTTCCTTCCTTTGTAAGTATTAATAACAAAACAGTACAAACAAGTATTGCATAAGCACATGCCGTACGAATACAATAATTAACATAAAAATACTACATGTTAATGTATAATACTACATGATAATGTTTATTTGTTTCTTGCAAGGACCCCTTCCAATTTTCTTGTCAATTTTCATGATGAGTAATCATTACTGGCTACCCTATTCCGGAAATACAAAGGTCGAAATGCCTGATATGTAATATTAAATTTCATAAAAGAATGTTTGCCGTAGGATTTGCGACCTAAGCTTGATTGTCAGATGCCAAGAAGTTGCGTTTTACAGCGTTTCATTGGGTTTTTTCTCTCAAGGACTTTACACCATTAGGTTAATCACGCCTTCGACCGTTGTAAGTTTCGGGTTTGCCAGCATATAGTGAACCTAGATCGATTTGTATTCTCTTGATCCACACCTAGAAACAACGTATTTAATACACTTTATTTTCAAACCATGCAGTTTCATTTTCTTGTCACTCATATTTTATAGACATAGGGTCTTTTTTTTTATTTTTAATCTATATTTTTAGACATGAGGGTAGAGAGTTTTCTCAGTTCCATTCTATGCAAGCAGCGGTGCATAGGACAATAAGCCAAAACAGATTGAAAAGTACTGATTTAAAACTATAAGTGCGACGTGTGCTTATAATAAGGGATGAGCCTTGTAAGATATACCACATGGGTTTGAATGATTCATTCAATTATATAGAGGTACATTGCAGATATTATTTTTACACCCCTGAGTGTTTTTTCAGAATCCGTCTCATTAATCAAGTCGCAAGTCAAGAAAAAGTACGACTCGAGTCTGACTCGAGTACAAGTCAGCTACTCGATTCAACAACTCTGCAAATTAATGAGAATAATAACAGAAGAGGTTGTGTTTTAGACTACTTGGACTTACCTTGGATTACTTTTTGTTGAAGAAAGATATAGCCCAAAATGGTCCATTAATCATTATTAAGGTCAGATTCAACGACATACCACATTAATAGACCCTCTTCCAAATAGCAGTTACAAAGGATTATGGGGCAGAGTTTTGGCACTCGTCATTTTTGGTAATAGTGAAATGCCATTGACAAAACCGACGCACACCAAAACTCCATATCCCATAATCCTTTGTAATTGGTATCTGGAAAAGGGTCTGTGTTCATGGTCCCAATATTGATGACCCGAGATTTTCAATGAAATGTTTCTTCTCCTCAACTTTAATATCCTTCTCATAGAAATTATAGGGGAAATCTTCTCATCCCAGACAGTTCCAATTCTCCCAACTATGCTAGTTTTAGCCCCGCCCGTAACTGTCTTTAGCTTCTCCTTGCAGACACAAACATAGTTTATTACTCAGGACCACATCCTGGGGAGTATACAAGACCTTACTTTGTAATCAAAACACTCTCTGTGCATGCTGGGTAATGTGAGCTGCTCTGCATCTTTTTAATTTTGCAACTCTGATGTCAATCAAAGAGTAGTCACCAATTGAGACTTTTGCTTACCCCTTTGTAAAAGTCATACTTGGGGTGGTGCAAATCTCTCTTGAAAGTGAGGGGGAATGACGTCCCGTGATCTGGACTGAAGCCAATGATTTGGCTACAAAGCAACGGCGCGTAACAGAAACATCACGCCGTTACTTTTGCCCCAGTTATTGGCAGAGAAACTACAAGTTTTCAAGTTCAGAGGCATCATGACTTATCCCTGTTGTGAAAATTACTCCTAATCTTTCAAAAAATGGACAAAATAGCAATAAACCTTTGAAGTTGAATGCACACTGTACGCACGGAGACATAGGCTTACGGGGGTTAATATTTCTGGGGGGGGGGGGGTCAGGGATAATTTCTGCCCGAATTTAGAATTTTGGACCAAGTTGCCCGAATTTTGATACCGCTGTGTCGGTTGCAAAAGGGCACCATTTATTTTCTTGGCTGTCTCATTTGCCCGAATGGATCTACTTTTTTTGCCCGAATTGGGAGGTCAAAAGTCCCCCTGCCCCCACCCCGTCTCGTTCACTTATGTGCGGAAACAAGCCAAAAAACCAGTTTTTACCGTACAACGCAAGCGCCATTACAATCTTCGTGGCTTTACTGGTTAATCACGCAAAGATGCACTGTGTTAGCGTTCCCCCTTACTTTAATTTCTATGGTTCTTCCATGCTGTGGTCGGAAGATTTCAGCTGCAGTTTGTTTTAAATTGTAAGTGGATAAAAGGTGTGGTTCATGAAGGACCAACTTTAAGCACACCGTTCCTATCTGAATGTTTCTGATCTTTGAGAAAGCATTAAGTTTCCTGTTAAATAGACAAGAATTCACTAAATACAGATTCCCACAGAGAAAGCAGTTCTGCTGCAACCCTTCTAACAATGTGAACTCGTCCTCACATACTACAGGAGGTAAGCTATAGAGACCAGAGGCGTGGATCCATCTCCAAAAGTGTGTGTGTGGGGGGAGTTTTCACCATTTGCAAATCGCAGTACCGAGGGAGGGGTCTAACATGAGATATTATTCTCGTTAAAACTACTAAAAACCTCTTTCCCCTTCTCTATTACACCAATTGCCTCAAGGCTGGACGTTGCCATTGTCCAGATAATGACATGTGATACCGCTTGTTGGAAAGAGATAATTAATTGGCTCGGCGATGGAGATAGCCTCGGGCGTTAGAAAGTGACATATAATCCTACCCCACAAAAGTCACATTTTTGGGGTCGGAAATCTAACATTTTTAACGAGTTCAAAACGGCATGAGGGGAGGAGTGTTACACTCCCCTTTGAACTAAAAAGAAATGATAAGGTGTCTTCATGGCAAATGGTGCCATATTTGGACGCAATTTCGCTTTTAAAATGTAGTGTCAATTCGTAATCTATGTTATAATACAATTCATCAGAGTTTTAGTTTTCGTCATTTTGAAAAAGTGGGGGGGACTTTTTGAGATGTCCCCCTTCCAAAAAAGTGAGGTGGACGCGTCCCCCTCCCCCCCCCCATGATCCACGCCCATGCTTTAGACTGCCTACATGACTATACAAGCTCCTTGGCATCATTGTTCGGTCAAGATCTCGTTAGTAGGAGTATGGCGAAAGAAATTTTCGTTATATTTTAAACCTTGCAAGGAGAAACAAAACGAAAAAATTTATTTCGAAATTATCCTCTAAAATTGCCTAAAAGCTTTCATCCTGGCAAGATATTGTGTATATGATGCATAGCACTTTTGGCATACGAAGCTGAGTTTTCTTTCCTTCAAACTTATCACTTTGATAATATAAAGCACTCAAAATTCAAATTTTTCTAAGTGAAGTATCTCTGCTCTTAACGAATGCCCTTGGGCCACCTTATCAATGAATCTAATCACACCAGAGTCAGACGGCTTACCAGTGGAATTTGGTAGATCTTTTGGGGAAAATGTTATCGTTGTGCAATCTCTAAATGTTGCTTTTGAAAGAGGTGTTGTTTCTTAAGAAGAAGATCGGACCGTTATTTCCGTAGCCCCAAGCCTTCTAAAGCTCCAAAATTATTAAATAACTGGGGAACCATCAGTGTCTTTTACACTGATTACAAAATCGGTGCAAAATGCCTATAGCTAACCCGGTGTTCAAATGTAATTTCTTGATGAATTAGTAATGAATAAACTCGTTTTTGGATGGTTTCTATATTGGCAGGAATATAAAATTGGTCATTGACCTACTTAACCATTTTCATATATTAATGAAACCTTAATTTGTTTTACTCTTCAGTAAACCGGTACTCTGGATCTCACTCGATTACTTTGATCTATACCTATTACAGAATTTTTTCTCTTATGTTTCCAACAATGACTATCTGTCTAAGTAGTTTTCGAGGTGTGTACGTCAGGGCTGTCAATCCTACTTATGGACCTTATGCACTGACGTCACGCGACGTCATTTTGGCACGCTCCACGCACAACGTAGACTTCGCACGCACGTGTAATAGACTTGCTCCCTTATCCGATAGACCTTATGCATATGCATATGATGTCACACGCAGAAAGTGCTCCCTCGTTTGGAGAAAAATGGCGTATCACTGCAAGTTACACCAACAAATGCAGACAGCTGATTTGTCAACCAATCGTATACGCGCGTAAGTCTACTACTCATGCGTGCGATATACGCCGCTCGTGCACGTGTGCTTCATTGTTTTACTCCAAAAATGACATCAGTGTGACGTCAATGCATATGGTCTATAACAGGTTCACAAATCAGCTGTCTGCATTCGTTGGTGTAACTTGCAATGATACGCGCTTACCTTCAAACGAGGGAGCACTTTCTGCTCTGTGACGTCATATATAGAAGGTCTTTTGTTTGTACTGGTTCTTCAATATCATGCTCAAGATAATGCACAGGGGATACGGGGTTTAAATACTTTAGGCAATGACGTGAGGATTATGCAGTATGTAGATGACACTGTTTTAATTTCGAAAAGTTCTCTTATTTCACTAACTGAATCAATGAATATACTTAACGCTTCCTATGCGGCTTCTGGTTTGAGAATTAATTTTTAAAACATTTTTAAAAGTCTTGCCTTTGAACATTGGACGGTCTTTAGCTTTTTAATCCCACTAAGTCCAATCGATATTCCTCGTATTTCCTTTTAACGTAACGATGATGACTTTTTTAAGCTTAACTTGTTCCCACATTGTCACGGTCTAAAAATCCAGCCTAGGCCTAACCAACGGTCTTCTCAAGATCTCACACCTCTACAGGAATGTTCACAGTGATGGAAACTTTCGCAATTTTTCAGTAAACATTCTTGCCCACCGCCCTTATTACTCCATACCTCCTGGTTTTTGGCACGGCACATGATTGCCTGTTCAATTCTTTATGGAATAAGATAAACAAGATCAGGTTTTCTAGTACGGACGTATGCATGTGACGACACAGAATAGAATGTGCTTCCTCGGCTAAAGCAAGCATGTACCTACAAGCTTTTAAGGTGTCATGCAAATGTTGAGATATGATGTGACTGTCTCGACTTTTTTCAGTAAGATATTGAGATGTTAACATCGGAGATCCGATTTTCTCAATATTTAGCGTAAATATTTAGATAGGAAATAACATGATCTCCTATCTCAATATCTTCACTGAAAAATGTTTATACATCGATATCCAGTATCTTCTGATCTCAATATTTTAGAGGAGTAAATTAACATATTTAATTGCAAGATATCAATTTAACCGACAGATATTGCGATATTGGCATCCTACATCTTTTAATCTCAATATTTCAGTAAAAAATATTGAAAATTAAAGGTCGTGTGACATGAAAATAACATAGTTAGATATTTGATGTATAAAAAGCATTAAAAATCCAGAAAATAGCCACAATTTTTATTAAAATCCATCAAATATTGACCATTTTACAGGTAAATTTCTATTTCACACTTGTATCTTGAATAAACATGAGCTAAATATGCTAATATGTGACATGGAAAGAGGGACATACCATATATGGCACATGTTAGCCTTTGTTTTTTCAACCTTAATTTCAAGGACACTGGTAGCATTGTTATTCCCCGAGGGGTTTATTATAAAAGTTAAAATTTTTCCTTGATAAATATTGATATCACTCATCAAACTGTAATCAGTATGATCAGTAATTAAGAGATAATTTATACAGGTTAACAAAAGAAATCTTCACACTGTGCAACACTCCACATCATTCTTTTTGCATAGGCAATTAGTTTCTTCAGAAACCATCAAATTTTGAAAGACGTATATTTTGAGAACGGTAGAAGATATTGAAATAATTCCAACGGATCTTTGATTGGAGGACTTAACTCTTTAAACGACAAGTGAAACAGCTCCTTTTGGTGGCATGTCACACGACCTTTAAATAAATTATTGAGATAACAAGATCTAACTTTTACCAAGAAATAGTGATGTTGAACATTTGTGGACTCATCCATTACGTTTTTCTGTTGTATTAAAGCTAGTCTTAGCCAAAATGTTAAATTATTTCTTACTTCTGGCTCGTTCTTATAAAATGAGAGCAGTTTCCAAATGAATTGTACGTGCTCGAATCATTCGTTCCGCCGCTAACCTAGCGCCTAACTGAACCCTGAAGAATAGAGGGCGTATTCGGAGTATTCTTAGCTCACGTTGTACTGTGCCGTGTTCAAATAGTACTGAGGTCTTCAACAAGACTGTAATAAAGAGGAAACCCTCTTGCGGCTATTTAACATTTGAAATTATGTTTAAAACTTCCGGGAAGAGGTATCCGGTAATTATATTAGAAATGGCTTTATGTCTTCGGCCTCAGATAACTGCCTTGGCCATTTCGTTAATGTTTTGTTAATGTTTTTCTTCAACTGGGGGCGCCTACCCCAAACGCTCCCCTTCCCACTGGATACGGGCCTGATAATTGTCTTGATAGAATGAAAGTCCTCACAAAATCATATCTTATAACTTTAGAGAACCAGTCGTAATCATAATCATATATGCTTTTTTTTTGCTTTTGTTTTAATGTTTTTACATTTTTATTTATTTGTGTATTGACGATTTCCATTTGACAAATCACAGTAGTAGAAAAAAACCTTTATTTTCGAAAGTACCATATTTTTACCAAAAAAATTGGGGCACTTTTTAAGGAAGGAAAGATTAGAAAAGAAAATAGATGCGTGCATAAAGTAGGAGAGGATTTGAATCCAATAGAAAACTTTTTAATTAAAAATAATGAAGTTTAAAAATACAATGAAATGTCCTAAATAACGCTGTGTTTCGGCGCCCTTCGCAACAGCTCGTTTTAAATATTTGTCCCATTATTACTTTCTTCAGAACTCCTTAGTGGGCTTATTGCCCATGGCCCAGTATAACCCTACCGTTATCTTTATACTTATCAAACAACCCCGTGCATCGTAAATTTGATTGTAATTGTCCGAACAGGACTATTATACAATATGGTCGAATTGCCATTTTTGTTGTCTGTTTAGTCACATCCAGCGCAAAATGCTACGTTCTAATGGTCTGTCAACACCTCAGGGCTTTCCGAGCTTCGCCCCATCACCCCCATCGGGGTTCTCCCTGTACCCCACCTCTCTAAGGGAGCGCTCCGGTCTCCAGCGGTGCTTTTGGGGGTATTTTGCAAGGGTTTGTCTCTCACATTTGGATATAAAATCCCACCTTGCTGTTACCAACTATTAAAGGCTCTATAATCTCACACCAGACGATAAAAGTTCTCTAAGTTAACTGCTAGCCCAACCTCCAATTTAAACAAAAGCACCGTGACCTGTCCAGTACACCTCCAGTATAGAGCAACAGTGGCCGGCTTTTGTTTCCTTTTGAAATTAAGATGTTCATATGACCTTGTAAGATGTACTCTTCCGTTGCATAGCATGTTGTACAGAGAGGGCTTATATAGCCAAGCTACCCTATAACAGTAAGACAGTGACCACATTTTGGCACAAGGTGCAGTTGCTTTCGAAAAACAAAGAAAAACAAAGACCGTAATCTGAGTAGTACAAGAATGACATCGCAAATTTTTACGCAATCTACCATTTCAAATTGAGTAAACAAGCTTCAACATTTTATTTCTCAGCTTAGGGATATCCTGTGAAGATGGGAGTTGGACCGTTTGGATGCATTTTTCAAGCTTTGTAACATATATTTTTGTAATTTTAGACTTTAGGTACACTTTAAGGTGTTGGACTTGTGATCCAAGGATCGCTGGTAGCCTGCCTGGGTTGCGTCCTTGGGCAAGGTGCCCTATTTTAGTTGCCTCTCTCCACCCACTGCAGGGGTCGGTTAAATGGGTACCTGTGAGGTAAACTGGTAAATTGTCATCGGTTAGAGCAGCTGCCCCACAGGAGGGATAACCTCCGGAACATTTGACGAGATCCTCAAAAGCAATCATACTGAACTATCCAAATTTTAAAAGTAACAAAACTTGATAGAGCTTTCATGTTTAACGCACATAAGACAAGGAATGCCCTTCCGGCTAAATCTGTTCGCTAAAAAATTATGATTCCTTTAAATCTGCACTGAAAACGTTTTTATTTGAGGAGTTTTATTCCAACTTTTAGTTTTTAATTTCTGATTTCCTATTTCCCCTTTTATTTCTTTACTTTCTTTCATTATTTATTTCCCCTTTTTATTTTTTTACTTTCTTTCATTATTTTGGTTTCATTGTTTTAGTTGTTATCTTTGTTAAGCGCACTGAGATGTTGTGTGTACATTGTAATGCGCTATAAAAATATGAAGTATTATTACTACTACAACGATTTATCGTTGAGCAGGGGTAATAGTGTACTATGCCTTTGTTTTAGGAAGACAGATATTTGCACTTTAAAAATGCAAATTAAATAGTCTTTCCCTTCGTTTCTGAAAAAGACGAAAGGCGAAAATCGGTATATATCGTTATGAGAATACCGATCATACAAAAAAAGCCATCAGTTTTTCTCAAGCTATAGGCCCATTATCAAGGATGCAAAAGTACGGTCTAATCCGTCTGCCTAAATTGAATCTGCAGATTTCCCATGATACTCTGCATTAGAATAGTTTTCTTTCAAATACAAATTCTTCCATATACCCATAGCATTTCATGTAGACTCTACGCAACAAGGACTTTTATAATGTAATGTATCAAAATTTGATTTTACGATATAAAGAATTACATTTCCTTATCGGAGAATATTTGAAACCAAAAGCGGTTCATTTAAAATTATGCAAAAAATAGTTTATTAGTACCATTGGGGCAATTAGTTTCCTATGCTTTCACTTACTCCATATAAATTTCAGGAAATTGCACTCTTTAAGGCCTGTGGGTATGTTAATGTCTGACCTGCCTGTTTTATCTAGAAAGCATTAAAGTCGCAATTCCCATCAAAATCCATCAAGTAATGACCAATTTACAATTTACTGTTTTTGCACTAACCATGAATAAACATAAGCTACTTATGTAAATTTGCGACGTAGAAAGAGTGACTCATTATGTGTCCAGTTTTCCTTTGTTTTTTAAACTTCATTTCAAGGACAGTTGTAATGTTGGCATGCCCTGAGGGGTATATTTTGGAAGTATCTTTTAACTACTTTGAAAATGTCCACATTAAACACTAAACTAGAAACTAATTGTTTAGTAATTAACAGATAGTTTATAAAGGACTAAGAAACGAAATAGGGATATACTGCATGATCTCAATTTTTGCATATCTAATGAGAAATCTCAGAAATGGTTTAACTTTGAAAAGACGTATCGTAAGAACGGTAAAAGATATTCAACAAAATTACAACGGACTTTTCATCATCATTGCTCAGTCAGTAAAAACGCTGTTTTGGTTGCATGTCCAAATACCTTGACAATAAATTGGTCAGTGGAATTCTGCGTTTTCCAAGAGTGAGGCCAGTATGGTGAAGAGGGGCGTTCGACAGAGGATCAAAAGGGCCCACCTCACACATTGTAAATCGACTACCTTCCTCGACCGGAAGTTTCTTGTGCATTCCCTCTAAGCTCTCAAAACTTACGATCAAATCTGAACCGAGTCCGTTCAAATAGGCCTTAACCAAATCTGGTGAAATATTTGACTAGATTTGGTTCATTTTGAACCGAAAATGGTTAGCTTTGACCCAAAGCTAGTCAAATGATTGATCCTTTTCGGTTAAGGACCCATTTGATCCGTTTCAATTCAGTTTGAACCGGAAGTCTTTAGAATATAGTAGCCTAGAAAGGACTATTTGCTTGATCTATTATTCAGTAAACCACGGTAGTATTTTAATGATATTCTATCTGGTGTGGTCTTTGAACACAAACTAATATTTACGTGTTTAGTGTAGATAGTTAGTTACGTACAACGTACATACTAAGAGACTTATGGCGTTTTCCTACTGCATTTCCAGGGCCGTAGCCTGCTGGGGGCAGGGGGCTACTTCCCCCTTGAGAATTCCAAATCGTAAATGAAAGTTGGCCTACTTGAGAAAGAAATACAGAAATGCTAAAAATTCCATTGTCCAAGATATAATTTCAAGGCCCCCAAAACCCGGGAAACCGCGTTTAAGGATTTATTTTTCCCAGCCTTGTAGGAGTGACATGCATGCCACAGTCGAAGAATTCAGTAAATAATTAAAAAATAGATCATTTTTGAGTCCAAAGCTTCACCAAAGATAACACCATTTGGGATCTAGGAAAACTTAGGAAAAGAAAAATTTTTCAAAGAGTAGAGGTGTAATCCTTCCCCTTAGGCAATATCCCCCTCAATTACACCCTAACAGGATAGGAAAAATCAATAAAAACTGAGGATTCCTAAACTTATAATAAATTCAACGCTTTACGAAGCTTTAGTAAGGTAGCACCATTTCTCAAAGAGTATAGGATGTCGTCCCCTTCTCTTAAACAGCACCTCTTGCCTTCCCCGCAGCCACAAATATGTAGAATATCACTAAATAATAACAATTTGAAAAAAAAATCAGTTTCAAGCTTTCCCAACGATGCCAGGCCTTACATGTACCCCTCCCCTCAGTACCCCCCTTGGCAATGGTACACGGAACATGTGAAAATTGAAGGGTCCGCCTTTGTGTTAACTATCTGTAAGCATACCACTTGGTATTTCACTCAACAGCTCCCTGCACTCAGATAGTGTCATGAACTGCCCCCCCCCCCCCGAGATTTCGCCCAGGCTACGGCCCTGATTTCAAATGCACTGATGATGTTACCTAAATTTTCTTCTTGAAAATTGATTTAATTCATAGTGTTTACTTCTTCTTACCGCCAATGCAGCAAGAGATCACTTTCCTTGGTCAATTAAGCAAATGAATCAAGAAACTCATTTGATGAACATGGCTTTTTCTCAGGAATTCGTTTAATTATTGTTTTGCTTGTATTTTTGTGTTTTGTTTTGTATTTATTTTTTCGAGCCCTGCATGGGCCATGAGCGCTTTTTTGCGGATTTGTGCGCATTATAAATTGCCATTTTATTTATTATTTATTTATCTGCAAGGGAGGTGACTCTTGTTTAGGGCTCAGACAGGCCAAGTCCAATGAGACTTTAACAACTAAAATGGTAACACACAAAGACACATGTTATGTAGTAGGCAAACAAAAGCTAAGCGCTTTAATGTAACATGATTTTGAAGGGCGAGAAGAATGGGTACTACACTCAGTGAGCTCATGTGTGAAACTAGTCGTTTGAGCGATGACAGCCTAAGCGCTCAAGGGAGCGCTTGAACGCTTCGAAACTTCGGTCTACCGTGTGCTGAAAAGTGGTAAAGCAGAAGACTTAGTACAGTTTATGTAAAATCGCCTTCCTTCATATTGTGTTAAAAAATACATATACACACATATTGCTCTGCAAAAGTGTTAAGCAGAGTGTAGCAACCCAACCCACCCCCACTCTCACCCCTCCCCTCATTGGGGCAGGAAGTGTGCTTTTAGGCAAAATAAATACTGTGCTATTTTTCGGGAAATTTTGTGACATTTTTTCTCGGCTTAAAAATGTTCACCCTACCCAAGTGACAGTAATTCCATACCGTAATCGTTTTTAATTAGCATAAAGTGTAAAATATTTTAGAAGAATACCCATTGTGTTAATTACTTTAAATCGCTAATCAAGTTAGACATTTTTTTTGAAACAGTAAGCTCGCGATAGGAAATTGATATATTCTTTCGCTTTGTGTGAATGGGTAACTAATTCTTTCATTTCATACCAAACAAATGGGAAACACTTCACGTTCTTGGCATATATTTAAGAACATAGGCGAAATTTCCAAGAGACGAAAGGGGGTGGGGTGGATATCTCCTCTTAACGTTTGGAGATGTTCAATATGACTTCTACATGTTTGCATGGTGAATTATGCCTCAAGAGTCCTTCATATCGACAAGTTTGTTGCATCTTACTGAACGTTTGGCTTTTCGCCGTGTGAAGTAACATATCACGCCACATGATACTGTGGTGTCGATAAAAGAGGCTAATTAATGTGCTATAAATAGTTTCATGAAATGTCTCCTTGTCAAATAAAATAATTTTATTAGAGAAATTACATTGATCTTTCATCTTCAAAAAGCCATTTCATTCCTTAATAGCTAGATTTTCTGCCATTCTGTAGTAAAAATATCACAGTAACGCATTACTCTCAGATCATTCAGTTACTTTCTGTGTACACGTCAATATAAGCGAATCTAGTTCTGACACGGTGTACAGTATTCATGCTTATCTAGTTGTGTAGTCCCTTTAAGAATTTGACCAATAAAAAGTGGAAACAGTACTTTAATATGTCACCAACCATACTCTATAATAATTCGTTTGATTGGCTGGATAGATTTCTGGCCAAATTGGCTGACATTTAGGATGTTTAGCCACTAAAAATGAACGTGGGAGATTCTAACTTTGTCAATGTGGATTCGCTCTGTATTTGACTTTGAATTATGAGACATTCTTCATAAAAATATACGAATGTTTATAACGAAAATAGATTTTATAAAGAAGAAATTTTTAAGATCACAGAATATGACAAACTTAGAAGGAAAACTTGCTTTAACTATTACTTCACAATAGATAGCCCCTACATCACAATGGTATAACCCAATCAACACGCTAGGCTTACATGCAACAAGTGATGTGAAACTTTTTGAAATGATTCCGCCTCCTCACTTTTTTACAATGTAGTATTCATTTTACTGGCAACTGAGGTAACACTGACAGTTCAACAACTAAGCATTAAAACACATTAAAAAGAGAATGCATTAAAACTCGTAGTTTCTAGTTCTGTCCAATTTCTGGTTGAGCTTTTTTCAGAAGTAGAAATAAAATACTGTGGGACATGATTAATTGATTGAATTGAAACTCAACTTGGCGTTTAAGTATTCTTGGCTCTAAATGGTGTGTATGAAACCTGTTATAGTCTTTGCTGTTTGTAAGACTTTTGTGTGCTTCCTGTAATGTATACTGTGCTACTGTATTTGTTACAAATCCATTTAAATGAAAAGAGAAAGTAAAAAGTCCTTATTATTTTAAAGAGAATGACATCCGACTCGTAATGTGATTCAGCTGTCTCAAAGTGTTGTCATTATTATGAGGGAAGTTGCCGTTGTAAGTAAAGAACAACTGTCTATATCAATGAATGTCTTCATCGAGAATCATCCGTAATAAGGACACTTTTCTACTGTTTTTTCCTCAATAGGAAGGTGCTGAAAAAGGTAAAATTACAGAGAAGTAAGCTAATATTTTCATATAACATGTTGTCAATTAAACACAAGTTAGGGCATTCGAGGAAACGTTTCAAAGGCAACATAGGATGGCTAATTTTCCGCATTAATGTAAAATGATGGTGATCAATTTTAGTTTCAGATAACGTTATGTTATTGTGTTAAACGTGACAAGTAAGATTTTATTAATGTCGTAATTTAGAAATCATCCTTAATGAAGAAATCATTCTTCTGTTGAACTTAATATTTTAGGGAGCTACTATTCTGCAGTCAAAATAGCAACTATTGTAACACTTTCACTTTAAATTAAACTTGATACACCTTCATCTGTAAGAAAACTACTCTACTGACGGTAAATGCTTTCACCTAGTAGATAATGTAGATGGCGAATTAGCACTAAAAATGTATTTCCTTTGCAGTTTATATACGACGGCCAAGATGGCGGCTATCCTAACGCTTTCGTTCGTTTTACATCTTTACCAACTATGTGCTGAAGGTAGTGACCAAGGTTATCCTCCAGGCCTACAGTGTGACTGTCTGGAGTCAAACGTCGCTTATTGCGTAGGCAAGAACCTAACCTATATACCTAGTAGTATTGCATTGTGTGAATACACGAATGTTCTCAATATGTCCTACAACATGTTAGGCAGTACAAAGGAACCTGACTGCAGTAACATACCGTCATCAGTCCGGAGTTTGGATTTATCTTTCAATTTGATAGAAACAGTACGTGACGTATGTATACCGGGTGATGCAACAGCCTTGCGCAAGCTGAATATCAGTAACAACCGAATATCGGCTCTGAACAGTTTTGTGTTTCAATCTTGTCCAGACTTATCTTATGTAGATCTTAGTAGTAATCGAATATCGTCCATCGCGATTGATTCCTTCTCTTCCTTAGTAAAGCTGAACTATCTTGATTTGAGTCACAACGTACTTACAACTTTAAACTTACTTTCCTTTGACGCCTTGGAGATATTACTAGCAAACGGAAATACTTTGTCTGCTGTATACCTTGAAGAGCCATTAAGACTTGCATTTCTAAATCTTGATTGCAACAATCTTACACATATGCCTGAACTCGATAGATCGTGGAGAGGCAATGTATCCCTCAACGGTAATCTTTTAACCTGTCCTTATAAATCCTCCCTTGGACAACTAGGAAGCTTTAATTTACACTGTGAAGACGACCAGAGTTTTGTGTGTATCAGTTCGGTTCTTAGTAAAACCGCGATGTATACCTCTGATGTTTTATCAACAATCAGCCAGACAACACCGGCGTTACACTTTATCCGAACGTTGTACGGTACACCTGAAAGGTTTTATACGACATCGGCGATTGGTACAACGACGACTCAGAACACTTTGAAGATTAATCAGTTGATTTCGTTTGCACTAATCATGGTCGGTTTTTTCGTAATTTTAGTTTTAGCTTTCTTGTTTGGACTTTTATTTTCCTCTCCTATTCGGAAATGTTGTGCAGGTTTTTGTGAACGATGCAAAGGTGCAAGGTTTCCAGAAAGAAACAGCTCATTAAACGATACTCGATTATACGCAGAAATTCCTAATGGAATGGGTTCGTCCCCTAATACGAACACCGACATGAATGGTCAAAGAAAATCTTTTTCCGGAGCAGAGTTGAACAATATCTGTACAATTTCACATGTAGCCTCGAGTAGACAGAGTGTCCGTTGCTTTGATTATAAGCTGACAAAAGAAATTGGTAGCATTAGAAATGAAATTCAAGCAAAGAGCCAGGTTGCCCCAACAAATACCGACGGAACATCTGCAGGCGACGAAAACAATGGTTACGTTCCTATGAAACCGATTGATTGAAAGAAAGCGTGCACTTGAGTAGCTTTAACTTGGTTGACATGATCATGTTCATACATGGAGGGGGGGTGGGTGGGATCTAGAAACTCGACCTTAACTCCATCAAGAAATTGATATGTACCTTCAATTTATTTCACAAAAATGAGTATTCGTAATTTTATCGCCAAATAACTGTATAAAAAACTCTAATACTTAATTAAAACCCCATTGTAAACAAGGAACTTTTAACGAGCAGTCTTTATGTTGTCTTTAGTCACATCGTATGCAAAACAGGAATAACTTCCTCTTTGTAGCTCATAGTTTGGGCTAGCACTACGCACTCTGATAACGCCTGCTTCAAATTTAAATCGAACTCTATCAAATGGGCACTGCGTCGAAATTTGGTCATATATTTGTTTAGATTTTGTTCGTTTTAAGCCCAAGTACATTTTGAACCAAAAGTAGTCACACATTTAATCCATCTTCGGTTTAGTGCCCATTTCATCAGTTGCAGCTCAACTTGACAACTGGGCCTTTTTAGGGTGCAGGATTGCATTGCGGCCTTATTAGGTGTTTACTAACGTAAAAATTAAGGTTATGTATTCAAAGACTTGAACATAAGCCATTGCGTTTAAAGTGTGAGAACATGGTTAGACGCATATAACACTTTTAAGAAGAACACCATTGTTACACATCTGGTGAAAACTGAGGTGTGTCATCATTGTAATCCCTGGCTTAAGCAAATGCCTGCATCCCGAATTATTTTATCGCACCAGTCAAGTTCATCTATTCATGTGCGATAAAACTATTTCATTAATTTTAGTGAGCGGCCGGTAGTGTATCTCAAAATTGTTCGAAGCATGCGTTGGCTCCTACTCTAGAAAGAAGCGTCGATGCTAACATTATTTTCCTTTCCTCTCTGTAGCATGTGGCCTAATATCTACATGTAAAAGAATCACAGTTTTATTAAACTAACAGAGCCATTTTCAAGAGTTTTTTTTTTTTTTTGCGAAATGACGTCAAGACTTTGATACATTATGTAAGATCATAGTTTCAAAATTTTGTAATGTATATGTTCCAATACAAACGTCCTGGTTTAGTTGTCTACAAAGATATTTCCACACTACTTTTCATAAATTCAGTGCAGTATTAATTAGTACGATTTTGGTTTTTATTCAACAAAAAATACCGTCATGTGTTTTAAGGAAAGTTTGTTTTTTGTAATTCTATCATGAAGCAGTTTTTGACTTCGCTTAGAACAGATTTTTTAGCCAAACCCTTACAAAAATCCCAGCATAATTCCTGTAGGTATCCTGTAGGAAATACACAAATTTCCGGTAGGGAGTAAGACCTTTTCTATATGCTTTACTAAACTATGATGATCACTTTCGTTGCCTGGAAGTTACCGAAACTGGATACCATATGGTACAGTACTCCAACAGTCAGTATTTGCAAATGGCAGTGCTGAACAAAGTATGATGACCAGAGATGCCAGAAAAATACCCCGATAATAAAATGGAACGGTGTCAATGGAAGGGTCTTATGTGGGTATCTGTTCCATTCGTAGGAATTTGTGAAACCATTTCCTACAGCAAAATTACTTCCTACAGGAACATGCCCAAATTCCCATTTGAGAATATTTTTTTATGAGAAAAGGTATTACATGCAATGTTTGAGGTAACACAAACCACATTTTCCGAAATATAGATAAAACTTAGCAAAACAGAAAATTGGCAGTTCAAAGGGTTATTCGAGGTCAGTGAACTTTCTGTTCCATAAGTTATGAAAAAGTGTTTATGCCATCCATTTGGACTGGACACATGTAAAATAACAAATAATCTCCAGCGAAGGTTAACTAACTGAAGAAACCATCAGTCTTAACGTTCTAAGTAAAACTCATGTATTTTCCCTTGAAACATGTAAAGTAGTCTGGAATTTAAAACTGTATCCAAAATACAATAAAACTTTCGAAACTGTTGTCATAATTGTAATGAAAACGTATCCCTACTAATTATTCATAGTTCTATTTCCTCTCTTGACTACACGTAGAGTTGCTAATTGACATTTTTAATTGTTTCTCCCAATACGTATCAACCAGTGCCGGATGATAAAGGTGAACTGCTATTGCATCTCGAAATGTACAAAAGTTGTAAGCCGTTTTCTGGATCAGAAATTTGCTACTATGTAATTTAGAGACATGAAGTCTCTCCGACAGTAGACCAATGTAAACGTCCTCTAGAAAAAGGTAGGGGACAGAAAGAGACTCCTCAAAAAGCCGTCGTGGCAGATCTCCTGATAACACGTAGCACATTCCGCTTAAATATTTCGGAAACCTATCCTTTGAATACTCTTTTCGTGATAAATACCATTTACTCGTGCGAACACGATACGGCTTAGAGTTAGGCCATAAAAAGCCACTCATTACTGATTTGGACGGAATTTCTTCGAAGTAAGTTGCGGCTGACGTCAAATTGATGAACACATCATCATCTGTTTTCATTACATACGCAGCTGCTGGGCAGTAAATACTGGCCCACTTAAGTCCCATGATAGTTTTCAAAGTCAGGTTGCGGTAAGAATCGTAAAAATTTTCCATCAAAATATCATGATATTTGGCGGATTCTTTATAAATCAAGTCCTTTATTGTTTTATTTCCGGGATTCCCTAGGAGGAAGACACTTTTCACTCTTTTTCCGGACACATTTTGAATGCTTAAACAAGATTTCCTTTGTCTGATCCTTTGCTCAAAGTTTTCAGAAGATGAAATCATTAACACCAATAAAAATATTGGTTCTATTTTTCCACTGATGGTTCTGCAAACGTCAGGCTCATTTAGCAGTAGCTCGTATTTATGTGAATTCACTTGTAAACGTCGAGTAGCATTTGGCAAGCCATTGATTTCAGAAAATGTGTTGGTTTTCTTCTTGTCTCCTTCTGATACCTTATTTAATGAAGACCTGTTCTCTTCGACCTGTTCTGAGTATTTCCGGAATTTGAAGTCAGAAGCTTTATTAGTTGGGTACTTCCTCAGAATCAAATCCACTGAATATGTACCGATGAAATACAAAAGGTGAAGACCACTGAGTAGAAATATTGCTCGATTGAAATGCATTTCGAGTTCAGGCACTTAATTTTTTGCTAATGTAGTGACATCCTTGAAAGTTTATTAGTTAACGCATTCCCAAAATTCTGCGCTATCCTGTAAGAAAAAAGTAAACAAGAGGGTTATTCACGGAGTTATCGTTATCACACGCAGTGAGCTATAGAGGTTCTTCGTGTGACGTCGTAATGGGCTCGAGTTTACCTGTATAATTCTGTAGGGCGCCCGTCGACTACGGGGGCCCGTCGAGTGCGCGTTTAGCCTAACATTCCATATCACAATCTTGGGATGACAGACATCTTAAGTGCGCATTCGACGGTCACCCCATTTCACCGCTATTTTGGACGTCAAACTTAGTGCACGCGCAAGACTTCTACGGTGAACACACAGTATCGGCCAAAGCGTGAAATGTTTTGATGCTCTTTTTTCAAAGACCTTCACGTACACGTAAGTACAATCAATCGTTAATGGTTTTGTTAAGAAAATTTTCCTTTGAAAAAGAGGAACAAACGTCCAAAATGGCGGTACAGTTAAATCGCGTCCATTATGACCTCACGTGAAGAACCTCTCATTAGGCAATTTAGTACATGGACTCCAGAGTTGCCTGTCGTACTGAAGAGGCAATAAAGGGAAGGACTTGATCCTTATTTCAACTGTTTCTGAAACCGAACTTGAACTTGAACCGTATTTGAAACCAGATTTGAACTTAACCTTTTTATCTATCTGACACTGTATAACACATTCGTGTTTGCGTGTAGTTAAATCCCATATAACTAACTCCAGAGTTCAAGTTCCTCATGAAGAATTAGTTTCAGAAACCCATCTAGCTTTACGTTGTACATTTCTTGGAAATCGATAGTAAATCTTTTGACCCTGTCACGGTTTTCCTTGACCATTACAAAACAAACTGAACTTTGGCTTTCATCAAGAAACATTCTTTACAAAGAGTATGCTAAACATTTTAGCCTTTAATCAATACATTTGAACACAGCGTACTTCTTGCGCGCGATAAGTTTGACGTCCAATGTGGCTGACTTTGTTGTTATCACATTATTTGTATATCAGTAAAGAATCTCTATATAAAACTGGAGGACGCACTTTTTCACAAAACATCGAAAAATAGTTGTTTACATTAAAAAATGCTAAAAAAACCTCAAAAATGCTAAAAATGGTGTCACAATTTTCAAAAATCAGTTCTGGCACTTAAGAAAAGTCAACCCTGCTCACTTTTTTTTCTGAATACCTTAGAACCTAAAGAAACACCATGAGAGGTGATTAGATACCCGGTATAGGAAATTTAGAGATATTTCAAGTATAATTTTCAAAAAATGGGTCATTTTTGGTCAAAATCTCCATTTCAACCCCAAATTCCCTACCCAAGAAAATAATTCATTACTCAACAACTGAAAGTCCGACCTTTTTCATTCAAACACCAAAATGTCCGTTATAAGATTCCTTATAAAACTATACCAAAAGATATGCATAAATGGCAAGGGTAGGGTGAGTTAGAGAGGTTCAGAGATCCAGACATGTGCAGTTTTCAAAAATGCGTCAATTTTTGTCCATAGATGCATTTCTGACCCAAAAATCCCCTCCCAATATCAAAAATTATAAGCCACAACACCCCTCCGACTTTTTTACTCACTAAAATGTCCATTTAGAGCTACCTTACAAAGCCAGTTCAGCCATATTTATAGATCCAAAGTTGTTTACGTTTCGCTGAGCACTGAGCCACCTGTGTGCAAGGTCATATAGGTCAAGTGTGTGTAATTCAGTGTGGGCTGTATAACGAAGAGTAAATGGGCATATCTTCCTCATTTTTTATCCAATTTCTTCAAATTTGGTATCAAATGAAAGAGAAAAGGAAGCTTAACAATCTCTAGCCTAGGGTACCTAGGCCTAGTTCTCACGTACACTTTGCTCCCTGAACTAGGCCTAGGCTATTGGAACACAAAGTTTTCCCCGCGTGGATACTGTGAGAGTAACATCGTCTGCGTGCGTTTATGCAATGATTGTTGCTACATACGCGTATGTGCTTACATGAACGTAACCATAGCTATGTACTATGTCACAATTGAACAGCAGTGCGTGCTATATAGCATACAATAGTGTGAACGTCCTAGTAATAGGCAGCATCATAGAATGTTTAAAAAACAAAACAGGATCGTTTGTATAAATCAAAATTTTTGGTCTGTTTTTGGAGACTGAGTGCAACTTAAGTATCCTTAGAATGATGGGTCTTAAACATATAAATGACCCATAGAGGTTAATTACCTAGGAGTATATGTGAATTTGAGAAAGATTGAGACCATTCAAAATTTTTGAAGGTGCGGTAGCCCAATCTTGACAATGGGTATATAATGCTGACCTAGTATGGGAATCCCCATACTAGGTCAGCAGACTGCGGACTAAACAGTCTCCTGCACCACAAATTACAACATGATCTGTATGGTTTTTCTACGGTTTTCTATGAAAAACCGTATGACGTCATCTAATTTGCATATTTGCATACATAATGAGACTAGTTTACAAAAATAAAAAGTTCATTCAAATTCCCCATCTTTGCTCTTTACAATGATATATAGGTTCTCTCAGAGAATATTCTTCTAAATTAACCAAAAAATTCCTGAAAATATTCCTCTTTTTAAACACTGAAGAGCTGAACGCTGAGCGTATGGAAAAGAGGTATACGAATGGTTGACGAATCAGCTGTCTGCATTTTTTGGTGTAACTTGCAATGATACACGCTTTCCCGCCTTCTTCCTCCAAAGCAGGGCGCACTTTCTCCCTTGTGACATCATATGCATAAGGTCTGTAGTGGATTCCGCTGCCCTAGAAATGTGTATCCAGATCGGTGGGTCACGCACCATTCAAGGTGCGAGCACACGTCCTGCCCTAAGAATACGCTGGACCACTTCTAAGGGTCGCGTTGGTTCCTTATGCGCTTACTACAGGGAAGCAATGGGTACATTCGTTTTCTGAGCGCGCAGAAGCGCAGATCAAGTATCTAAAATAAACAGAAAAATGTATAGACCTTATGCATATGATGCCACAACGGAGAAAGTGTTCCCTCTTTTGGAGGAAAATGGCGGAAAAGCGCGTATTATTGCAAGTTACACCAATAAATACAGACAGCTGATTTGTCAACCAATTGGTATACACGCGTAAGTCTACTACACTTGCGACGAAATCCACGCCGTTCGTGCACGTGTGCTTCATTGTTTTCACCCAAAATGACGTCAGTGTGATGTCGATGCATAAGGTCGATTATGCATGTATACTACGCGCAGGCACACCAAGCTATTCTTGTAAAACTGCATTCGTAGTTGCGTTCATAGTTTCGTACGCAGATCGCTGAATAGAATTACGTCTCAAACTGACACTTCCGCTCGTCCCGATATTTGCGTCTCGACTGTCACTTATTTCTACAACAATGTCGGTAGAAGTTTAATATATTTGATTGCAATATCTTAAGTAACAATAATTAACAAATATCGACTCACATCACTAACGAACATCATACATATAGAAAACTCTTTGACCTTTTCTACTGGGTTCTATAGTGACACATAATTTCCCACTTTGGGACACCTCTTCACCAAATTTGAAGAAAATCAGTTCAGCCAACTAGTAACACTGGCGAATCCAAGGGGAGCCAACGGGGGCCATGGCCCCACCCAAAGGTGGGCCAAAAATTTGTTTCCTAAAATTCGCTGAATAATTAAGGAATAAACTGCAATAGGGAAAATTTTACCTGCGAATTAATAGTCGAGACTCTAAATTTAGCTAAATAACAGACTAGTCTGAGAAGAGTCCATTATTTAGCTAAATTCAGAGTCATTAAACACTTTATCACCAGAAGGGTCAGGAGACTGAAGTTTAGTCTCAGGATTTAGACTGGACATCTGTATAATTGACAGTGATTTACTACTTGGAAATTCCTGACATGTACTATAATTTGTGTAACGGAATACTTTAACGTAAGGGCATTATTGGTATTTTAGCACAATTTTGCAGTTAAGGCTAATTGTAAAGGAAAATTCCACAGCCTATGAGAATTAAAATTTCTTGGAGAAAGATCATCCTTACTTTTTTCTATGAATACTTGATTTTTATCGAGAATTATACCTAGGAAAACGACACTTTTTGAAGAAAATTAACTTCACAATTGTACACTTTCGTTGCACTAAATCGCATCTGAAGGCATTCAGTCATAGGAAAATTTTCCAAAGGGGAGTGGGCTCCCCTCCCCTTAGAACTCTCCCCATACCACTGTACCACCAGTTTGGCCACTCCCAAACAAAGGCCCTGGAACCGCCAGTGACTAGAAACAGTGTGAAACCTAAATTGTGATACCTTTGTTCCTCTGTCATTTGAACTTCAATCTAAGTTGCCATGAAAACCAATTTTTACGGTAGAACTTGTCGTTCCAATTATGCATTTCAAGTTTCCTGTCAGTGCAATTTTTGCTTTTGGAACTATAGCCAGAAAATGATTTTTGCTCAATTTGACCTTTGACCCCTGACCTTTAAACCTGGCTTCTGACCTTTGGCCTTTACTTCCGGTGTTTGCGAGACAAAATTTCCCACCCTGGGTTACCTTCCCACCAAGTTTGAAGAAAATCGGTCCAGCCAACTAGCAGCGATTTTCAAAGCAAGAAAATGTACATTTGACCCCTGTCCTCAGTTGCGATGGCAACCACATATTTTGGTAGAACTTGTCATTCCTATCATACGTGTGAAGTTTCATGTACGTGCAATGATTTCTCTTGGAATTATAGCCAAGGAACGATTTCTACACAATTTGACCTTTGACCTCTGACCTTTTGACCCTTATTTCTGGGGTGAGCGAGACGCATTTTTCACCCTTGGGGACCCTCACACCAAGTTTCAAGAGAATCGGTGCAGCCGTTTAGCAGCAGTTTCAAAACAAGAAAATGTATATTTGACCTTCTGTCACGTGACCTTTGAACTTGATTGCCGTGGCAACCGCATATTTTGGTAGTATTAAGGACGTGTATTGTATGGGTGAAGCTTCATGTAAGTGGAATGTTTCCTTCTGGAAATATACTAAAAAGGTGATTTTTCACAAAATTGACCTTTGACCTCTGACCTTTGACCTTTACTTCCAGGGGTCTTTGAGACACAAGTTCCTACACTGGGGTACCTGCCCACCAAGTTTGAACAGAATCGGTCCAGCCCACAAGGAGGAGTTCATGCTAAAAATTTTCGCTTAAGATATACGTTTTACCTTCCATCACGTGACCTTTGACCATGGCAACCGCATATTTTGATGGCTCTTAATACATTTATTTTATTCGTGAAGTTTCATGTCAGCGGGAAGTTTCCCTATGAAAATATAGTGAAAAGAGTAATTTTCACCAAATTTGACCTTTGACCTCTGAACTTTGATCTTTACTTCCGGTTGTTAGTGTGGCACCAGGGTTCTACCTAAGGACACCTTCCCACCAAGTTTGGAGAAAATCAGCCCAGGAGGTATTAACAAAACAAAATTGGACACACACACCTACACGCATTCACCCACGCACAAACACGGACACGTTTTGACCCCTCCTTCAGTTATGGACTTCTGGTCACCCTGGGGTACCTCACCATGGGTTAGCCCCTTAGACTATATTGGAAAAATTAACTGTTACCATGGCAACCATTGCTATTTCAGCTGGCATTGCCATATATAGCCCAACAGGCAAACTGACTACAAAATCTCATCTGCCTCACTCAGCGATGAGATAATAATTTTGGGATAGAAGTATCGTTTTACTTATGTGGTTTACTTCGACTACATCCACCAGTACTGATCGATGATTATCTGGAGTTGCCAGTGATCATTTTCATTCTTTGGTAAAGTTCCTCCTTTTCGTAAAGATTGTCAAGTGGTATTCGTGCCGTAGACTTAACGCAGTCGTCAATGGATTGATCGTGCAGAAAAGTCAAGAATAATTGAATAAGAAACGATGTAATGATGTATCCTTAGGGCGAATTTTAGAATACCATAAACTTACGCTTCTCAGTTGGAACTGAATACCCCCCCCCCTTAAAAAAAAAAATGAGTTATTCAGTATTTTTTTTTTTTTTTTTTTTGCACAAAATTTATTCCGTAGGTATGATATCACTATAAAAACTTAATCTTCTCGTTATGAGAAAAGCAAGTTATTCATGCCAAAAGTAAGCTTCTACCCTGGGGAGGAACGTTAAGTCTATTCGCACTTCTAAATTTGGATGTTTCACTAGTTGGGAAAAGACCAACAAGTTCTTCGGGCATTATGAAGACACGCAAACAAACGGAGAGGGTTACAAACTGCCGGACTGTTAATCCACGGAGCCCCAAATTGAAACAGTCATGCGCAGAAGCACATCATTTCTTTGTATTGATAGGTAAAGTTTTCTTTGAAGCAGGCTGATAGCAGGGATTTGGTTAGGGTATAGATAGGGGTGGTTAGTAAGGGTAAAGGGGGATTGATACTCCACTAACCCAATGACGCCAGAGGCACCACCGGATAGCAAGCCCCCACCCGTCTCCGTTGGGTCCATGACCCGCCTTAGGGCGGTCCTTTTTAATGAAGATTACAGGTGAGCGGGACAGGAAATCATATTGGTATATTTTCTCAAAAACAAGTGATGTTGGTCACATTTTGTGCATTTGAGTCATGTGGTTGAACCCACCTCTGCTGGATCTGGATCTGGAAGTATACTGCACAACACTCCTGGTGGAGTCAAACGTACAGGGTTGAGTGTTCGCATGTAGAATTAGTCGTCTCGTCGGAGAAACCTCATGGCTGGGATCTTAAATTGCTTGGGGTCCTCGAGATCTGATCTGATTTGGGGGGGGGGGGAGTAAGTTCCAGTCTCTGACGATACGGGGGGAAAACTATATTTGTAGCAGTCCTTGTTGGTTGGTATATTTATGAAGCTGTTGAAATGATGATGCCTTAAAGATCGCCGGACGGGTTGCAGGTTGTTAATTGGCAAGGCTAGGAGGCCCAATCTGGCTTCGTGGAGAATTGCTAACCTGTTGACAGTTCTTCTGTCTTTAAGAATATCACACCCAAGGTCTTTCAACATTTCAGTCACACTACTATGGGGGTAATAGTTATTATAAACAAACCTAGCGGCTCTTTATTGTAAGGATCCCAAACGGATGACGAATACTCCAATATAGGCCTAACTAGCCCATTTACGCAGAACACTGCGTAAACGCAGGTTGAATCTTAGTGTTTTTTTGAAAAAAATTATAAAATTGAAACCGTAGCCTACATCCTACAAACATAATTTTAGTACCAAATGAATGAAAAAGGATAGATCTTTACAAAAATACCAACTTTTGTGGGGGGCGTTGCCAAAGATTTTTGGGTATGTTTCGATTGAATTTTTGTTATTTTTGAATTTTTGCAAATTTTGGGAAAAATCGTAAAACTTCCGACCAAAAAGATCGGGTACCTACATAGGTCACAAAATATCACTATCCTTTCCGAACTCAAGCACACCTAAATAAGATAACTCCTTGAAACTTTTTTCCAAAGAAGTGTCTACTTTAGCTAAACTTGTAAAAAAAAGTCCAAAACTTACGTTATCTTTGCCGAAAAATCATAGATCCGTCATTTTACGGCCGATTTGAAAATTTTTTGAAGCAAATGGTTGGGAACTTCCATCCAATCTCTGCTGGCCTAAAACGGGATTTTTTTAATGGGTTTAGCGCCATTAATTTTGGTAAATCCATACCTCGCTGTACAAAACAGTGTCGCGCTTTTGGGTTTGTTATATAGAGTAGGGCCTATGTGAAGTCCAACTCTTCCGCTCTTTTACTAGTACTACCCTACCATTTAATGAAGCCTTGGCTCTACTCTTTCAAGTTTTAGGATCAATTTAGTACTCCGATGATTACGAGAGGAACCACAATCCCCTCCCAGGGGAGCAGGGTGAGCTCCGTTTCGTTGTTGTGAGTAGTGGCGTCATAGAGTAGGATATAGGAACTAGAGTGATCACTCCTAATAACGCGTGCGTAAATCCGCTGTGATTGCATGGGAACCACTGATCTAAATGTAGATCAGTGATGGGAACCCGTCCGCCATTATAGATGGAGGCAAGAAGCTATGCAGTGTGCGCGCATGTGTGTACAAAACTGTATAGCGGCCGAGTCCCCATGCGATCACAGCGATTTCGGGGAGTGCGCACTCTAATTCCTATATTCTACTCTATGGTTGGCGTGCGGTACAGTACGTAGTTACGCTATTAGGCTAACGTTAGTCTAGTAGTAGCCTAGGATACCTAGACTTAGTTCTCACGTACACTTTGTTCCCTGAACTGGTATGGGAAGCCCCAAAACGTCCCAAATACTAGGTCAGCAGACTGCGGACGAGCCTAGTATAGGCCACACACACCCACACACCCACGCACACACACTCCCTATGTGCGTGGGGGCCCCCTGTGGGCTGGGGGTTGTAGAATATGCCCACGGTATTCCCCGCCTGTCGTAAAAGGCGACTAAAGGGGAAGACTTGAAACGAATTTGTCTAGTTGACACTTTATAACACATTCGTGTTGGTGTGTCGTTAAATATTATCTAACTAACTAACTAACTAACCTATGTGTGTGGGTGGGGTGCAAAAGTAAAATCATCATAACTGTCATTTTTCACCTAAATTAGACAAATTTTGTGTTATATGAAAGAGGAAAGAATGGTCAACAAGATCTAGTGGGCATCATAATGTTGAAAAAATTATAATATGCAGATTACTACAAATATGCAAATTTGAACCTATTTTGGACCAAATTTGCATATTTGCATATATAATGAACTAAAACCCTCGAAACAAAAATTCAGTAGGAAGAGTAACTTTTGCCCTTTTTGTTGATATATATATATATATATATATATGTATATATATATATATAAATATATATACATATATATATATATGTTATTGTGCCAGATATGTGTGAAAATATTTAATTAAATATAAAAAATAATGAGAAATACTGTTGAGGCAATTAATAGTACAACAGCCGTGCTGAAACGCCGTGGGGCATTAGCTTTAACACTCCTGGGTCAGGAGTAAAGGTCCCTTTTAATAAAAGCTAGGGACCTATTTGCTGATGAAGTGGTATGGTCAATATATATTGATGCCTATTCCAGGTAAGGGTGTTAGAAATGTCAACTTCCAGGTAAGTATGGCAGTCTGTGGATTCAAGGATGTCATTGCCTAAGTAGAGTATAATCATAAAGTTTACTGGATTCCTTGAATGTGTGATCCTCATCAGAAAGCACTTCTTGGTTTTAAAGTGCATATGCCAATTATCCTGCCGCTTGATTAGAAAGGGTATTTAGGTCGTTTTGGAGTTGGACCTGGTCTAAGTTGTTCCTTACTGTATCTGTCTATAAATTACACAATCATCAGCACAAAGTCTTACTTGAGAGGAGATATTATTGGGCAAGTCATTAATGTAGACTAAAAATAATAGGGGACCTAAGACAGTGCCCTGGGGACACCCGAGATAACTCTGCCCAGTTAGAGAAGTCACCGCCCACCAAAACCCTGTTTCCAAAACTTAAAGAAAATTCGCAATCCAATTAAGGGTATGACCTTTAACACCATACAGTAGGTTTGTAATTTACGAAGCAGACGGTTGTGAGGAACTGTATCAAAAGCCTTAGAGAAATCCATAATTATCATGTCAGTCTGGGATCTATGGTCTAAAGACTGGACCAGATCATTGGTTGTTAGGATCAGTTGGGTTTCACAGGAATGGCGTTGTCTAAAGCCATGCTGCCTGTTCGTACGTGATGACCGAGTATTTATCAAAGTGGTGCATGACACGAGAATTTATAATATGCTCAAGGACTTTGCAGCAAATTGAGGTTAGAGAGACCAGTCGGTAATTAGAGGCAAGGGAGCGGTCACCTTTTTTAAAGATTGGACTAATATTGGCCCATAGCCAAGAGGGTGGAAGAATTCCAGTGTTCAGTGATTTTTGAAAAATGGAGCAGAGAGCAGGGACCACCTCCTCTGGGTCTAATTTCAAGATGTGAGTAGCTTTACCGTCAGGACCTGAGGCTTTATTAGGATATAATTAACTCTTTTAGCAATTTGACAACACCATCTAAAGATATCTTTATATCAGGCATGGTAGGTATGGTGTTAGTTTCGACTGAAGGTAAGGTGGCACTCTCCCGAGTAAAAACCTTCTTAAATTGCTCATTCAAAATGTTAGCCTTCTACGTGTTCTCCGAAACCAGCCTCCCTTCTGATTTCAGGGAAGGGATACCAACTCTGTCACATCTAGGGTTCTTTATGATGGACCAGAAACGTTTAGGTGAATCAGTGCAAACTATATTGACATAGTTTCTTTAAGTTGTTTTTGAGGTTTTATGGGTAAGTTTACGTTGCGAGTTAAAGTTATCAAAGGAGGACAGAGTTTGCGTTTTGCACCACCTGTTATAAGACCGTTGCTCCCTCTTCAGTAAACATTTAATATTCTTATCAATCCAGGGGGTTTGGATCCTCTTATTGACAATGCTAGATGGAACATGCCAGATAGCAAAGGCACCGGAGGGCCACCAGCGGCTGATTGTTAGCACTGCGGCAGTGGCATTGTGGTGGCATACAGCCGCTGACCCACCATTGGGTTTTTGGCGGCCTGTTGCGAGCGGAAAAGCGATGGCACACCACCATCGGCCCGACAGCGGCTGATCAGGGGCATGTTGACGGTGGTAAAGAAGTTACATGCCTTCGTCGGCCCTGTAGCGGCAGAGCAGCGGCATACCGAAAGCGGCGAACGTGTGGTGTGCCGTCGTCGGCCCTATGGTGGCAAAGAAGGGGCTTGCCGCCAGCGTTGAGTAAGTGGCCTTCCGTCATCGGCCCGATGACGGCAAAGAAGGGGCATGCCGACACCGGCGAAAATCTGGCATGCCGTCGTCGGCTCTGTGGTGGCAAAGAATGGGCTTGCCGATAACGTTGAATAAGTGGCGTTCCGTCATCGGCCCGACAGCGGTAGAGAAGGGGCATGCCGACATCGTTGGGTAAGTAGCGTTCCATCATCAGCCCGATGGCGGCAAAGAAGGGACATGCCGACAGCGGTGAAAGTGTGGCGTGCCGTCTTCGGTCCTATGGTGGCAGAGAAGAGGCTTGTTGACAGTGCTGAATAAGTGGCGTTCCGTCATCGGCCCGACGGCCATAGTAGAGAAGGGGCATGTCGACAGTGGTTAAGAAATTGCATGCCACTCATTTTTCAGCGGCAGAGCAGGGGCACAACGACGGCGGTGAAAATGTGGTGTGCCGTCCTCGGCCCGCTACGAGGCATGCCGACAGGGTTGAAAAAGTGGCGTGCCAGTATATGCACGACGGCGGCAGAGTAGGGGCACACAGACAGCAAAATTGAGAACAATAAAGGATTTTCCATTTAGCAATATAAGCCAGATGGAAGAAAGATTACTCTATCAACTGAACCACTGACTCTGAGCCTCAGCTCGACAGGCTTGCCCAGCCAATTGGTATATGGCAGGGGTGGGGAACCTTTTTTCTCTGGTGGGCCGTTTTGAAGGTCATTATCCACTCGCGGGCCGCACACAGAGAAGTTACAGTAAGCTTTCAACATAGGGCGCAGTCAAAGTGCCCCCAAACAGGACCTGGTGGGGTCTAGGGGCAAAGTCTAGGCAAGAACAGGGGCGAAGACCCTGGAAGCCCTGGAATTTGTACTAATTTCTAGGCGATAGAATATTCATCCACTATCATCTTTAAATGAGATAGCATGTGAAAGGATCACACACTAGAAGTGTCATAATATTACCACTCTTTTGACTAATGTATGAAATAGTAATGATTGAGCACATATGAAAAGTGCGAGCGAAGCGCGCCGAAAAAATTTGCGTATTTTTAACCAACTTTTTGTTTTCCTAGTAGTTTTCATTGTAAAATCGCCCAATTTCTAACGTTTAATTCACTCTTTTGAGGGACAGTTCTAAACCCCCTCCCCCTTTCCAAATCTACAGCAGGGGCGTCAATCTGTATTCAAATGGGGGGGGGGGGACGGGAACATCGTGACTTAGCACAAACCAATCCTTTTGGTTTTGAAGAGGGGATGTCTTCCTATGGGCCCTTTCCTCCCTCCTTATGATGACTGACGTCCTATTCTGATAGGAATTATCATTTCAAAGTTAACATGACCATCATAGATGATCTGCCAGGTGAAATACACGGAGTCCACGGAATTACTTCAAGATGTTATTTTCATCATGTCCCAAAATAGCTAAAACCACGCTTCGCAGCGTGGATCATTGTCGGAGATCATGGACCCGACCAGGCCCGTTGCTAGGGTGATATGTTTGGGGGTGTGAAGGTCCCAAATTCCGACTGGCTGGATGCGTTTTTGTATAAAGCAGTGGGGATCCTTCCTTTGTCACTATATAAAGGTATCATCGTGGGGAGGGGTCTAAGGGGGGAGGGCGTCTCCCCTTGGGGAAATTTTTGTTGATTTAAGGTTGCTTAGATGCAAAATGGTTCTATCTTTGGGATATTTTTGGAGCTGATCGTAGTATAGCAAAGGTGTGGAGGACTAGCAAGGGCGTTTTCAGAATGCTTTTTAGTCGTAAGTGTATTAACAATCACCATCTATACCGATAATTAATTCGGCGAAGCGCTCGGTAAAAATTTTTGAAAAATTTTTAACGGCAACAACGTACTTTCAACCTTTCACATCATCATGCTAGAAATTAGACTGAATGCAGTGGCGTACCCAGGATTTCTCTCAAGGGGGGGGGGTGCAGTATGTTGTGTGACCGCCGGCCTACAGGAGGGGTCTAAGGGTAGGGGTGTCTCCCTCCCCTTTGAAAAATTTTGAAAAAATTAGGTGTCCTTAAATGCAATCTGGTGTCAAATATGCTACCTTTTGAAGTAAAATTTGTGTTAAAAAATTTACGTATTTTTAGGAACTAAAAAACAGGCCTCAGTGGGGGGGGGGGGCATGGCCTAGTGGGGTGTCCCCTTCTCCTTTGAAAAATTTGGTGTCCTTACATGCAATCTGGTGCCAAATATGCTACCTTTTGAAGTAAATTTGTGTTAAAAAATTTACGTATTTTTAGGAACTTAAAAAAAATGGAATTAGTGAGAGGGGCATGGCCGAATGGCCCTCCCCTCTGCGTACGCCACTGATTGAATGATCCCATATTGATGCGAGGTCCCTTCAGATGTGTAGAGAAGTATGTCTGTTTTCGGAGAGTGTTGTGATCTGAATAGTTCCATGTATAATTACCTTTTTAATGGTCATGAGAAGGAGTGCAAACCATGAGGCATGAGCGCGAAGCGCGCCGAAATCTGAATTCAGAATCTGCATCGAGACAATTAACAATTGCCCAACAAACCTACATGCCACTCAAAAAGCCAGTCAAATAGAGCCACGACACTACTCTTTTTTGCAAATGTGGGGGGGGGGGGACATTTGATATCGTGTCCCCCATCCATCGAAATGTGGGGGGACTTGTTCTCCCGTCCCCCCCCCCAGGATTGACGCCCACGTTTTATAGGAAAAGATGCAAGGCCCACTGAGTTTCGTACTCCAATAGGTAGACTCACACATGTGATAGTATAATTGTGTGCAATTTTATGTAGCCTATCTTCAACGTAAAGCTTCCGTTACCTCTAGAAGTAGCAGTGAGGTGATACTAGATACCACCTCCCTGGAAGTAGGCTACAAGGGTTCTGCGCCTCAATTATGTCTATACGAAACGGTTGGCATGTTACACTGTGCAGGGGTTTTAGTATTATAGGCCTACTGGTAGTGTTTCGCGGAAGATGTACGTGAAATACCCGGAGTGGTAGTGTATGGGCGTAAGCAGGATAAACGGTGGGCACCGTGGGCTAAAAAAATTGTCAATTACTTTTCAAGTGATTCTGAATTTACATTTATGAATTGCCTCGCTGGCCGGATGAATTGGTCTTGCGGGCCGGAGGTTACCCACCCCTGGCATATGGGAAATAAGTCAAATAACCCTCTTCTCACAATATTAGCAGTGTTGTAACGAGTCACCCTTAGGTCGGGTCGCAAGTCAAGTCAAGTCATTCGTCACATTGCTCAAGTCAAGTCAAGTCAAGCACATTTTCAAGTCAAGTCAAGACAGAAGCCAAGTCAAGTCAAGTCAAGTCAGACATTTTGGTCAAGTCAACTCGAGTCAGTTGATATGTCTACAAGTTAACGCAAGTCACACTAGGCCTATATAATCACATTTGGTGTGACCTTGAGACAACTGGTTCCTTTCTGCTTTCTGCCTCTTCTGAAGTGTACCTATCACTGACTGAAATCTTTTTCTATGGTATGCTAAGGGTACATTGTTTTCACATAACTTTACATGCAATTTGCCAGGAGTACGCTGCACATGCGGTACCACACGCAGCTTGCGCCCAACACAGGAATGCTAAAACTACTCAAACAAACAATGTTTAATGTATATCTGCTGGCCGTGGCACAATCTCAGTTTCACTTTGCGACGAAGTCCTAAAGTGAGCTTTTTTAAGTACGTAGAAACAGGCACTGAGAAAGTAAAGGAGAACCCCAAACCCAAACAAAAACCCTGTCGAATCACAAACACAATGCCAAAAAACTATACACACCAGGGAACAAAACAGGGAACAAAAGATTCTTTGTTACTACTGAGATTCAGAAACTGCCACTGCAACCAACCCCAAAACAACACCCTAGCCCATTAACCACAAACCACCCCAAACCAAAGTCCCACCCGTCAACCACACCCCCAAAGGCTACCACACGCCCGAGGACGACACCACGCCCGAAGGCAACAACACGCCCACAGGCAACATTACGCCCTATGGCAACACTACGCCCAAAGGCAACAACACTTAAAAAGCACTGGGCAAATACAGGTGCATCTTGCCCAAGGGTGCCCTGGAGGCAGTTGTATAAAGTTAGATGTCGTCGCCCTAGAATCCACAGATGGCGAGGCCATGGCGTAAAATACACTTTAATTCAGTGTTTCCCAACGGGGGCGTTCCCTCCCCCGGGGGCATTTTTGCAACTTAGGGGGCGGTCAGAGACAAGGGGCGGCAGGGGGCGTTTGCAAAAATGAGATACTAAATTTAATCGAGGCTTTAAAAGATATCAAGTATCTTCCTTTTCTGAACTTTCACATTAGTATGCAATAAATTGTAGATAAAATGGAATCATGTCAGGTAGGTCTAACGTTCCCTCTTTTGGTTCACTGCAAAGTTGGTAAATTATCTCATCCGCCAGCTGCCAGGAAACCGTATTTAACAGTGTTGCATTTCAAAATTTTCCTTGCGAAGACCCCATGATGAAGTTACGTACGCTACCACACGGTCATGAACGATATCACAACGCAAATTGTCGAAGGCAACACTTCATGCAGTATCAGCATTTTGAGATTTTAATTTACGGACGGCCTGTGTTGCAGAACAAGGCGCTAATATGATACAACTAGTCAGGGAGCTGGAAGTTGTCTTCCAGCTCCCTGAACTAATTGTGTTAACAGTAGATTAGAACTTCCGTTGAAAAGTTCCCGGTCTATGAAGCGGTGTCTTGTTCCCGAAAGGGATAATCCCGTTCTCGGATATTGAGGTTTGGACTATAACATTGTTTCATACACATGGCCTAAAGCAGCATAAGTAATAAAACAATAGCTCGGCTGAGTACTAGAGCTAAGACCAGATAATATTTTTGAAGTGACTGATCAGGTCAAATATTTCCCACGTAAAAGATGGGCCCCCTAAAAAAATTTTGCCCCCCTGATTTTTTTTCTGCCGAAGCCCATGCTTGTGGGTCGGTGGGAAGAAGGATGATAGTGGCTGCATATGGGGCTTTGGAAGACGTATGCTACTCAAGGTGTCCTATAGGGTTGTTACAATATGACGATATTGGCCAAAAATATCGATATAAGATTTTGCTCGATATCGTTTATGAAAATGCCCAAACGATATCGTGAAAATCCATGCATGCAACACATATTCACAAACTTGATGAGCGGCCTGAAAATGTTTGTCACGTAGTTCATTTACTTTATTACCCACAAAAAAACTGAGTGAAAATAGCAAAGGAGATTTAGTTGATAAATCTGCAACATCGCACTACAAATTGGCTGACCCACGGAAAAACAGGTAAAAGTGCTCGTAATACATGCACAATCGCTGCATTGCATGTAGTAAAATGTCAACTAGCCTACAGTGGAAACTGTGCATCATATACCTTTTAAAAAGAAGGCCCTGGGCGCGTGCGAAAAACAGGTTTACAGTAGGCCGCATTATTAGCAATTCTTTCCAACAACGTTGAAAACTTTTTATGAAGTAAAAATCAGCAGCCCGTGCGGCAGGCCGCTCAGCGGCTACGACTGCAGGCTTTAGCGTGTAACGCAATGAAATAAATTTACAACACTTCGTCCACTCCACAGTCAACATGTACTCTACATCGTAGATACCTTCAATTAACCAATGAGAGTGATGGTATTCTCTTTCACGTCCGAATTTGCAAGTTGCGTATTTTTGTAGCCATAATTTTTGTCGGTGATAGCTTTGGAGCTCAGGCGTACATTTTGTGTACCGTTAATTCAATGAAGTGGGCAAGGCTTACTTTGTGCTGTTTCGTACGGAAAGAAAGCCATTGCGATGGGCTGTGTGCACTGTTGCTTCAGTTTGCAGTTCTGAATGGCTCTGAACCAGGGGCGGCGCCAGGGTATTTTGAAAGGGGAGGCAAACGTGGGGTGAGTAATCGCCGTCCTGCGAGAGGGGTCGAAGGGGAGAAAGATACCCCTCCTTCTTTAAAAATTTTTGTAATTTTAGGTTGTTTAGATGCCAAATGGTGCTTTCTTTTGTTATATTTTTTGTACTGTCACCCCACCCCCACAAAATTATGTCTTAAAATGTTATTTAGACGATTTTATTTTTTTGAGCTACAAGCCATAGGGGTGGCAAATGCCTACCCTGCCACCCCTGTGGCGCCGCCTCTGCTCTGAACCATACATCGCAATTAAAGTTTGAATTTCAAACTGGGATAAAATTAACTGTAGAAACGAACAGACTCGTGTCTCGCCCGATTTTATCACGGCGGGTTTTAAACTGTTTGCAATTTAATGCACTTGTCTCCATCGCAACTCACACATGTTAAAAAACACCCGATGGTGAAGTACGGCAGTAAACAACAGGAAATATACAAATGCGTCGGCTTTTTTCTGTACGACTTATACTTGGGTAAAAAGATTTTTGTTGCAAAATTTGAACTTCGTCGCAAGGAATTAAAATTCTGTTTTCTATGCCTACTGTTTGCTACCCGTGTACACTCTTAATACGATATAATTTGAGGGTGGTTCATACACATTTGGACCCGTCCAACTCCGTTCTGATTCTGATCCTGATCGCCTGATCACACAAACCTGTGACCTATTTAGCATTGCGTTAGTCCCAGTTGGAAACTACTGCAGGCTGTTTTTCCTTTCAATATTTTAAGCCTCACTGCTGTAAGGAAGAATAAAAAGAGCAATAATATAACGATAGCAACGAGTCATTCTTACGCCGGTTGCTAATTGAGCAGTCTTTGTCACAAATTACGTTGGCATTGGGGATGGGGCCACTGCCATGTACTGTACTGCAGTTTTTGACATGGTGCTTCAGTAAACACAAAGGGGATCCGCGATATCGCGATATCGTTTGGGTATTGAAGGAAAATTTTCGCGATATCGATAACGAAAATTTCATATCGCAACAACCCTAGTGTCCTACACCGGCAATTATTACAGATCCCCCAAATTCGTACTCCAAAATATAGCATTTTAAAAGACAAATTTTAATACCCTACTTCATTTTGCATTGCCAACGTTTTCTGTTATTTTTCAATTATCTACAATTGTCGATTATGTCAGTATGTGCTTCTACGAACAGCAAGGCAAGAGTTACATTTGAGATTTTATTGGCACGACAACTTTTGACCTATGGACCCCACAGCCCCCACCCCCCCCCCTTCACCTCCACTGATAAAGGCAATGGGATCCTCACAAAGAATATTTTTGAATTTCAACACTGTTTGATGTGATTTCCTGGCAGCTAGCAGATGAGATAATTCACAACTTTTTAGTGAACCTAAAGAATGAATGTTAGACATACCCGACTTGTTAGCTCGAGCTATTTTATTGCATACTTATCTGAAAGTTCAACTAGAGGAAAACACTTGGTATCTTCTACAACCCCGTTTAAATTTAGTTTAGTATAATCTCATTTTTTTCAAATGCCCCCACTGCCGCCCCTTGGCTCTTATCCCCCCTCAGTTGCGAAATAGCCTTCAGGGGCGATACCACCTGATAGGAACAACTGATCTGTTGGTAAAGATACGAGTACAAATTTCATTGACACATACTTCCAGCTACGGTTTGCTAAATGAAGTTAACCTTTTACAATCCGTTTATCAAACTTTGTACGATTATGTCTTCATTACACATATTATATTGTGGGGAATAACTGTGCGAGGGAAGTATTTACGTAGCTGGAATCATTCACGTAAAACAACATGAAAAACAATCTGATGAATACTATTTCCAGAATTAGTGGTGAGGTTAGGAATGATAAAATCCCTGTCTTTCCTGCTTTACTAATGAACGAAATACTAACAAAATTATTATTTCAAAACGTAATTAATAATTTTTGCAGATTTTTTAAGGGATGCGGATAATCTCTGATTACAAATTTGTTACAACCTCCAAGTTGTTTCCTGCAAGCTAATACACATGATTAATTTGACAGCTGTTGCCACAAATCCACTTTGCCTTTTGCCTAGTAAGTTACATCGTGTCTTCAAGGAAAAGACAGGGAGTTTAATAGGGCAGGCTTCCTCATTCCAAAGGCTAAGAAAGCAAAAGCAACATTTTAACATCTTCCCTTATTTCGATTTCTCCGACCCACAAAAAGCTTTCTATTTCGGCAGGAGCAATCTCCCATGGGCAGAAGGAGACTCGAATCATTTTCCCTGACTCGAGTCTTCATTTGGACTCGAGTCATGCTATGCTCGAGTCCGATTCAAGTCAAGTCATTTTAGGTGATGACTGAAGTCAAGTCATTTAGGGTTCCAGACTCGAGTCAAGTCATTTTGGCTGATGACCAAGTCAAGTCAAGTCAAATATGCGACTCGAGTTGACTCGAGTTCGAGTCAGTGACTTGACTTGTTACAACACTGAATATTAGCCCCACTGATTGACAAGCTGAGCTCCTTCAAAAAACAACCATCCAGACAACAGCATAAAGGTATAGTTAGCATGCCATTTTTCAAGTTACCATCGTTATCCCCTTCTGTCCAAACGATTGTATACTGACCCTTTGACCCCATGCATCTACTATGGCAGCGCTTCTCAACCTTTTTTAACTCGAGGACCACTTCTGACACTCGGAATTTTTCTGAGGCCCACCTAACAAAAAGTTTATTCATTTTTCTTTATTTTTTATTTTTTATGGAGGATCTCGCGGCCCACCTGGGAGAGCTTCGCGGCCCACCGGTTGAGAAGCGCTGTACTGTAGTACTCTCTACTGGATTGTTCATATTAGAAGCTATTAGTAGTAGTAGAAGCTATTATTATTATTAGTAGTATTATATGGATAGTTATTGTAGCCTCAGTTCAAAAAGAACAAGCGGTTAGCTAATGAGGTCCATTCAGGGGAGAAATGCTGCTTCATGTAACTTGTAGTTGTAAGGCTACCGTACCTCAAACTGAGTTTGAGGTTGACTTTCCTGAAGTATACAGAACTCACTACATCTTTTCTACCAGCCAGATCATCTGCTTTTATAGTTTTATCAACAATGTGGGTCCAATTTGAAGAGCTCTCATTGGCTGTGTATTAAGAAGGTGAATTTGAACTTTGAATTCATTTCCTCAAGGATAGTTTAGTGTTAGAACTTGAAAGAGCAATTGCTGATCTCTTGAGGAACACTTATATTTGAGCATACAAGCTGAGGTAATTTATAAAGGTAATTAATACTTGACTGTATTCTTCTAATATATGATGTACTATTGCAGGGCTTGAATTTTTGAAATGTTGAGGAACATTAGGAGAAACTTAATTTACTGCAATACGTGCATTTTAATGAGCGTTTTTTAGTAACCTGAAGGACATATTCTGACAGTTTGAAGTGCGTTTTAGGCGGCATTTTTACTGTCGTTTTCTTTCTTTTTTTACGCTTAGAATTATACACACTCCTTACATTTTCATGTGTGCAAATAGGGGTTAAATTTTGTGTAAGGGTACAAATAACTTTCGGATTATCATGCTGCTACTTTGGTGACAATATTAATCATTGGCCATTGTAGCAAAATGTGTTTTGGCAATCACCAGATCATTGGTAATTGATACTATATAGATCT
This sequence comes from Holothuria leucospilota, assembly GCA_029531755.1. Taxonomy (NCBI): domain Eukaryota; kingdom Metazoa; phylum Echinodermata; class Holothuroidea; order Aspidochirotida; family Holothuriidae; genus Holothuria; species Holothuria leucospilota. The sequence goes on along the minus strand of CM055968.1, from coordinate 19,251,016 downwards.
AGGCGTATGTGATATGTTCGTTGGGCCTCGAGTCTGCCTGTTCAACTTGAGTGCCCTAATTGGTGCCATTTAGTTTTAAAGAAATGGTTAAACGCTGTCCAACATTGATGCTGGTGATTTTCCACTGGTGGGTCGCCAAAGGCAAACCCATAATAGACTACCTAGCCGCGTATACTTGTAAGTTGTAACAATGTAATTGCGTGCAGTAGCTTACAAGTAACTCCCGCTCGATGGTGAAAACGGCGGGAGGACCACTTGTACTTTATTAATCGAGCCATATGCATATATTGATCCTAAACCGATACTACCAATACAATGCCTGTGAGCCACCTATCCTGCCGCTGCTTAACCACGTTTTTCCACCACAGAACCGACATCGAAGAAGCTGATGGACCGCCAGAGGTCTGAGGGAGAAATCATGTTTGGTCCACTAGCGGACCTTTGACGAAGCCAACGGTGGCCCGTTGTCGGCCCGACATGTTGGACAATCAGAGGCCCGACAGACAAATCACTAGTGGCCCACCAGCGGTTGCTGTTGTAGGACCGCCGTCAATGGCCCACTGTCGGCCCAACTTGATGGACCATCAGAAGCCCGACAGACAAATCACCGGTGGGCCACCAGCGGTTGCCATTGTAGGACCGCCGGCGATGCCGACAGTGGTCCGCTGTCGGCCCAACTTGATGGACCGTCAGAGGCACGACAGACAAATCACCGGTGGCCCACCAGCGGTTGCCGATGTAGGACCGTCGGCGATGCCGACAGTGGCCCGATGTTGGACCGACATCGGCTCGCTATCTGGGATATATATAGGCAGCCATGACCGCTTTGAATTTGGACTCAAGTGCAGAGGACATAACCTGTACAGAGCACTCTTGTCTAACCAGATTAGAACTGAATTTTTTAAGTTTAGGTTTGATTCATTGAAATCTTCCCATGGCTACGAGCCTGCATTTGCATAGGCATTATTTTTGCCCTTTGCCCTTAACTGACTGAATCATGCGTACTTTCCATAATCAGCCCCAAAAAATTTAATCTAATAATAGTTGCGAAAGTGGCGACGTTTCCTTCATTGACTTTCTTTGTCCCTATATATGCAGTTCAGTTAACACAAGATTTCGTTTCATGTATGTGTTGTGTTTGAGAAAAGCATCAAGACACAATAAACCGAATTCACTATTAGTCCGATGGTTCTTAATGAAATGCAAGTAGTTTTATAATTTCAAAACTGGTTGTGAACTGTTGCCTTTTTGGTTGGTAAAAATAGAATCAACAATGAAGCGAAAGTGAAGCAAAATGAAAATAGGAATGACATTTTTAGCAAAAGCCCTGTCACCAAATCACACTTAATCCTTGAGATCAATTGATTTGAACATTCACATCTTAGCAAAACATTTCCAGGCATCTCTTCTTTATGTTAAATGTAAAACTGAGAGTGTTTAAAAGAATTTTTATGTTTGATCTTAAACAAAATTCAAATCTGTACTTTTGCAATGCTCAAATCTGAGGACTTCTGGAAACTTGATTTTTGAGCTCCTGCATCTGGTTGGGGTAGGGAAAAGTCTCAATATGACCAGGCGGGTCCAAAAACTTTGAAATTACCTTAGGAAGACTGCAAATTTGAAATACTAGAGCTTCCTCAACGATAAGAAAAGTTGTAAGAAGGAAACCTTAAAGCCTGTAAGGGGTACTTATGCTAATCGGCCGAGCTCTGCCTACTGACAGATTGTGAAAAAGACTGTGATGGTGAATTCATATGATTCTGAAATGTGAACTAAATTTAATGATTTGTTAAAGTAATTTTCATATCATGGGACATATGACATATTTTAATTACGCATTCTAGAATCATTTTGGCCACACAGGTAAGAAAAATACATAGACGGCATCTGGAAAGGGACATTTTAGTGGAATGTGGCCTGCATACCGCAGTTCCCCCACCTACGATCAAGAGAGAACTGTTATCGATTTTCTATTTTAACTCCCTAGTTAAATTTAGAGAGGATCAAAAATTTGGAGAGGATCGTGGTCACTGATTATGTAACTATTTACTGGTTAAAAAACAAAGAAATTTTCGTCAAAATGAACATTTTTCTGGGTAAGTTGACTACTAGATAAAACCGTAGTCAAAATCAATATTTACTGGCCAAATTTAATCAGTAGTTTTGGTTCTTTAAACGAGAACATGAATAATACCTGACCGCAGTTCTGATTAAATTTAATCCACGGGAGGCGCCACAGGGGGGGGGCAGGGCAGGCATTTGCTCCCCCTATGGTTTTTCAACCCAAAAAAATGAAATCGTCTAAAAAACGTTTTAAGACATAATTTGTGTGTGAGTGGGGGGGGGGGGGTGAGGTGTTACAGTATGTCACCCATTTATCACAATATTAGTTAAATTGTTCGTTACAAAATACCTGAAACTTGCAATCCCCGCACCCATGACGTTTTCTGTTTTCTCCATTGTTTACGTGAATGCAGGTTTAGTATTACATAAACACTGAGGCCATTATACATAACGCGCAAATAAAAAGAGCACAGGAACCGAGAGTAAAACTAAAACAATAAAGTAGTTTACCCCAACGCCAAGTTATTCTGAGACCTTTATACACATATGGTGTCACAGAGCAAAACGCTCTCCCTCTCTTGGAGAAAAGGTGCGTATCAATGCAAGTTACACCAAAAAATACAGACAGCTAATTTGTGCATCAGGGGATACGCCTGATCCATGAATCTCTATCTAACCAAAACCCCAACCCTACCGGCAACTCGGAACATATTTTCGTCCAGGGGAATCTTCGGTCTTTAGTGAACCTTCGACCACGTGAACCTTCCGTCTATGGGTATTCCCCCCTGTTCGAATTATGCAATGTTTGGCAATCTCAAACATTTACTGTCTCTGCATTACCAGCATGTGACCATTTAAAGTTTAGAACGTGAACATATATATTGGGAGTATCATGAGTCAATCACTTAACGAACATTTTGACAATAAAAATATAAAAAACATTTAATAAAATGAATTAAACTTTGAAGTAATATTATATTTCTCCCTTATTGCATAAGCGTAGGAAGCAGAGGGCTGGGGGCAAAGCCCCCAGTCAAAAATCTGGGGGCTGAAGTATGCTTCTGCCCCCAACATCCAAGGCCAAAACCCCTTATTTGTCTCTTTAGTAAAAAATGTAAAAAAAATGCAGTAATTTTCCTTAAAATTTGCCCAAAATGATGCACTAAATTGCATCTTAGGACCCTCAATACCCAAAAATTTTCCAAAAGGGAGGGGGACACCCCCTCCCCCCTCTTAAATTGGTAAAAATTTCTCAAAGGGAGGGAACACCCCTGCCCTTAGATCCCTCCCCAGAAAAGCATCTTTCCCCAAGCAAAAATTAAAATTCAATAAATTATGAACACTTTTTTCCATATATAATCAGTTCAAAAAGTATACCAAAGATATCACCATTTTGCATCTAAGCAATGTTAAATTAATAAAAAAAAAATTCTCAAAGGGGAGGGGACACCCTCCCCAGGAAAGCGTCTTCCCCAAAACAAAAATTAATATTACTAAATTATAAACTTTCCAGCCATATATATATAATCAGTTCAAAATATGTACCAAAGACATCATCATTTTGCATCTAAGCAACCTTAACAAAAAAACTTCTCAATGGGGAGGGGGACACCCCCTAAGGGGTCCCCTCCCCTTAGACCCCTCCCCCAGGACGGCGATCACTCATCTCATGCTTTGCCCCCCCCCATCGAAATACCCTGGCGCCGACCCTGATTTAATCAGATTGTTTACGGGTGCACCTAAGTAGTGAATATAATTTATGACATAGCTTATGACAGCATATGCAGCCAGACCAACTTGGATTAAGATACCCTGGTATGATAAATCGCGATTTGCTAAGTTCAGACGGAAAAAAAATAAGATCTGGGAGACTACCTCTACCTTTTAAGTCTGCATCTTTCCCAACATTTGGGAGTTAACATTTAATTCACTTAATTCAATCAGAACATGATCTTCAAAATTTCATACGCAGTGTTAAAATGATATGTGCAACTTCAAACTGTTATAAACGTTTCTGAAAAACAAGTAAACGGATTAATCATTTCCAGAAGCAACGGGTATTTTCAACTGGCATTCCTTAATCGTATTCTGGGTACCAACAATGTGCAATAGACTGCGCATATGGGAAGGGATAAGGAGGCAATTGCCTTGGGGCCCTGCAATGTTGGCATTTCGTTACTCAAACGTAGTGATTAAAACATAAGTTCCTTTATTTTTGAAAATGAAAAATAGAAGCACCTAGTTTTGCGATCATCAAAACTGTAGGTATTTTCAATTTCTGAGAAAATGTTAACTGATGCAACTTTTAAGGCTTGGGAGACTTTGAGATGCCGTTCTCTGCAATTTTGGAGGAATATTTGGCAAAAGTGTTCTGAATATAGCTAGTACGCACCAGCGGGCGGTGGAACTCCTCTTACAAATATTGTGTCATATATTAGTCACCATATACAACCGCCACTAATTGGGCCCCAATGAGTCTGAGGTGCCCCGGGCCAGTCGAGGTCTAAATAAGTTTCTCATGACAGTCCCACCGAAGAAAGAACATCTAGAGTGTTTTAACAGTCCCATTTGCACCGTCCATACTGTAACAAACATGAACAGCATCCCTCTCGAAAAAGACTATTAAATCTACTTTTATCCTTGAATATAAACTAATTCTTTTCTCAACGATAGTCTTCGCTCAAGAAAGAGGGAGAGTATCTTTAAGTTTTTTAACTCATTCGGCATATAAAATTGAATTCTTGTTTCGTGCTGCAGCCAAATTGTAGTTTGATTCAAAGGAGTACAAATCGACAGATGTTTTCATATTAAGAATCTTATAACATAGATCAAAACGTTCAAGGGCGGATCCAGCCCCTTGCTGAAGGGGGGCAGTTTGAAAAGGGGGGCGCCAACATCATGCAGGGGCCGCATACTCTTGTATTTGACCAACTACATTTCGGAGACCAACTCCCATTGCCATAGTTATATATAGCTATACGGTTCGAAATTCTGGGGACCTTTTTTTTTTTTTTTTTTACTTTTCGGGCAGTTTTTACTTAACTTTTAGGACGCAGGGGGCGCATTTTTCTTGTATTGAGGGGCGCTAGACTGGTCAAAGGGGGGGGGGGCAGTTGACCCTAGTTGCCCCCCCCCCCCCTGGATCCGCCAATGAAAACGTTTGAGGGTAAATTGTTTAAAATGCCGAAAAATTAAGACTTTCTGGTTCAATTTAAGTTTACCCTAATTGTACGTAATAGCATTAAGGTTGAAGCATGTACGCAATATTGCTTTCTAACACAGAACTGATTTAAAGCATTGCCCTCTATTTGCTTCTAGATAAATGTAAGTCTTTTACATTAAAAATGACTCCCTTTATCATCAAATGTGTATTGTGAATTTGCAACATTAGCAATAAATCAATCTAGCCTAAGGTGAACTTAAAAACCAGCCGCCATTGAAGCATTCAATATATTCAGAAAAAAAATCAAAACAGAAATAAAATAGCGGACTATCATACCTTTCAGAAATCTTACAGTGCGTGGGTGCCATCATACCACAAGGAAATTTAGAATCCTAGACGCCAGCATAGGCTATTTTTATTTCTGATTTGTAGTCCACACACCTGTAAGCTACAACCTTGTCTGAAGTTGAAAAGAGAAGTTTTAGTCTAAGAAATCGCGATATTTACTTTAGCCTTTAGTAAACACATTGCGTCAATATGATCAATCGATCGACTGTGTAGATGTTGAAAGGAATACATTTGGTCTAAGCAGGAGGTCTAAGTACGGTATGTTTGTCAAACTTTGAAGCTATGATGGAACCAGGGAACTACCAACTCGTACCTGTTCGAGCCAAAAAGGCTGCCACTAGAGGGCAGTAGTCCTTCTTCTAGAAGCTTGATTTTATCTGTAAAAAGGAAACTGTAATGTTCATGTAACTTACCAAAGCTCTTGTTATCGTGTAATACACTTTACATCTAGTTCTGACAGTTAAACCGTGCAGTTGGTGTGATATTCTCGGAGATTTAACTTTTTAGCTGATTACACATGTGGTAGCCTATCGTTTATTCTTTTATATCCGGGCTTGACTACTTTCGTGATGAAAGCAATTGTTTTTTGTAGTATTATTTTGGGATTGCAAAGAGCTCGTCTGCAACCAATTGGTTCTTTGGAAATATGTCAAATGATATCAACTCTAAATGTTACTGTAGGTTAAAATGTTAGATTTTTGCAAATGTAATCCCCATTTGGAACTCAATCGATCACTGTTTCACAAGGCGCGCTTGGCCTGTTGCAAGCGAAGCTTTAAGGAGCATTGGTGTACATAAAAGACAAATAGCTTGGTCAATAAATATTGACCTCTATATTTCAAATTTGGAAACACAAATTTGAAAAATATGCACAAATTCAAAGTAAATTATAGTTCATGAGATTGCTGAAAGGGCAGCAACTTAGTGTTTTTGGCACATACTTAAAAATATATACGTAGGTCGAAAGATAAGTAATTACTTTCGATCATATTTTCAAATCAGTCCCAATAATGGCAATATCCTTTATGAACAAGGGAAAGAGCAGAAGAAATATATATCACCCACACATGTAATTGTGTAATTTATAATATCATAAGGGAATAGCCCCCACTCTTCAATGGTCAAAACTTGAAACGACCATCATCCTGCTAGCAGGTAAGTGCCAAAGTATGTGCTTCGGCTTTCAAGGAAGGTCCAATAACAATCCCTGTGCTATCAAATCGACAAAACTTCTGTCATCCTATTAGCCACAGTAATTGTAATTCGTGTAACTTTCCAAGCTTGATTAAAGTTCTGCACTACCTTAACATTTAAAATGATGCTCATTTTTTTTTCAAATGAATAGTGAATAATTCATTGTTGCGTATCTATTTGAGAATAGACTTAAGATATGGTACATTTTACTTCTTCGGGGTTTCATTTGATTTTATTTTAATTTAAATTATCAATCTATTTTCAGAAGATAGTATTTGAGAACTCACAGCTTCAAAAGCACTTTCAAGGGTTGATCGATGGCGGAATTTAGAAAAACCACAAAAGCATTGAAAATTTCCTCAGTGCTGCGGTGGAGTACAATTCAAATGAATGCTGTCATTATGAAGACAAATTGATAAAAAACCTTTTACAACAGAGAACTTGATTTAAAATAGATGAAAATCGTAACAGGAAGTGATGCTATACCGCCAATACCCCCAAAAGTAATATTCGTTACAAGAATAATTAAAGATAAGAGCCATTTATGATGTACATCTTGGTTTAGAGTGACTATTTAAGGGTTAAAACTCTATTTGCTCTAAAGCTAGCATTCTGTAACATTCATTGATACTTCGGCTCAAATCAAGATGGGTCATTTGGGGCATTTTTCCCCAGACAATTCCTCCTTCTTTTTTACCCTAGAGCCCGTTTCTGTAAAAAGGTTCATAGTTTACATGAGCGTGATGAGAAGTACGTATTTTCAACTCTTAACTCTCAGCATTTACCTTGTCATCTGCTCGCCCACTTTGATCTGTTGATGGCATCACTAACAAGCTGCTATAAAAACTGCATATTTTTACTTAAGAAAAAGAATGTTCCCGTTCCACAAATTAACTTAAATAATGCATTATTTTTTATTAATGAAAATGTGATGATTAAACCTGACACAATTTAAGTATAGGGCAATAACTTTAAATAATTGCCCCGATGTAGGATATAGTAAAATAGTGTACTAAATTTAAAATAATTAGTGTTTTCTGAAGAATGAAATATATCGTATTGTTGTAAAATTGTGTAAGGGTTTTATTTTAGACACCTTTATAAATTCCTATTTAGGTACCTTCCAACAATTCTAAGCCCTACACCGTTATTTGACCCTTTGTGATCTTTATTCTATTTAACTTGAGAGTTCGTCATATATATTTTCCACACAAAATAAATGTAAGAATTTCAGACGTGTAAAAAAAGCCATTCGAAGACAAAAGGCGAGCAAATATTGCGCCTGCCCGGTGGAAACATGATATTTTACTAAGTTGAAGCTGGGTATAAATGTTCCATTGGTCACAAGTATATATCCATTGAAAACTGCCTCTTTGATATCTCTATAATTTCTTAGGGTTTTCTTACTGTCCAGCCTGTTGGTACCCAGAGTAGGAACTAAATGGCTGTTCTAAAGCGTGATGTAATTCATCGAATTAGACCCTAAATTTATCAACAGTAACCACTCGTCTCATCTGGTTTTCCAGATGTCTAAACGTGGCTGTTCCAATGCTTTAGCGCACCGTTTTATTAAATGTTGATTGCCAAAAGCCAGGGTATTGCATCTAACGGTGTTCAATTACCAAGCATTTTTTCGGTGGACGCCGAGCTGAATTTCTTGGCCGTTTTGATCGTGCTTTCCAATAATCATTATATGCCTATATTTCGATATAATTGAGCCACACCAACAGGGGTGGCTTCAACCTGAATAAACTTTTAGAAATTTGGAGGGATCCCCCCTTAAGGGGGGAGGATGGAACAGGCCCCAACCTCGCCTGCACCTGTGAGAGCCATCCTTCAGCCGTTTCTGCTCTCTCCAGACATTGAAACTGAATAGCAAAGTTCTGCCCTACAGGAGGGACAAGCTCCTGATAGGAGGTCAGCAACCCGAAGTCCCGACAAGGGTGATGGATTGCCTAAAGGACGTCGAACTTGTGTTGGGCTTCTACAGAAGAAAATTTTAAACGTTTGGGTAATCCTTTTATTAAGAAAATTTGAAAAATATGTGCTTTAAGTTGGAAAACTGGATAACTTTGGGGTTTTTATTAAAAGATTTGCACCAACTTAGAGCAAAGTCAATTAAGTCGTTGGGGCTATACTAGCCTTTGTCGGGGACTATATATTTTATCCTACATATCGAAATTGGAAAATTTCCCGACTGAGGGGTTAGCTTCCACCGACGGGGCCATGACCTACTTGCCCCCCGCACCCCACCTGGCGTCTACATTGACACCGAGAGGTCTCCTTGGTCACACTTTACCGAAGATTCAATAAAACTGATTCTTTTTGTACTTATCTTGATTGACAGCTGTTTGCGAAATTGCATCTACCAATGATTAATTGTAAATTTTTCCCAGGAAGACCCCGGGTTTAAAGAAAGCAGAGAAAAGGCAAAAAGAAAAATGAAAAATAGTAAAAGGAAAACAAAACTCAACAAATAAAGGAAGTAAAAGAAAAGAAAGACAAAGAAAAAAGAACTAACCAAGAGTAAAGAAGAAATTAAACAAGAAAAACGGAAAACTGGTAAAAACGCTTCCTAAACATTGGCATAACCGTTAGCTGTTTTAATGTGTCTGAAATTACAAGAACATTAATATTAGAAGTTGAATAATCTCATGCATCCACCTCCCATTTTCATAGCTAACTTCGTTGCTGAGATATAAATGTTTAAATGGATTCGTTTAATTTGAAAGAGTCTCTTGCCCAATTATTTGTGATGTCTTGCTTAAACAACTCAAAAAACCGGCTTTTAGTTTCTTGTGAAATTAAAATGTTTAGATGACCTCGGAAAACTTACTGTTCTCTTGCAAAGCATGTTGTCGGGAGAAGGTGTGCATAGTCAAGTCACTCTATAACAGAAAGACAGTGATAATATTTTGGTACAAGCTGTAGTGGCTTTCGAAAAAACGAAGGAAAACAAAGACGGTAAATTGAGTAGTACAAGAATGACATCACAAATTATTGGACAATCTACAATTTTAAATTGAGTAAATAAATTTAAACATTCCATATCTCAGCTCAGAAACATCCTGTGAAGATGGGAGCTGGAAAATTTGGATTCATTTTTCAAGCTTCGTGACATATTGTTTTAAAATTTGTGCAATCACACCTGTGAACAAGAATTCCATGGTTCTTGTTCACAGGCGTGATTGCGGAGGTGAACAGGCTTTATTGCACAGAGGCAAATACGAGGGAGCTCTCGTTTGGTGTTCTCCTTCATATTTGAAGAAAAAGTAAACGCATGGCGTATAAGCGAGCATTTTTAACTCAGACGTACCTTCGTAGCAGATAAATTTATAGTCCAAAAAGACCCTGTGCAGACGGAGCCCGTATGCAATTTTTATCATGGAATGTGATTCCTAATCAAAGTTTCGGGGCGTCTCCCGACCAATTGCACGCAGTTCACGCTCCATGTCTGATGCCCAAATGAGCAGCCTATGATCAGGACAATAATAGGCTACGAGAAAGCTTCTGACCAAATCCTGTTTTCGGACAACTAGAGATAAACTTCCTATTAATAGAGACCGATATTCATAAAACCCTGCTAAACCTAGTTGGCAACTATTTTGGGCCTTAACTGCCAACTAAGCCTAGTTGGATACTATATGTTATTCATAAAATGCCGCTAAGCTTAGTTGACCTCTAACTTGTGTGCTAACATTAGAGGTGATCTTGGGTACTTCTAAGTCACCAGTTGACAACTCATCGTTCATTTCTATGTTTGTCTCTGACGTAAAATCATGGCTAGACGGATTCTTGAACTGGCACAGTTGCATCGTGCAATGAGGAGGGAAAGAGTGTTCAGAGACAGGAGTTATCCAACTGATAATTTTTTTAACATATATATATATATTTATTCCATCAAGTCAAAACAATGCAACAACAAACAATCAACAAAATAAACCAAATACATAATCCACAATGACTAATAAAAATTATCCGACAGGCAGTGAATCAACAAGATTTTTTGTTTCTCGACACCATCTTAAATTATTCACAAAAGCCTCGTAACTAGGTTTAACTTCTTTCCATTTACAGGTATAAACATAATATTTCGCATGGAGGATCACGAGACTATACTGAAAGTTTCCAGCGTCAAAAAGCCCTAAAACAATGTCCCGTCTAGTTAAATTAAAAACATTCCCAAGAAGATTTACCTGAACTTCCCCCCAAAAAGCGCTACGAAAATGCAATCCCAAAAAAGTTGCTGAATATCTTCGGGCTCCTCCTTACAAAAGGTACAGAGATCCAAGTTTACAATGCCCATTTGAGCTTGTAATTTATTGACTGCTAGATACCTATGAAGAATCTTAAACTGGACATACCGTAGTCTGGGAGACGATGATGATTTAAAAGAGCTAAGATAAATCCCATTCTAATTCAGATTCCACTCATTTAAATCAAAAGCCCACTTTATTTCGGAAGTTGAAGGTTTAAAAAAATTTTGGACACAAATGTCATGAACCAATTTACACACCCTCTTGGATTTATGGAGCCTGACAAGAGTAACATCTTGAAGACTTTTATCACTAACATAACTCACTACCATTCTAACGCTTCTTTTCCATGATTGTGGGATTGCATATACCAGTTAACAGTAGTCCAGAAAATTGACATGCAAATTATACATATTTTTGAACTCAGTAAATGAAAGAAAATTAACATTCTCGGACAAGAGATCTTTAAAATTCCGAAGACCTTTTTCACACCAACTTTTCTAGAAGACAATGCGATTACTAATTTTAACAGCAGAATTATTCCATAAAATTTGTTCATGAGGATTAACACTAGATGAATCATAAGCCACTATAAACCAAGCCGTAACTACTTCTTTGATAAATCTATTATCGCTCTCATTAAGGGAACTGTCCCTTGGACTAATATTGCAGTGCCAGATTAAGTTTCCTCCAAAAGGCTCAAGCTGCTGTTTATAAAAACACTTCCAGTTACCCTTGTTATTGTCATCTTGCAAGCGTTTCACCCACGCCACCCTAAGACCATTTAGAACTGAAGGAATATGCATCATCTTTAGCCCGCCCCGTGCAAAATCACCAACAATAGTATTTCGACTTATTTTATCTGGTTTACTTGACCAAATAAACTTATATAATACATTGTCTAATTCTCTTAAAAATTCGTCTGGGGGTTTAGGCAACACTGAAAAAAGGAAAATAAGTTGGGAAAGACCTAGAGTTTTAACAATTGTAATTTTTCCCAAAGGTGTCATATCTCTCATTGACGAGGCTCTAAGAACGCTTTTCAGCTTCTCTAACTTAGGAACAAAATTAAGCTCAAACAGATCATTCAGGTCTGGGGTCAAAGTCACACCCAGTAACTTAAAGGGGCCGGATGTAAAAACCACTCCAATATTCTTAACATCGGGAATGTTTTGGCGGAACGGCCCAAGTGCAATCAGCTCGGATTTCTCTAAATTAATTGTAAGCCCAGATTTCGATTGAAAATTTTAAAGTATCTTGATAGCTTGTTTGAGTGAACTTACATCTTTCAAGTAAAGAGTTGTATCTTCTGCATATGCACTTACAATAATTTCAGTGTCCTTAACAATGATGCCCTTAATATCGTTATCATTTCTGAGAAGAAGACTCAAAATTTCTCCATATAAAAGTACAAAAGACTACTTAATGGGCATCCTTGACGTTCACCTAGGCCCAGGTTAAAAAAGTTAGAAGCATGTCCATTATTAACAACACAAGAAGAAATATCTGTTTAAAAGGTCTTAACCCAATGAATTAGATGATATTTTTACTGATGATGAATTGATCGAGAGATATCGATTTTCACGGGAAGGCGCCATGTTTATAACAGATTTAAGAGCACCCAAGATTGACCAACCAACTAGACGTAACCATGCATTACTTCGTCTAAGTTCAAAGGCATTACTTCAAATTTTTCAGCTATGAGTAAATTCTCTTCCTGAGAATAATTAGGTTTCCTTTTGTTTCTTTTGCCCTCTCGTGCATCCGCCATTCTGAACGTGTGTTCACGATGCTGAGTTCTGTAAGCACACACACAGGTCATGACTGCACAGCAATCAGGGAGTTGTTATCCGAATGAAGACAGCTCACCCAAACTTCCTTTGAAGTGAGGTTTGCGCATTCAAGGTGATCATTAGATTATCGGAACCGGGAGGCCAAGGGGGCCATGCCCCCAATATGATTTGTGGGGGTCAAATGTCATTTTGCCCCCCCCCCCCATATCGCGCCTGACAGTTTACAGTTTCGTTTTACCCGTTTTTGCTCGCAAGAGGACAATTTCTCTAATAAGAAAGTAAAAGTAGAGTAGCTCCTCTGCGCGCTACGCGCGCAGAGAAGCTACTCTACTTTCTTCAATAGTTCCATTCTACATCGCTAGATAGCGCAAGTCCTTTCCACCTTATCAAGTAACATGTAGGAAAAGTTCACAGTTTATGTAGAGGTCGCAAATTTCATTCCATATCGCAAAGCCTAGTAACTGTTCTCGTGTGTGTCAAGCGGTACGGTCAGTTGGTAAGGGACTAACGGAGCAATATTTGGCTATTTCATAGAATAGATGAAAGGTAGTTTCGATACAATGCATATTATCTCCGATACGGTCTAGAACCCCTACAGATTTTCTTTCTTTTTTTTTGTTCTTAATGTTTACATATGTTTTTTTGTGAAAAGCTACGAAAAAAGTTTTGCGCTTCGCGCGCTTTACAATTTTTACAGCTTAAATTCCGGGGAAAACATTTAATCAACGCGGAACTATGCTTCTCTAGTATATACAAATTTTATGCAATATATGCCCCGAATGAAATGGTCTAGTACACAGGTTTTCTTCAAATCCCACTTATACCCGACGGAATTGGGGCTTTCGGGGATTGGGGACGGTGGCCCCTGTCGGGCAAATCTTGGCGCCACCAACTAAACAATAGTAGACTCTGGCTGTGGAAAATCTCCATTCCAATCAATCCACCAAAATCCATGGGCCTAACTCCACTCTGAATAACTTTGAATAAAGTCGGAAAGATTGTGACAAACTTAATGTGTTTTAGAACAAATTCAAATCAACCTGTTAAAAATTTTCACAAAAATTGCACATCTTGATGGCTCCTATCAAGCCTAGCAAGTGCCATTTCCTGCGATCTGGGATGTATTAAAGTCTCAGATTTTCTCGGTTTGCTCCGTGCAAACCTATGATGGCGCTTCGCTTAGATAATAAATGGGATTCAAACGTGCGATCCTCGGACCCCAAGTCCGGCCAGCTCAGCTAATCCGTCCTCACAGATATGTGTTTTAGAATAAAATCTAATCAAGCTTTACATTTTTGGTTCCTTGCCGAAGGCAGGCAAGGAATCTATGCGATGGTGATTTGGGTGTATGTGTGTGCGTATGAGTGTGTATGTGTGTGTATGTGTGTAATAGGAATCTTGTTAGCACTCTAGTTTTTGAAGGGAAAGGGCGAGAAACTTCAAAGTTGGTTTGTGGATAAAGCATGTAAAGATCTCAGCTGGGATTGGTTTTGGTGTGGTTCATAGGTCATCTGAGGTCAGCAGCACGTGAAATATGGACAAACCATGTTTGCAGTATCTTATCAGCTATATGTTGCCTGAACATCAGACATGGTGGGTAGAGTAGTACCTCTTGAGTTATGAAAATTTCCAGAGATATATTGGAGGTCAAAGGTCATACAGGGTCATGACAAATCATGGTGTAAAAAGTTTGTTAGCACTCTAATTTTTGAAGGAAACATGTAGGATATTTCAAACTTGGCACATTGGTGTATTATGCAAAGATCTCCTTTGGGATTGTTGTTGGTGTGGGTCAAAGGTTATTTGAGGTCACTGTGAAGCAGAAACTAGAAAAGCACAGTGCTGTCTATATCTCAGGCACTACATGTTGCATGAAATTCAGACTTGGTTGGAAGTTACTGCATGAAAGTTTACTAATGTTTTCATTATTTCTTGGAGGTCACATGGAGTCAGGAGAGGTCATGGAGAGAAAAGTTTGGTAAGCTCATGAAAAATTGGTCGGTAGTTACTGTTTTAATATGAAGTGATATTTTTATTTTCCCTAGAGGTCACATGGGGTCATGTGTGGTCAGAGAGTGAAAAGCTTAGTAACACTAATTTTTACATGGAATGTATGAGATACTCTGCAGCTAAGGTTGATTTTTTGTGTGGGTCAACGGTGATTTACACATAGTAGGTTACATGCGTTATGTTTAATTCAAACACTATATATTTTCTGCACTTCAATTATCTTTATGATTTTATTGCTTTTAATATAATCATTTTGAACAGACCTTTTGCAGTTACTTTGTTTATACTATGATTTTATAGGTTCTAAGCACATCTTTATTTGTGCCTTCCACTTGGTTTGAGACATTGCTATTGATACAACATACTCCACGTTAAGAACCAGAGGTAATAACAATTCCCCTCTCTGTGTATGCTGAGGATAAAACTGTCACAACTCACCAAGACAAATCACCTTTATAGACTGATACTGCTGGCCTCTGACCCTAACTTGTTAGTGGTGTAGCTGTTAGAGTCACACCAGATTGACATGTGATTGCCTATGGACTACGCAAGAGAAGAATCTTTTGACAATTTGTCCAGTGCAGTGTTGACACCCCTAAAGTGTTTAGATTCATGCCAGTATAATGGCATAGTTGGAAGGAGGATATGGATACAATTGTGGCAATCCAAAATATAAATCAGGCAGTCCCTTGCTGTGTGTGAATCCCTGCTATCATATGCGAGCACCAGTTACCTGGACCCATCTTTTCAGGGTGAGCTGTGTACTTACTGTAATTGCTAATGATGGTAATTTTTCTTTAGGGAATACAGTACAGTTCCATTTCCCTGACACCTAACCTCCTAAAATCATAGCACTGTCAATCAGTCATATCTTTGACAGTGGGGCTTTTTGACTCTCCTGGAAGCATGTGGAAACCTCAATATATTTTAGCATTCTGATTTTTGTGAAGAATAAGAGTGGCACACTTCAAAGTTGATGGATAAGTTCAATGTGTAAGGATCTCAGTTGGGATTGCTTTAACAGAGGTCAGAGGTCATTTGAGGCCACCAGCTGTCAAAATATAACATCTTTTGTAACCATATTATCTCAGTAAGAGATACAAAAAGAAACATTGTCATACATTTCCTTTTTTTGATAACACACGCGTACCATGATGCCCTTATTGATTGCAGGAGAGATTTAAACTTAATGCTCTCATACATACTCCATCTCTCAACTTGGCAAGGAATCACTACGCCTCTTGGCGTTCTTGTGTTTTAAAACTTGGAGGAGGGGCTAGAAGTAATTAGCAAGAACTTTTAGTGTCTGGGGTGAGATTATAGAGCCTTTAAGTATACGAGGAATAAATCTTTCATGCAGTGAGCCTAACTATATAGTTACCATGAGGTCTAACTGTGAGTTAAAGTGGTACCGTATGCTGATCGTATTTCAGTTTTCATAACACAGTCATTCAGCAGATGCATAGGAATCTTGTTTTAGGGAATTGGCAAACTCCTCACTTTTATTACCTAGGACTCCCTTTACATTCATATTGTAGATATTGAACGTAAGTATAACACTACAGGTTGTTCATGTTTTAACCACAGTACTTTCTATAAAACGACACATTTTTTAGCATATGCAACATACAGGAGTTATATTTTGTCCATAGTTTGCTACATGGAAATACTGCTGCGGATACTTTCATGGTTACTGTGCCTCCAAAGTATTACAATAGTAAAAGTAATTGTGGCAATCAGAATGAATGAATGGCAATATGAGGATTGAGAAGACAGATCTGCTGTTCCAGAAGAATACATGACATTCCAATGTTAATCAAGTTTAGGTCTTCACATTTGCTTCATCAGACTGTGGGTATATTTCACAGTCAGGTTGTTGTCGCACAGTCAGGTGATTGCCACAATATTCTACTGAGAAGAGTGCCTGAGGTTATGTAACAAGTTCACCAGGGGTCCTAATATTATGCCTGCAATAGGTTCAAACACTTTATAAGTAAGTCTTCAAGATGGTCATGTTTTACTCAAGTCAGGAATTGCAGTTTACTATTTTGCCTAATTCTCTCAAAGATGGGGTGTCAGCCCTGAAGTAGAGAATTTCAGTGGAGAAATACTGTGGTCCTGGGCATCCTGGAATGATGTACAACCAGAAAGCCAAAAGGCTTAGTGATTCCTTGCCAATGAAATTTAAAAAGCAGTATCTTCGAAGCACTAATCGCAAGGATATCATATGAGTGAGCACTATTGAAACATATTTTAGCGTTTGCCGATGACATTCTCTCCCTAAACTCATGTCTTGAGGTTAACCCTCTTGAGATAGTGTTTACCAGCTAAGTGTCACACACACACACACATACACACATACATACAGCACACATGGCATCACCATCTAGATTCCTCAAACTACGTCAGGGAATCAAAAGCTTTGTCTGGTTTGATCTTTCACAAATTCACATAGTAGGCCTACGCCTATACCCATGCTGAAAAGTTTGTATGCTGTACACCACAGAATTATGCCAAATTATGTCATGCAACAGGACTTATATTTCACGGTATATAGGTATTTTTGTAAGTACCGGTATGTACTGGTACCGATACGTTACCACCCATCATAAGGTACAGAAGTATCGCCGAGAACCCCACGGTACTGCGAAAATATTTTTTTTTTAAAAAATCCTACAGTTGAATGAAATATTACTGAAATATAAATACCATATCCATTGGATAACGGCCTTGAGTTTTTATATTAAAATATAAACATGTAAAGTTCGTTTGATAATCATTTTTTACCATTCCAATCATAAATTTTACCTCGGAAATGTTAATTTTAATGTTATCCTACGTCGCTAATGAGTACCCTTGTGATGTTCGTTTTAACGTAAAGGACAATAAAGTTTGCAAACACCGCTTTGTGTTGTATTTGTAACTCATCTAAGCTTAAAACTGTTGTAGAAGATATTATTAACCAATGAAGGATTACAACAATATTTACGACAAATTATATACATGAAAACATACAGCTTCGTCAAAATGAGCTTACAGCATAATGGCTTCGTGAGTATAGGCCTACACACTACTATGCATAGTATACAGTGTGCAGATCGATATTTACTAACGTACTGGAGGAACAGCACCAAATGACTGCTCGCCGGAAGGTGCGAGTGAATGAAACGTAATCAGATGAGTACAACTGCCACAAACCCCATTAGCAATATCATGGCACCCTTAAGGGAAGAGTTGGTGCTCTATTCCCTTCTACCATAGCACCACTGTGGACACAGGTTGGGCCAAGTCGAGGGTAACATATGGCGGAGCCACTCCATGAATGTTGCCAATAAGGGTCCAAGGAACCATTAACTGACATCCATGAACCAATATTCCATTTTCAATAGTACATAGTCGGGCCGAAGCCAACGGGAGAATGGCAGTGACAAATAAAGCTATCTAACAATGCTCACATCTTTTTGTTCTTATTGTGAATCAAGTCCGAACTCTTAAATAAAAAGACTAAAAATATTGCTGCCACACCCCTAGCCACATCCCGGCCGTAATCGTAACAAAGTCTCTCACAGAATGAACTATAAATGGAAATACTTGGAAGCCCACAGTATTGCCATGCAACTACTTGGCTATTTCACACCATCCTACCGTGTATTGTATATACATAAACACAGGGTGTAGGCTCACATGTGTTTGTTTTTAAGTGTTACAGTATCATATAGAGCGGTAGGTAATGCATACTGTACACGCACTATAGGGCCTATATCACTACATAAATACACTTTTCGACACTGTTCGCAAATCAATTGAATGTACCCGACTATGTAAGTAGTACCTGTGAATCGATAGATCGAATGTGGCCTACTGTCTATGTGATTTGCTGCAAAGCTGTCATGAAAAATGCGCTGCATGAAGTGTGAACTTGGGTTGCAGCCTACCCGCTAATATTAACAGAAAATATCTGTTGTGGTTCACTGACCTGGGGCGGACCAGCGTAGCTACAACCGTGGTTGACTCTTTATCACTTTACAAGCTTAGAGCTGATGATTCAAACATTTTTGCTGGTATTTTCTTGTTTTAAAAATTGGACTTTTTTCTCTTATGGTACCAGTATAGCGGTATTACCGGTACCATTTGTGGAGTTACTGACAGTACCAAATTTCAGCGGTACCATGAAACCTTACAGGGGACTATGCCACGCCAACTTATTAACACCCCAGTCTCAGAAAGAATAATCCTGACACTACAGTGCATTACTGTTTGTTACTGCAGACATAGGCCTAGGCATACTGTGTATTTGGCTTAGGATGTAGGCTAGGCTAACATTAGTGTTTGTTATGCCACAATGACGTCACCATTGTGCACCAAAGCCAGTATGGCATACAATTTTATTTGCCATAGATCTACATGAAAACTGTTGAACTTTCCTGTATGGGCTTAGGCTATACTCGTAGGCCTAGGTAGGTCTTGGCTTAATTGATCTCTACGAATCATTAGCCAATATGCAGGACCCTTCATTCTAACAATACTTGCACTTAGGCCTAGTCACAAGCAGTCCTAGCGTTATACTGTAAATACCCTACATAGGCTATATAGTAGTGGAAAGGTAGCGCATTTCACGGCCTTTCGGTACCAACTTCGCCTAACTGAATCACGATTTTTATGTCGTATTCTCCATTTTATTGTATTCTCCATTCTCCACATGAATGTTCCAATCGTGCGTTCCAATCCCTTGAGTCGTATGACGATTCATTTAGACCAAAAATGTCTTTAAAAAATAAACATTTCTCCTCGAAAATTTTGTTTCCGCACGATGGTCGTGGCGATGTGACGTCACATGCATTAAGAGAATTTCCCACCTTTGAAATCCGGTCCTCTCATTGGATAGTTCGGCCTATCGTCATGAGAGCGTCACTACGTCATGACAACTATCCAATGGGGAGAGCCGACGTACTGTACCGTCAACTCACAGCATGTCATGATTGATCTTCTAGATACGGTTGCCCATGGCGTACGGTTAAGTTTTACAGAGCGTGTGGTAAGTATACGTAGATCGTAATGACGTCATTGATATGAATGGTCCATCAGAGCTACCGTAGAATGAAGGATCTTTAAGAAAAAGCCAATTTTGACCTCAAATGACTAATAATCTTCGTGAAATTTTAAGACAAATATGTACTACATAAAAGCAAGCTACACATCAAGTTTCAAGTTAAACCAAGTTCTATAGAGATATAGTGCTTGGACGATTTTGACCCTTTTCACCTCTGGTGACCCAAATGACCTTTGACCTCTACCAAACAACACTTTTGTATTAGATGTTCCTTTTTGAAGGAGTGGGGGTGGGGTAGGTGGTCGGTGGGTTTATGAGGGAGGGTACTTTGGTGTAAAACTGGGCGGGTATTTGGAAGGGTAGTTGGACAGCTGTGTGCTGTCATTTTTTTGCTCTTTTTCTAAGGTAAACTTATGTTTTCTTTTCTCCGTTTCGTTACTATTATTTGGGGAGCACCCTACTCGACAAGCCCTCTGGATTTTTTAGAGTGCTTCCTTTTACAATATCTTGATGTTATGTATTTCTACATTTGTGTGCATTGTTTCAAATATTATCAAATATTGTGAAGAACCAAATAAATGAAATGAAATGAAAAACAATAGAGATCATCTTCCTAATATGGGCCATGCATATGCCAAGCATGAGATTCCTTGAAGTTAAACATCTTGAGATAGAGTGTTTACAAGCAATTTCCATGGTATTTACCATTTGACCTCTGGTAACCCCACATGACCTTTGACCTCCACCAAAAACAATAGGGATCATCATCTACTTAATATGGGTAATCTACATGCCAAGTATGAAATCCCTCAGACGTACACTTCTTGAGATATCGTGTTTACAAGCAGGCGTCACACACATACATACATACCCACATACACACATATACACACACGCCATCACCATCGCATAGATTCCTTGCCTGCCTTCAGCAAGGAATCAATAAAATGGTATGTGTATAGTCAGGTTGTGTGTAGTCAGTTAGAATGTGTACAGTCAGTGAGAATGTGTGTAGTCAGTCAGGTAGAGTGCAGTAAGAGAGAATGTATCTAGTCAGGATGTGTGCACTCAGTTAGGATGTGTATAGTCAGTTAGGATGAGTACAATCAGGTAGGGTGTGTGTTAAGTCAGTTAGGATGTGTGTAGTCAGTAAGGATGTGCTTAGTCATTGAGAATGTGCATAGTCAATTAGGATGTGTGTAGTCAGTGAGGTTGTGCGCAGTCATTGAGAATGTGTGTAGTCAGTTAGGATGTGTGTAGTCAGTGAGGATGTGTGTAGTCAGCTAGGATGAGGTTTGTCAGTGAGAATACCGTATATAGTCAGTTAGGATGTGTGCAGTCAGTGAGAATGTGTGTAGTCAGTCAGAAAGTGCACAGTCAGTTACAATGTGTGTAGTCAGTGATAATGTGTGTAGTCAGTGAGGGTGTTGGCAGTCAGTTAGAATGTGTGTAGTCAGTTAGGATGTGCGCAGTCAGTGAGAATGTATATTGTCAGTGAGGATGTGTATAGTCTTTGAGCATTATGTGTAGTCAATTAGGATTTATACATTGTAAGGGTGTGTGTAGTCTGTGAGTATTATGTGTACTCGTAGTAAGTTAGGATGTGTGTAGTCAGTAAGAATGTGTGTAGTTAGTGAGAATGTGTGTAGTGAGAGTGGATTTAGTAAGAAAGAATACTATAGTGCTTTACCTGACTGATCAGCACAGTGTATCTTTCATCCCTGTGAAAAGCTGAAGTTTCCTTTGTATGTTACATACTTTTTAATATGATATACACTGTTCTCAGTAGCATGAATTGTTACCTTATGGTGATCCTTTTAGAGAGTAAAGTCATATACCCCAGTTACAATGCCTTTATTTGCTTTGGGTTACTGTATTGGTAGTCATGCAGCATAACTACATGGATGAAATAGCTGAATTATGGAACATTATGGAAGGTATACTTTTAGGGAAATAAATATTTCAAATATATATTAACTAATGTTTCAAAATAAGGAATGGGCTGACCGCAGTGCTTATGCCTTAAACCTTTACTGAATAAAAAGGCAGTAGTTGTGATGAATCTTTCTGAACAATGTGTATAAAACCTGTCCCTATGCTATACGTAGAAATGTAAGTTTTGATGGTTTATAACATGGTGGTTGTGTCAGTCACCATTGAAGCCTACAGTGACATATTTACCCTTCTAAAGATAGGGACAGGGTTGAGATTACTAAAGTCCAGATTGTGAACTTCTGTCATTGATACATATCATAATCTTCATTGCTATTTAAGTGTATGTTACTACAATATACTTACAGCTAAACTGATGCTGAGTATGCAAGCTCTTTAGTAATCATGAGTAAGTGGATATGGGGACACGTTGTGAACTTCATGATTAATTTTGAATCTAGGTCCATTAGTTTTAAGTACTTATAGTCTTTGTATTCTAGATACATTATCATTATTAGCAATATAAAAAGGTAGAAATGCAGTAACTTAAAAGTAGTGATACAGGGTGCATTTTCTGTAGACCTGTGCATAAATATTTGGCATATTGGACACAGGCTCCAGTAACTCACTTGTTCTTATACACCCTGTATATGTGTGAGTGGAATCATCAACTGTATGCTACAAATTAGGCTTAGGCAGGGTAACCCGTAACCCGACTCTACTTCAGAGTCGCAACTCCCAGCTGGAAGTCGAGTAGGGACTCCAGTTTCCCAGGAATTACGACCCTGGGGATATTTCCAAAAATATAAAAAATATGAACAAAAATGAAACTTTGGGGTAATACACAAGTTTGTATTATAGTTGCAGATTTTAATAAAGTATTATAACTTGGCTGTCTGTTTCTATCTTTTAATGTTTTCTTTTGTCCTGTCAGAGAAGTTTGCACTTCAGTTGGCCACTACAATAGACGAGTTGGGAAATTCGTTACTTCCGGTTGGGTCACAAGGTCAAGTGTACCATGACAACGGCAACGTGTTTAGCTCGGCGTGCTCAGCATGCAACACCCGCGCTGGGACACTGTAAGCGTGGTACACTTCACCTTTGACCCATTCCCATATTGCATTGCGTGGAAACATTTCCCAACTCGTCTATTCTCTGACATTGTCAGGCTCTTAAAAGGCCTGTAGTTTTGACCTACTGATTCATTACCAATCATCGATAGGCTAGTAATCATCAGTTCATGATAGCTGCCTAGGTATATGTACCTGGGTCAGTTATGACATCATTATAGGAGCCACGACTCCTCCAGAGTTGTGACTCATAGAGCTGTTGGTAGCTGAATCCAAAATACTGGAGTCCCCAACTCTACTACAGGTATTAAGTACTGTATGTACAAAGAGAAAAGTATGATTCCAAAATGCTTCAATGGAGCATTTCTGTAGGATGTCTCTTGTGGAAAAGGACTTGGTGGGGCATGTTGTTCAAGCTTATTTTCCCCTTCTTGTGGCCTACATATGTAGTATTCATTTTCAAATACTGTACAATATGTTTTACTCTGAAATTATGTTGTACTCGGTATTCATAACTAACACCTCATGAATAGTTGCCTATGCACCAGGCTGTGAGGCATATTACTTGTTCAGTCATAGCCCTAAAGCCTGCACAAGTGAACATCAAACAAATTCTTTGGATATAGAAATGTATATGTAAGGTCCTTGGGCTGTTTGATTGTTAATGAATATTCAAACTATGCAACATTGATATGGTGCCATTTAAAGTGATGCCGTGGGTTTGCAAAAAGGAAAAAACATTAAAAAATCGAGTTAAAAATTTTAGTCATTCGTTTGAGTGGCCCATATGAAAAAAGTAAGGGAGAAAAAGTAAGGTCTGTTGTGCGAATTCCAGCAACAGCCTTGAAATTTTCGTCAAAATAACGACTTAACTCGAGGAGATCAAAAATGTGCTGCACACAAACACTACTCAGTCTCCTAACGAAAATCT
This sequence comes from Holothuria leucospilota, assembly GCA_029531755.1. Taxonomy (NCBI): domain Eukaryota; kingdom Metazoa; phylum Echinodermata; class Holothuroidea; order Aspidochirotida; family Holothuriidae; genus Holothuria; species Holothuria leucospilota. The sequence continues at coordinate 19,227,205 of CM055968.1, read as the reverse complement.
GTTGAGCAGACCATTGAGAACGAAGTACTAATGCATATTCACATGCATATAAACAGCTAATTGATTTAGCACAGCAGCACAAATGAACAAGACTCAGTGTGTGGATCTTGAAGAAGTAACGGTGATATTGCAAAGCACACAGTACATGGTAATACCATTAGGTTACACTTTCCCGTTTTACTGTAGTAGCTTAGCTTACGTATAATAGGTCTATACTGGCTAGTGGTACCTCTGTGTAAGTTAAGCCTAACTTAATTAGGCTAACGTTAGTACTACTAGCGAGAGACGATGTTCTGCCTTGTATTTGTACGTACCGTTGTGTTTGACATTCTTATTCAGAGACACTTTTCCTTAAAATTTATGGCAATAAAAGAGATCAGTAGTATTGTTGCAACTTTCCTTGTAAACCTGTACTATAACGCGTACCAAAGAGTGAAAGACAGTGGTCTATAATTACGTAGTAAAAGAAAACTATATTGTGTGTATACAAGTAAGATAGTGTTGTCAAGCAATTATGCAAGAAGGTTATTCTCTGGTCATGAGCGAACAGCTGTATCATAGAGCTCGCCGCAAGGCTTGAGTTCGTATAGTACGTTTTTAACTTGGTGACACCTCAATAACATTGCATATTCAACATCAGATTCGTTGTAGGCGTGGTTGAACGCTTTTTAATAAGGAACCATTTTAATTCCTTGCCGAAGGCAAAGGACTCTATGCATTTATGATGGCGTGTGTGCATGTATGTGTGTATGTGCGTGTGAGAATGTGTGTTTGTGACACTTTGCTCGTTAACACGCTATCTCAAGAAGGGAAACTCTGACAGTTCTCAAACTTAATACATAGATGCCTCACATTAAGAGGAAGAACGCTATTGTTTTTGGTGGGGGTCAAACGTCATCTGGTGTTACAAGGGGTCAAACTCTGAAAACCTTGTTAACACTATATCTCAAGGTAGAAAGCTTGGATGAATTTTATACTTAGTTGTAGATGTGTTATAGTAAGAGAAAGAACCCTATTGTTTTGGTGGAGGTCAAAGGTCATTTTGGGTCACTGGGGGTCAAACCCCCAAAACTTTGTTAACACGATATCTCAAGGTAGAAAGCTTGGATGAATTTCATACTTAGTATGTATATGCCTTATGGTAAGAGGAAGAACTCTATTGTTTTTGGTGGAGGTCAAAGGTCATCTGGGGTCACCAGCAGTCAAAATCTGAAAACCTTGTTAACACAATATCTCAAGGTAGAAAGCTCGGATAAATTTGATACGTAGTATGTAGATGCATTATGGTGAGAGAAAGAATCGTATAGCTTTTGGTGGAGGTCAAAGGTCACTTGGGGTCACCAGGAGTCAAACCCTGAAAATCTTTTTAACATGATATCTCAAGGTAGAAAGCTTGCATGAATTTCACACCTAGTATGTAGATGCCTTATGGTAAGAAAAAGAGTCCTGTTGTTTTTAGTGGAGGTCAAAGGTCATTTGGGGTCACCATGGGTCAAAATCTGAAAACCTTGTTAACACAATATCTCAAGGTAGAAAGCTCGGATGAATTTCTTACTTAGTGTTTAGATGCCCTATGGTTAGTGAAAGAGCCCTATTATTTTTCGTAGAGGTCAAAGGTCTTTTGGGGTCACTGGGGGTCAAACAATGAAAACTCTTTTAACACGATATCTCAAGGTAGGAAGCATGGATAAATTTCATTCGTAGTGTGTAGATGCCATATGCTAAGAGAAAGAACCCTATTGTTTTTGGTGGAGGTCAAAGGTCATCTGGGGTCACCGGGGGTCAAACCTTGCAAACCTTTTTAACATGATATCTCAAGGCAGGAAGCTCGGAGAATTTTTATTCTGAATGTGTAGATGCCTTATGGTGAGGAAAAGAACCCTATTGCTTTTGGTGATGGTCAAAGGTCATCTGGGGTCAGGGAGAATCAAACCTTCAAAACCTTCTTAACATGATATCTGGGGACAGGAAGCTTGGATAAACTTCATACTTAGTAAGTAGATGCTTTATGATGAGGGAAAGAGCCCTAGTATTTTTGGTGGAGGTCAAACGTCATCTGGGGTCACCAGGGGTCAAACCCTGCAAACCTTGTTAACATGATATCTGAAGATAAGAAACTTGAATAAATGACGCATTTCATCTTTGTATGTAAATTTGTCATGTTGATTGGAGAAAGCCTGTTGTTTTCGGTGGAGGTCACAAGTCATTTTAGGTCACCAGAGGTCAGAAACTGAAATTTTGTGAACATGACATTACAAGGGAAAGAGCATAAAGAGACCCCTTCTAAGACATTTTTTTTTACTTTTTGTTTTTCAAGTTTTGGTGGGTTCAATAGTCATGTGAGGTCAGGGTCCAATTGTGATCACATCATAAAAATGATGTAGGACAGAAGTATAAATTTGAGGGATGAACCTCGGTGTAACAAAGCACCCCCTTTTTGGCAAGGAATCACTAAGCCTTTGGGCTTTCTGGTTTCACAAAAATTGCATATCTTGATGGCTGCTATCAAGCCTGGCAAGTGCCATTTCCGGTGATCCGGGATGTATTCAGTCTCAAATTTTCTTGGTACGCTCCGCGCCAACCTATGATGGCGCTCCGCTTAGATAGTAAACGGGAGTCCACCCCCCACCCCCAAAAAATAACTCCAGTCCTCAGAACCTCCAAAACAAGTTGTTTCATTTTTCTTTGAATATTTTATTTCGCTTAAATTAAAATCGGAAAGATTATAATGAGCAAATATGATGTTCTGGTGTGGGAAGGGAATCAAGGTCGAGAAATCGCATCTGGTCTGGCCCCCCAATGTCAAACATCTTCCTACGCCGCTGATTTAACGTTCTATTCAACTTACTCGGCTTCGCCTCGTTGAATAGAACGTTCAATCTTTCAACTCATGAAATCATTCATACTGTCGCACTCATAAACATTCATTATTTGTATACTCACTCACGGGTGGGCTATATGTTTCATCTTAGTAATTGTTTAATGACAGCTGCGCATTGTACGCATTGTAGTTCATTGATGCAATACATGATCACGTGCTTAGCAATAGTTCTCTGTGAACCTTTTTTTCTCTTACACATCATCTTTATGTGATACTCATCATACCATATCTACGCCATTAACTCTTGCTTTTTCAGAAACATTCTCACCCGGGGTTTTGACTTTGATAACCCGTTCTGTAGAAAATGGAGCGTTGATATTTTTCGCATAAGAACATCTTGTCAAGTACTGAAGTGGCTGTAACAAAATACACAGGACCGCAATATTTAACCCTTTCAGCTGATATGCAAAGATAAGAAAGCCGTAAGTAACAAATATACTGTCTTCAAATTGTCATTTTTCAGATAGTAAGTGTACCGCAAGTTGAAAATTTCACAGATACATGTTACAAAGCTTCCAAAAATCAAATCTCATGGTCTAACTATATACCATCATCACAAGACATCCCTGTGCTAAGATTAAAAATGGTACAGAAGTTAATTCAATTGAAAATGGTGGATTGTGCGACAACTTGTGATATCACTCTTGTACCACTCAGATTATAGCCTTCGTTTTCCCCAAAGACAGTAACGTCTGTGCAAGCCCCCTCCTTAGATCATCGCAAACTAGAAAATAGTAATTTGTCCTAAGTCATATAAGCATTTTGATTTCAACAGGAAACAATAACGGATAATATGAGGTGTACAAGACGTTCATTGCAATTATTTGTACAACTGATTATTTCAAATTAAGGGAGTAAATAAGAAGACCATTTTATTTGAGCAACGAAGTAAGCTATGGACCAAGGAACTCGGGTCCGTAACCTTCAGGGGGCAAGAGGGGCAGCCCCCACGGCCCGCATAAAGTTTCTAAACCCTAAATCCCTAAGAGAAAAACGGCCATCTTGACAAAAATTCTAAACATTGTAGAAAATCTGTTGTTCTGATCATCTTTTAAGGCGCTTACAGCCTGCCAGGGTTCCTTTTTCCCACATTTTCTCGAGGAAGTCGTGGGACCTTGGCTGCAACAGGACTTTTATAAGAGTGACTCTCATTGACGAATGGGCCTTCTTCCATACCTATGATGCACGCAATATAGCTGCATGGAGCCCATAAGATAAAAGATTTTAATGTTGTTTTTCACGCGGTACTACAAAATGCAAATGCCCTTCAAGTCGTTTCCTTCAACCTAATGCACATGATTAATTTGGCTCTTTTCCACAAATCCACTTTGCCTAGTATTTATAAGTCTTCAGGGAAAAGGGTAGCTTTGTAATAGAGCAGACTTCCTCATTTCAAAGGCTGAAAAAAGCTAAAGCAAAATTTTAACATCTCCCCTTGTTTCAATTTCTTCGACCGATCTATCCCGGCTGGAGCAATCTCTCATGAACTGCACTTCTTAGATGGACAGACACTTTCAAAGCGTTACCTGGTATCAAGTGTTAAGCGGTCCTCTTATTAACATGCACGGTTGCGAAAAGTCTGCTACTTTTGGACCATGTGTTTTAAACGATGTTGTAATCCAAACCTAAATACCCGAGACCAAGACTATACCCCTTCCGAGACCGAGACCCTTTCAGAGAACTGGAGCTTTTCAGCTGATAGTTCTAATCAACTTTTAACACAATTAGTTGTACCCATAGAAATAAAAGTAAGGGAGAATGACGTCAGCCGATCTGGACTGAAGCCATTGATTTGGCTTGGTTGTACGGCAACAGAGCATCTGCGCGTATTGCAAATATCACGTCATTGCTTTTGCCCCAAGTATTGGCAAAGAAACTACAAGTTTTCAAGTTAGGAGTATAAAACAAAATACTTAAGGCACCATGACTTATTTCTGTTGTGACAATTACTCCTAATCTTTCGAAAAACGGATAAAATAAGCTATAACTTCTGCAGCAGAATGCACACTGTACGTACGGAGACACATCAATCAACCGGTCTTTTGCCGTACAACGAAAGCGCCCTCACAATTTTCGTTGCTTCACCGGTTGAACATGCATGGATGCATTGTGTTAGCGTTCTCCCTTACTTTTATTTCTATGGTTGTACCTTAGCTCCTTATTCTGCAATATATGTCGTCCGTAAATGCAAGTCTCAAAATGCTGATATTACATGATGTGTCGCCTTCTGCACTTTCGATTGTGACATCATTTATCACTTTGTGGTAGCGTACATAGCTTCATCATGGGGGGGGGGGGGTTCCACACAGGGTAAATTTTGAAATTCAACACTGTTAAATGCAATTTGCTTGCATCTAGCAGATGAGATAATTCACCAACTTTGAAGTGAACCTAAAAAGGGAGAGTTTGCCCTAGGCTCGAATTGTTGCCTACATTTTTATCGTATAATAATTTGAAAGCTCAGCAGGAGGAAATTACTTGGTATCTTTTAAGCCCCGATTAAATTTAGTGTCTTATTTTTTTCAAACGCCCCTGCTGCTCTTGTCTCATTGCCCATCGAGTTTCAAAAACGCCACCCCAGGGGCGATACTGCCCCGTTGGGAACCACTGCAATAAATAATTAGAATTCCTCAACATATAATCAGTTGAAAGCTTTGCCAAATACAGCACATATTTGCAACTTACATATTAAATGTCATGTCCTCCCATTATACTGTTATGCCCCTCCTTAAATCCCTTCCTCGGGGAGGCACTGGGTTACAAACAAAGTATCCGTCTACAAGCCAACTATGCTACGTCCGCTTTGGCAGCTGTCATGAACTGCCCCGTCACGTACAGATTTAACCCACACTAACGCCCTAGAAGTGGATGAATGAGATCCATTCTCCAACATCTGAATTGAATATTTTAGGAATTCTAGAGTTAACGTACACCTTAAAAGAAGGGTCTAAACTCAAATTAAATTTTGATATGTTAGTGCTTATTCTAAGCATTCTGATGAAATTTGCATTGAAATCTGATGCGTGGTTCTCAAGATATTAGCCGTTAAAGTTGTCACATTTTCAACACAAAGTGAACTTGAAGCAAGCACATATGACATCATACCCTCACATTAATGACCAGTCTTTTGTTTTTCTTTAAACTTTACAACCAATTTTCTCCTCCACAATCACATGTTATCGGAATGTGATTGCATGAGAGGCATAAGAATTTTACAAACTTTACATTCCACATGGGGAGGTCCAATCCCTTTTAACTTCAAGGTCAACACAACAGACTGAAACACAAAGGAAAGAAAACATTTCTCATCAATGTGAGGAAGTGATATAACATCTGCTTGCCTCAAGCTCACTTTGGGTTACAAATGTAGTAACCTCATTTGCTGATATCTCGAGTACTACGTGTCCGATTTGAAGGAAAGTTTCACCAAATTGCGTAGATTTACTTCCTCTTTCACATATAACAATTAATCTTTTGCTTAAACCCTTCCTTTAAGTAAAGGAGATGCAGAAAGATGTATTTTTGAACAAAAAATGTATTTTGAAGCACTTTAAGTAATGCTTTGATTAAGTAATTTGTTTAATAGCAAAATATATTTTTCCAAGAGTTCTTGATCCTTTTCGTTAGCAACAAAAGACTTTTTTCAAACATTCTATATCTCCAATATCTTCTTCCCTTTCTTTTACTTCACATGATACTTTTACCTATACGTGATGCTAACTTCAACAACGAAAAAAAAAATAAACTATTACAGTATATATGTCAAATTCTATTTGATTTGGCAAAGTGTAGATATGTATTGGAAAATGAAACCGTGGAATTAAACCCAGATTTAAATATATGAGTGAAAGCTGGAACTTATTCTAATATTAAGTAAATATTTTTGTCTTAATGAATATCCGTACCATAAGATTCATGGAGCCTCCATACGTATTTTGAAACTGCATGGTGTTGTTTTCTAGAGTGCAGACTAGGTACTTTCGTTTTTAGCTACATAATTCATGTAAATGCTTACAGAAACTTGTCGAGGCACTTCCCGCATGCTGGGTAGGGAGACCTAGGTTTACAAAATCAAAAGTGAGGTCTTCCTGTCTGGTCAACAGGACCTAACTTTTAGTACTTGTTTGTGAGAGTTGAAAATATTGTCACTTAGATGTTTCTCGTCACCAAAACAAGAAGACCTGAGGCTTAGACAATATGAAAACCAAACTATTTTGAGGGTACAATACATCGTTTGTCAGAAGAAGCCTACTGTTTGTATTGAAGCCAGAACTGTAAGTATAAACTGGTAAAAGATTTTTATTAAAGGTATTACCTTTAATCGTTTGGTGTCACCAGCTTCTGAAATGATTGTTTTCATTAAAACAATATACTTATAAGGCAAAAGCACTGATCCCTTTTTATTTCGAGATACAAGTATCTTTGATGATATTTCGAACGTAAAACTATTGAAGGTGTACTAGAAATTTCCTCTGTATGGATGAAAGAATTCAGTGTCAAAACTATTGTCCCATGATTGAAAATACCCATTCACAAATTCAGATACTCTGGTATTATAATGCCAATTGTTGTTATTGCATCTGCCTTTTTTCTGAAATCTGCCAATTAGTAATTCTTAATCCTGAGAGGGTAGGCCTATTTATTTACTCGGAGGAAAAGATAGGCCTCATTTAAAACTATAATTAAGAACAAATAGATCTTAATCATAAGAGACTGGTTCTGCTCGCATAGACAATGTTTCACATCTTCCAAACATGATTTCAAAAGAAACTGAACCTTCAAAACTTTGCAATCAACTCGATATTTGCCTTATTGATTTTACTCCTGAAATATATTAGAGACGTGGAGTAAAGCGCGTTTGTTTCTTAGCTAGGAAGGAACAAAGACGTTTTCACATTATTTTGAAAAATAGGCAAGCAAATAGTGCCAGTAATGCGTTCTTTCAGATAACATGTTCCAAATTGCATTTTTGCATGTAGTAGAAAAACATTCTAGTTTTTGCTATCGTTTGCGAGCACGCATTATCAAATCTACTGGGCTGGTAACACTTCTATCATGATGTCATTGTTTCCAAAACTATTGAAATGATCTGTGGCCTCTTTGATATTTCTCCTTCTGGTTATCTCCCCTAGGCAACAGGAACAGCTGTTCTGATCAGGCGCGTAGCTAAAGGGGGAAGGGGCAGCCGCCCCCCCCCCTTGAGCATATTTTTGGTATTTTTAATAATTTTTTATGATATTGCTAGTAGCTCAAAATAAAAAATGTTTAGATGCAACTTACAAGGCCTGAGAAGTGCCATTTCCAGCGATCTGGGAGGTATTTTTGGCCAAAGTTTCTTGTAGGCTTCAAGCCAACCTATATGGTGGCGCTACGCTTAGATAGTTTGCCTACAGGCTCCGCCCCCCCCCCCCAACCGGCAAATTTCTGGCTACGCGCTGGTTCTGATAAATAATTAGTCAATAACTTGACAAAAATTCAGAACCTGTAGTGTTTGTGGCATTCTGGGTGCGAATCAAATCTCATTACTGCGGAATCGGCAGATTTGACATTTTGCAGTCAAGATGAGAACACATTTACCCTCATCGCTACACCAATAAGGTATCACTGTGGTTCACGTATTCGAGGGCTCGTTAAGCCATTTTACTCTGAATATTGCAAGGTATCAGTCCTCAATCCTCATCAAAATATGAAGCAAGTCGAAGTCAAGTAAACAGTAAATTAAAAGCAACGTTTGTGTTGACAACATGTAAAAAATACGCAAGGCTCATTACGGTAGATGTTTATAATATGTGTTGTTTAAATTTGAGCTCAACGGTGACACAAATTATGACCTGAAAGGGGAAATGTTTTGCAATCTTAAACATGCCTTGTCAAAACTGCAATTTTATTTGCTATGATACTGCATTTTAATGACTAATGGGTACGAATTCCCCACCCTAACTCTCGTTGACTGTAGTATATGATTAATGCATCAGGGGACTTCATATTGAAAATAGTTATTTCAAGTTTTAACCCACTAGCCATGGAGCATTTTTCAACGCACTTAGATCTTTAAGTTGTACCATCGTTTCGTGAATAATTAGCGCCAGGTATTTCAATTAATTTGTCGGTGTTCCGTAAATAACAGAATCTATTACTTGTCTCCACAAGTCAAAGTAAATGTGTTTTGCCAATTTGACTTCTTTTATCAACATTGCAACCCTTTTATTATTAACAAATATAAGGCGGACCTCCGTAACTTATACTAATCGGTTTAATGTTTCCTTGCCTTGTAGTTATTTGACAAAAGTATATTATATAGCATCTAGTTCAGCTCATGTTTTTTCTTTAATCAGGACGGTAACGAAACGATTTCCAATACTACCTGACTACTGTATCACTAAACCGCTTTAAATCTATGCAGTACGGTAACTGTTTGGTACCATGTACACTGCAAAAGACACAGAAACACTATCAATTGTCTTAAATATACATAAGCAATTTTTTTAGCATTGATTGGCATACGCTCCTACAAAAGGTAAATGATGTTGTAAAAACTTGTCAGTATGATTAGTAAGAAAACCAGTTACCAAAACTTTCCCATTGTACACTCAGGCTAAATGAAAAGGTCTTCTGCTTTAGTCGGACGCATAACCTAGCGAATATTCACCTATATCTGCTTTCCTTCATCTTGACAAATCATAGAACATAAGATTTAAGAAACTTTACATTCATTGTGCTGTTCACTTACAATTTTTCTTATAGATTTTTTTGATATTGTTTTGTGTCAACTCTTGTATATTATGCAGATGTGTTTTACTGTATGTAATACTCCATCAGCGTAGTTCCTTTACCCTTTATTACTGTTTTGACAGGATAACTTTCAGTTTTGTAAACACCATGGGGTAGGTCATTTGGCACTCTCTTTGTGTCTTAGTTTATCTAGGAAAACACTTCATTAATCGAAATTTTAATTACAAGCCCAAATTTGGCACTGCATGCAGATCATCATGAGGCAGTAAGAGCTAAAATCATTGTTTTGTTTTCAAACAGTGCGTGTAACGACACACATAACATTTTTAAATCTCCATGTAAATGCATTTTACTACTTTGCAAATATGTCATTGGAAATAAACTTAAAGCAAACAGTAAACAGCCATCTCAAATGCAGACATGTCAATAGGAGTAAATCTTAATTCATGTGCTTGTGTTTGTGTGTAAGTGGAAGTTAGGGATTGTAGTCCTCGAAGAGATTTAAAGCTTGTCTCACACTATACAGCATGCTACACAGTATTCCATCGGATAATTTCCAGTAGTCAGGCATATCGCCACCTTGTGAACGCTTTAAGGATAACGCACATTCTCAGTGAAAGTGACCCTTCCGCTAAAATAGCTTCCATGTTTTTTCGTTTAGTCAAAATTTATAAACACTACTCTAAATGATAATCCTTTTATAGACCCCTACTTTAAATGACAATCCTTTTATGGACCTCACGCTAAATGACCATATTTTTTATAGATTCTCTAAATGAACATCCTTTTATAGACCTCCACTCTAAATAGCGATCCTTTTATAGAACTCCAATATTTAAGGACCATCCCTTTATAGACCTCACTCTAAATGACTGTTTTATAGACCCCACTCTAAATGACTATCCTTTCGACCTCCACATATTATACGTCGTTCGTGTGTTGAAAGTACCTTTGCTACACTGTGCATTTGACTCTACCTCCTTGTCTTCCATGGTTTCTCTTTCAACATGCAGAGTCAATTTTCGTAAAAAAAAAATCGCAGCTTTGACCTCACCGCCTGCAGGGGACTTGATGCTTAAAAAAACATCCCTGTGGCTTATCTACATAATGAACCCACAATCTAGTAGGAAATACAAAGTTTAGAATGACATTCCTCCAAAGTTAACTCAAGTTCTGAAATGGTTCAAGCTTGACTGAGATTACTCTGAATTCAAGTAGGGTAACGGAAAGGCAGGGGTTTAGGAATATCCTTTCCGACATATTTGATTCTGATATCACCTCTGCGTGGATTACTCCATTATTGCGTTTTAAGTAACCTATATGCTCACGAAAGTTACATGTTCGTTTCCTATACAGAGAAGTTTCGAACGAAGTCACTTTTATCAGTTTATGCTGCTTCCCAATGCCGGTTTAGTTTCCCAATATCTCAGCTTTCTTCCACATTAAGACAGCTAGCTTTTTTGTCTGAATTTTGCCTTTTTGAATATGAAATAGTAGTCACTTGCCCAAAGCAGGAGCTAGACGAGGGGTAATTTCCCTAATCTCACAAGAAAGCTTTGCCATGGCCTTTTACGTCGAAAGTGTCGTAATGTGACATTGTATAGTCAGTACCTTCCACCAGAGGAAAGTGATCCTTCACCAGACTGTGGTTTGTTTCTAGTGACCTTTCACCCCTTCGCTTAATCGCGCAATTCTTTTGAGAGCACCATGTAAAATTATTCAATATTCCTTTAATGTCCTATTATCTAATTAAAAGTTTGTTATTTCCCTTGTTTCAGAAAATATTACCATTTGATAGAGAATAAAATAAAAACAAATAGACATTTAAACAACCTCAAGTTGCCAACTTCAAAGACTTTCTCCGAGGTGCTTAATTTATTACGTAATTGCCCCCGACCTCACTGTAGCCAAGTTGGGTCCATAGACCCTGCTGACGCCAAAACTTCTTCAGGCTTATGGTTATTTCCAAATACTGCATGGCTTAAGATCTACTTGGCAAAGCTATAAGTGCACAAGCTTTAACTGTGGTATTGCATGTGTGTGTGTGTGTGTGCGCGCGCGCGCGCGCTCACAGACGCCTCCTTGGCCTGTGGGTACATGGGCAGCCGGCGGGGCCTCCGCTCTCTCACGTCTTTCCTAGCTCACGCGCGGCTCGTAACTGGCGTAGCTGCCCGAAAATTCGGCCACTGCAATGAGAAGTCTCGCGCGGCTGCACGTGCCTTCCTTGGTAAGCAACCCGCCCTCCAGACACGTACGTCTGCTGGGTTAGTTGGAGGTCAGCCAGGTTGATGGGGAAATCCCTTAAATTCCTTACCGGGTCCTGTCCTAGTACCCCGTAAGGCAATGAATGTGCGTATGGGTGTGTGTGTGTGTGTGTATTTAGTTGTATATAAACATTCCAAACCCCAGCTTATCTAGCACAAAGTGTAATAGTCTAGTACAAAATATATTACAATGCTTCTATAACGAGTTTAACTTTATATTGGGTATAACATCTACAATTTTACACTCAGGTATCACGTGATTTGACGGTACCAATGGCAGGTTTCCTGGGTCATTTCCTATTTCTGATGATTATTTGGGTGAATCCAACTTTTGCGCAACGGTGTCCTCGAGGTTGTAGGTGTGGAGACGTCACATTTGATTCAGTCACCGGAAAAATCGTCAATTGTTCCTCCTTACATCTGGAAGTACTTCCTCGAATCATGACAAATGTCATTGTCCTCGATTTCGAAGAAAACAGACTTGATCGAATTCCAAATAACATCATGCTGTTTACTGAACTTCGGGTGCTCAACATGTCCAAAAACCGAATACACTATCAAGTTCCTTCCAACATTTTTCGTGCCAACACTAAACTGAAGATTCTAGACTTGAGTGAAAATCACATAACGGTGTTCTCGGAGAATTCATTAGCAGGTCTCAGCCAACTTGAAAAACTGGACCTCCACAATAACTTACTCCGAGGGTTACCAGATGGCATCTTCGAGCCTTTGCCGCCCATAGCAGTAGTTTGTATGGGACACAACCATTGGCGGTGCGATTGTCAGCTCCACTACACGGTGAGCTGGTTCTTAAGCCGGAATGGTGGTGAATGGATTAGCATTTGCGATGGAGGTGTGCCAGAATGTTCCCTCCCGAGCAATATTTACGGTCGTTTGTTTTCTGAAATTGATATCCGCCGGGAAGTTCCACCTTGTGAAGGCGAATATCAAACAACGGAAATATTGACTACTGAAAATGTTTTAACGACAAGGCAAGCCACAACCACCGAGATCGAAACCTCAGATTATATTACCAACTCTACTAAAATGGCTGATGAAAACATCACCCTCGAAAACAAAGAAATAAACACTCAATCCGCTAACGTCATCATTAAACCATCATCAGGTTTCGTAGCGAACGACAAAAACTACCAATTTAACGGACAATTAATTATACTACTAGCCATTCTTGTAATAGGGGCGCTGTTTCTGGTCATAACTCTTGCATTTTCAATGCTGCTGTGCAAATTGGCAACAAAACGGGACAGAAGAAACAAAATAAGGTCAGAGGGTGAAAGGTCACGAAATTCCTCGGAAAATGGTACACCATGGCCACTCTTACAAAGCAGACGACTCCCGGCATTATTACCTTCCCCTGTCACCTCTTCTTCCCCCTTGACCGAGTACGAAGAGATACCGTTCAGCCAAATAGAATGTCTTCCCAGATGTGAATCGAATGGTTATGTCTTTAATAACACAGGGATTCCCTTACGAGGCAAACCTTCGCCTGAGGAGTCGGATCTTGACATCAAGGGCGCGTATGCATGTCAAATTGACCCAATAAACAACCCATTTGATCCTGATATCGGTGAAGAGGGAGCCGAAATTTGCCAAGCAGTTCGGTGCACCGAAACGTCAAGATCACAGTTAGGGGAGAATTATGCTTCTCCAGTCCCAGTGGGAGGGAAAGCAACATCTTTCCATTCACGAGAAAATCCTGACATACCCTTAGAGATGCAATATACTCCCATGAAAGGTTGGGTGAATAACGCAAAGTCCGTCACAGATTTGTACGCACCAATGAAAGACGAGACATAATTCGCTCCATCTGACATAAAAGGCATAACAGATGGGGAATTCCCCTTTCGGACTGGAAAGTTACCTCCTTTTTGGATAAACCTGAAAGTACGGAACCAGTAAAACTTAAATGAGAAAAGTTTTCAACCCCCTTCCCCCGCCTCTCCCACATTTAATAGTAATCCCTTGTGCCCTTATTATTTGGAGTTATACAGAATTTTATACACGTTACATATTTATATGGTTCAGATAAGGTTTAAATCCTTTCCGTGAGATCTTTCCATAGACAGTGGCATTTTTTAGCATTTCCTACTTAAAATAATCTATCAAATTATCAACTTATGTTTTACGTGCAATGTACCAAAAACGACGACCAAAGTATGCAAACGTTAAAAGGTGAATTCGGGTATACCAATAGAGGCTGCTAAGTTCAAACGTGATCAGGTGAGGTTCATAATGCCCTATCCGTTAATGACTATGATATATATCCTCGAAATGTGCAATATTACGCGCAGTATCTAATAGTTATTTGGTGTTGTAAAATAACAAACACCGGGCACTTGTGTTCATAACACTAGCCTCCCATGTCGTAAAATGTTACTTTTCTAAACAAACTATAAGACAGCGTGATTATGACTGAACACGGTTTCATACATTAGAATGACTTGTTACTAAAAACAATCATTGAAGTCCCGATAGACTGAAGATTTTTATCGTGAAATCAATTTTAGGATCTTCCAGTTTAATTTTTGACATAATACAGGGAAAATCTCTTTTCGAGCTTATATACTATGAATTCGCTTTGAGTGACAATTAGCTAGCATGTCGTAAAAGACATATGTTTATAGAACCATTGGAGAACTAATAGTTGCTGAGAGAGATCACATTTGAAAGCTATGTCCAGTTTTGTCAATAAAGACCATGCTTGGATGTTAGCAAAAAGGTGGGACATATGCGTCCCAACAGTACGTCCATTATTAATAATACTTCCTTGATACTGCATTAACAGCTCTTAATTACAGATATTAGAATATCCAGAAACCAGCTGGGTTGAAAGCAAAAATAAACTTAGTTGCAGGATGTTTCACTTTCTATCAAAGTCTTTGATAGATTACTACTTGTACTATCAGACTAGCATATTAATTGTAGGTACCACACTTCGAACAACGGATAATGAGATATCGTAGGAGATGTTTGTAAAGTTAAAACAGAATTTACTTGATTATATGCAAATGAGCCGAAAAGGATCCCGATGGACCTTGAAGTTTGCTTAATGGGCATTAGAATAACAAGTGATGTTTAGCACAGCAAGTGACCGTGATTCCTGCCATAGGCAAAGTCGAAAATGAAAAGAAAGGGGAGAAACTAAAATCATAACAGCCATATAGGCTAGATACTAATACCTCGATATTAAAGATTAGAGAGGATGGAAAGTGAAACTGCTGCTTTTACAACAGCAAGCTTCACCGACAACCCACTGTCTACTCTTGTAATAAACACCTACCCTCATTTTATTCGTTCAGAATATCTTAATTGACAATTTTCAACTTTGTTTCATCATGCAATATACTGAGGTTTTTCTTCTTTGTCACTGATTTGCGAGTTAATCTGTCTGTTTTGAAACATTTGGAGTGACAAACGTTCATTGTATCACAAAAAGCAAGTTCAGTATTAAAGATTTTCAGTGCTGTGGGGAATTTTTTTATCAACTGATCCATTACGCAATTTCACTCATACATATATGAACTTCTAGTGACTGTATTTTCTCTTTTTTTTACAATAGGACCGGACCCTATACAATAATTTAGTCCAGGTTTAGGATTTTAACCATTAAGACTAACATTTTCTTCAAAACCGATCTCTATATCTTGTTCATGCTTTCGAAAGTCACGATTTTAACTTTGTGCTCTAAGGCAAAATACTACAGACAGTCCCTTTCGTTGGATGAACACTTCCCGTAATGCATCGAACTTTTGATTATCAACCCCACTATTATATCTTGGTGTACATATGTGCGTGTAGATCCTGACCCTATACAATAATTCAGTCTTATGCACCTTCTGCTCAGCTCTCGACGGTCAGCCAGAGAAATGAAAACAAGCTAACGTCACGAGTAAAAACCGCTGAACGATATTATTCCAAACAACAGATAAGGACACACGAAAGCCTGAACTCCTAGAATGGGCAGACTGGGTCGAAAACGTGGACCCCCAACATTCATTCCGAAACTCATACAGTCATATAATTAAGCTCACTGCCCCATACCTAGTGTATTGAGCAAATTAGGTTACAACACATTTGGCGGATATATATGATGCCATACGAAACTTCCATGCGAACATGAAATAGCCTACTTCAAAGGGAAAATCTAATAATCACATAAACGACAGACAGGTTATAATATTAGACCTGTATCAAGGATATAAAGTTGTCAAAAAAGAGCATCTGTCTAAATTTAGGCGAGGGAAATTTTACCAATTCCCGAGATAAACGTCACAACATCTTAGCGCAATGTATTGGTTTGTAACCTCGAAAAAGAAGAATAGGTCATCTCAGTGTTACAAAAGCAATAACAGGAAAACTTCAATTGTATCTATTCCGCTTTTTGTGGTATTACAACAAACGAATTGAGACAAATGAAAGTTTACCAACTTGAGAAAACTATTGTCTCCAGGAAACAATAGTATATAGAAAGGATCAACAAAACCTTGTATAAAGGATTTAATTTCATCAGGAATGCGCTTTCTGTTCCTGCATTGGTAGTAATAGTCTTTTCAACAGCAGTTTTATTAGCAAACGTGACAGAAAAGTTCAAGGACTACATTAGCAGGATAGTAACTGCTAAAATCGTGTGAAACGTTATAAATATGTTTTTGTTATGTAAGGTTCCTTACGTAAATGTACCAGAGAATCTTCATGCAGAATATGAAAAAGGGTTTGTGGTTGTCGTTGTAGGTATTCGTTAATATACAGCTTTTGCATTTTAAACCCCTGAAATGTGGCGCAGGTGTGAATTTTTTCAGGCGAATGCGGGCGTTTTTCAGAAATTTTCATAGAAATCATGAAGACAAAAACAGTGTTCAGGTTAGGAACGGTAGTAGGATACGACATTGTAGTTGCGCACATTTTTCTTGGCAAAAATACACGAGAAGGACGGGAACAATGCTGACCACGATCGACAATGGCTAGGGCTAAGGTCAGAAAATTTGACAACCCTAACTTTCTAGACTAAAGGAAGAGGCACTCTATGAAACCAGCTGTCTGTGTCCATACTATGAAAGGAGTGCTTGTATGGTAAAAGGGGCTGAAACGCAGTGCTACCAAGAAAGCAGGCGTCCATGGAGACTCTGACGGGCAGTAGCAATTTAAATTGTGGTAGTCCCTGGAAAGGATTGTGCAGCAACTCTATTACATGAACCTTTTGGGAATGAATGTACATACCTTGTTGTAAGTATTGTACAAACTGTATCTCGGAAAGAACTATGTGTATAGTTGTTTTTATAATGGTATTGTTCCTCTAGCATAAATCACTCCAGATTGTAATTACTCGTGTTTAGTTTACTGACATGAGCTAATAAGTCACAATAAAATATGATAAATTTGTATAGAACCGGTGTCTCCCACAAGACTCCTATTGCCCTGAAAAAGTCTTAACTGCCAAATATCCAAAGAGAGTTGACTCTCAGTCTCGTCTTGAACGTATCAAGAGCGGAAGGAACTGATGAAGAGAAAGTAACATCTGTTGAATTAAGATTATTTTAGATTTTGGTGAAAGGCAAGGAAGGTTCTGCTATTTCACATATAGTTAGAGACATGCTCTTGTACAAGAGTGAATTAAAGGAAGCAGACGGTTACGCTTCTTCAAGTTTATACGGGAGGACCAATCTAAAAACTTGTTATCATCATCATATATTCTGCGGCAGAGATAGGTCCTCCTGAACTCTTACAGTTTTCTAGCACCGGTCACACCTACCAATACCTTTATTTTGTAAGTCTCCATATTTGTCTCAGGGGTTCTACTTACCCTTCCCCTTTTGAGAAATCTTAGATCCGTTTCTGTTAAGTTTCAGAAAGTACTAGACTTCAATTCCTTGACATGATACAGTTTTGTAGTTTTTGGACTGCATCTGTAAATAGTACAGGATTAGATGAGACATATATTTGAGTGTCACCACCGTATGATGAGCTGTACCGTAGATGATGCTGAAGGTGGACTAGCCCTCATGAGGGTAGAAAAAGTGAATCCTCAAAGTAGCAAAAGCAGCCTTTAGAAAATGCTAACGGAGACCAGAGTAACCAACCTTCGAACAAATTTAGCCTTCCAAAATGGCCACCGGACTATCGTCATTTGCGTAATTTGATTATGAATCTACAACGTTGCAGACAAACTACGGTACAACACGAATGAAAAAATGTAAAAATCCCAAATAACTTTTTCACCGAACCTAGCGAATTTCCCACTTCTGTTGTCTCAAGTGTCTCAATCTGTGTAAACGCAAACCAATCGAGCTAGTCCGAACTTTACACAGATGACGTCACCCATACTGGTGGAAGTCCAAACGTGCACGGTAATGATGGCGACACTCTACATATAAGACGTTAGTATAGGATTTCTCTGTCTGTATTTATTACAAGTCCGTGGTTGCACAAGACGGCTTATGTTCCAATGTTATATTTTGTATAGCCAAATGCGTATAGTGAAATAAAGATTAAGTTAAATAATCAATGTTGAACTGTGTTTCAAGTTCTTAACCATGTCCTTTGTTATCATGATTGTGTTGCTCAGAAATGTAAATAAAGAGAAGTTGAAACCAAGTATGGTGGTGCAAAACGAATGAGTCTCTTCAACATTAGTAAGCTGCATCGGTAGGTACAGCCTATTTGCTGACATTTGTAATTGACCCCAATGTTACTTAAGCCTCTCGTTACCGGTATATTATTGTGCGAGTTAAAGATAATACGAAGACCAATGCATATTTAATAAGTTAAAGAGAAATTTAAACCAAGCCCTTTGATGGCACTTTCATTCACTTATCATCCTGTTGGCGAGGGATTTTACAAGAAGGACAAAACATTGGTCATCAGTGTGAAGATGTGACATTGCACTTTTGGTACAGGGAAAGGTGTCTTCAGCAGCTAGTACATCGAGAAAGTACCATACGAAATGAATGAAAGATAAACAAATTTAGTCGATAAGACTTAAGTTGCCTTCAAACATAACATCAAATAAATTTGAATCCAACCAATTTTATTTACGCAACTCAATCTACACACTCGCAAACGCAAACACACACCCTCACACTGCTCGTGAGTCACTTTAACGAAAAAGAACAATTAGCTATTAAGCCCAATGCTTAATTTCAGGAATAATATTTCACTAGTCGTGGGCTCACATTTTCTCCTTTAACTATCTCCTATATGATCATAAAGAAAGTCTAAAATACATACTGGATAAGGTTCCATTCAGATTGAAAATATTGGGTGGCTGAACTAATATTCTTAACAAAAGTACATTGATACTCTCTAAGAGAGGTTGAGTTACTGGGAAGACGATGGGTTATAAAGTTCACGAACACTAGAAATTATACCATATTGTAATCCGGTAATTCGCTCTTGTGGTTATCATACGCTTTTTTCAAGAATGGAATTGAATTGAAAGTGGTTTATTCTTTTTTAACTAAAGCCAATTTATAATGAGCAATATCTATGTTTTTGTAAACAATGATGTCAACTCAAACGCTACGTAATAAAAGTATAAATTGATTCTCATAACCATGATTTATATGATTTCTGTCAGCATTTAGGCCTATAGGCGTTGCATCTCAGGTTAACCTATTATTATTATTCTACCCTAGATTTTGGGGGACGGTGTTTAATCAGAGAAATGTTGGTCGGAGGAAAAATGGCTCTGGAACTCTAGAAGCCCCAAGTTCCTTTTCACAGACAGCAAAAAATTTCTCAACAAAGTTTACTTCTAGTCCTACCTTTGTTAAAAAAACTGGCACCTTCCAAACAAAGGCCTGATTACATGGTGTTTTGATTGGTCTATAGGCAATATTTTACTAAGTGCGCTAATAGGGGTGATGGGACTTCACTTCCGTATACGTATCTAACATTTCCTGATATGAACATGTCAATGAAATGTAACCATCGATTATTACTTCATATACCCGCATACAATAAAATATACTTGAGTTGATGCAAATGTTCCTTTAAATTTCTTTCGAGTTTCGAAGGGTTTGCAGTAACACCTGCACAGCTCCAGGTCGTGATCGTATGTCTGTTTGCCTTACTAACCTCGAGGTACTTTCCTAGAAACTGAGACTTATACAAAACTAATTCAACCAGTATCAACTCCACGATCTAATCATAAAAGATAATCGGAGTCTTTGGTTTCATTTGTAATATAACTTACCTTTATAACTTCTAGTCACATTAGCTTTCATAAAACTAAATATAGGTTCAACAGCAAACAGCAGAGGAAAACTGAAATAGGCTTCAGTAGTCGATACTGCACCGTGTAAAAATCGTAATGATTTCCTGCGCAGTTTGCAGAAGCTTGTTGTCGGTTGTTGGCGTCTATGTTATTCTGAGAATAACTTTAACTGAAAAGTTTAGGAAACGTTATCACATTATTCCTCATAAAGGGCGATTTGCACTTGGAATAATTGCCGCCTGTATCCTTATTGAAAAAATGGGCCGATATTAAATGAAAAAATAGCGTAATCGTTTTATAGGCAGCAGCCGTACGTCCCAGACCTAGTTGCACACTTAAATGCTGCAACAGGGGCAACTTTGCATTCTTTTAACTTTGTGGTGGACCGTGGGTGGAATTACAACGCCCTATACTGACTGAGTAGTTTCAAGGTATTCAGGAGATTGTAAGATATGTTTTACTGAACTATTTACAGGTAACTTCGATCCAAGCAAATATTTTATGTACGTACCTTACACCGTAAGCATGATATGCTATGTACCCCAGATTATTCAACCTCGTTTTTACCACTGACCCCTGCCCCTGCCCCCACCCATTAATACCAATCCTGAAAATCGCCTAACACAATTCCCACCTGCACCACACTCAGTTACCCTTATCTAACCCAAAAATTGTCACGAGAGTTGCCGGGGGACACCGGTACTCGTCCGAAGGAAGTCGTTGGTGCCAGGATTTGCCAGGTATGGGGCCAAGCTTCCCGAGGGGGAACCAACAACCCAAAGCCCGCGACAAGGGCGACAGGTTGGTCATGACATGTGTGTGAAATCCGGCTCTAAATCTGAACTCTACATTGATATTGTGCAGCGGAAAACAACGAAAATTGTACATGACAACACTCATCCTCTTTTCTTCATCATCATCAGTGGCTTTTTGGAATTTCGGATGACGGCATTGACTAATTACCAAAGCTTATTAAATCCCAAAGGTCCGGGAGGAAAACTCTTTTGTAAATTCCTTGATTGATAATGACTTACCTGCCCATACAACCCAGTGTTTAACTAGGACGATTTTATAATTATTCGTTTGATGTGTTTTCTAGTGAACAATGGAACAATCGTTACCTTGGGCCGATTTCACTAATAATCATTCGTTATAGAGATGATTTTTAATCAGTCTCCTAAGAGAAATTACTCTCAGTAGAGACAGAGATGAATCATTACTAATAGCGATGAATTCACTTCATCGCGTGTGAAATAATAGTACCTAAAACCCATCATCAAGACACCCAAATTTGCAATACAACGCCGATCGCTAAAGTTTAGTGAAACTTTTCCAAAAATCTCAAAAATCTATCGCTACATTGAAATATATTCAAGGTTTGGCAATGGGTATCACCGTTAGGGATTTTCCCTAAGCATTACTAAAATCCGCTCTGTTTGGCTAAGGAAGTCTGTTTACTAGGCAAACCGAGGTTAATCTGTGAATGTTCGAAAACGATATCAATTAAGCTACTGTCCAGGGAAGTGACGGTTAGTTTCGCTTCAACTTGTAAATTTTTCTGAATGTTTTGGAGGTGTTGACTTAACAGATTTTAAAGGTCTAATTCATACACCCCAGATTCTGTAGTGGTTGCCCGTGGGCCATTTGGGGCCCGCGACGTGCACAATATGGCCCGCGGAAGATTCGAGGAGCTCAAAATTGATTTTTCGAAGAAAAAGCTGTTTAACGATGCCCTGGCAATAACTTTAAAGCAAAAACTCAAGTAAAAGTGGCCAGTCGCCCGAAGCGCTTGAGACAACTGTCATAGACGACTGGACGACTTTTTTAGTTTCTGAACGAATGAGTACCATTACTCGCATAATGAATCTTTCCAGCAATAAATTTCGGCAGTGCCTTTACAAAGTGGTTAAAACTGATGTCATGTCCAAGAACATATGGCCCCATGTTGTCTTACGTGTGTAAGCAAGACTCCTCATATTACATCTGAGACAAAGACAATAGACCCTGAAGTTGGCTGTGAAATTCACAGAACATATTCACAACCGTGAGGTCAGACGTCATTCGGTCTTGCAGAAAATATATGAAGGCCCATACTGAGAGTGAGCAAGCCCGTAGCTAAGAGGAGGGGAAAAGACGGGCTGCATGGCCTAGAAAAATTATCTCCCCCTTACAAAATAAAAATTATCATTGCCTTAATGCATATTAGTATATTTGGCCCCATAAAAACATTTCGTCCCCTGGAAGCTATTTCTCGCCCTCCAACCTTCAGTACCCAGTGTGGCTACGTGCCTGCAGTCAGTACTGCATGACTTTGGCGCAGGTGTAGCTTTGAAGTGATTCATTTGCACAAATAAGGCCGTATCGCCAAGATAGTCACTTAGAGTCTTAGAACATTTCTGGGATTATACGATGGAGATCAGGAGAGTAAATCCAACGTCGTGGTCAGTAGTTCAGTAATGGTAATCATAAAACGTTTCCTTGTGAGACCTATTTGTGATTACGGAAATTTTTTAAAATTTAATAAAGGAAGACAATTTTGTTGTTTAGATATAGGGTTTGAGGACTAAAAATTTTAAAAAACCACTGTCTAGTTGTAATGTCATTAGAATTAGAGAATTCAATCACTGCAATTTATAAGTATAGTGTTAACATTATTCAAAAATACAAAGTTGCATTAATATTGTAATGAATGTCGGGTACGGTCTGGGTGTGATTGTGATTCTTCTCCTGAAAAACCGTCCTTGAATCGACCACGTAATTTAAATTTAAGAAAAACAGCCGAAGTAAAGTGGCTTTCTAAGATCGAGAATTGCTAGTAGGTGATGTATTGCTTCAAAATATAACACTGCAAAATAAAACAAAATTATACAGGACTTATATACTTGAATAAAAATATGATTCATAAAAAATGGGAATCTTGCAGATATAACTTAAAACTGAAATAGACGTGCTGGAATGACAAAGTGTAAAAGCTAAGCCAGGGCAGCCAGTACGGTTGGTACCCGGGCCGGGTACTACGGGGTGGGGTAGAAAGGTTTCCCAAAATATAAATTCACATATTGGCATTGCATTAAACTGGAGAGAGGTAAACTTAACTCTATTAAACTTGTTAAGTTTAGTAATCGACAAAAAGGTACAGATGCAACTGTTAAATCAAAACTGTCTGCTTTACCGGCTAGAAAGTGCAGTCCACCATGGGCGGCGATACTGGGGATAGGGGGAAATATATCAATTATGAAATTCGATGGGGGTGGCATATACCGTTACTGCACTAGTATTGACCTTCAGGTCAAATAAGTGTTAATGATTATTGCTGAAGACAATATAAAATTACGGAAATATTACTTAAAATTCATGACTTTTGTCTTGTAATTTTATCAGCGCGCTTCGCGCTCACCCATTGTATTGTCAAATGACGCCTGGCCGCCAGAGGACCCGTATATAGGGCCTCTTTTGACAAATGGCTGAAAGAAAAAATACAGTACTGGTGTGACTGCTGGCCCCGTGATACAAGACACAGCCGATGATGTAAACAGAACACTGGAGACTTCACCCTTGACAGGGAACCTAAAACAACAAATTGCAACTCATGCAAAATACAATCTGTATAGGATGACACAGGCCACAGCACAGCCGCAGTGTGCAACTCAGGCCCAATTTAAGTGTTTCGTAATTCTCTGACTCTAGGCCTGGGCAAACCCCAGAAGTTTAACTTCCTCGACACTACATGGGGTGTTTTCGTTGGACCCTATTTTCGCAATAGGATAATCCGGGACTGAATCCAGGTTAGGGATTAAACGGTCTGAACCACCTATTTTTAAATGGCTTGAAGAAGTTTCTGCCCATCATTCCATGATTGATACTGAAAATTTCATCGTCCTGGGTAGGTTATATCATAGTTCCCAGAACCTGGGAAATCGGATCAAAGAGCTTCGTTTATGGACACAACGTCAGTTCTCATACATGAGAGGGCGGCATCAAATGAGCCACCATTTCTCACTCTCTTATATTTAACCAGAAAGTCCAAAGGTTTAATTATAATTCCTTGTCGAAAGGAAATGCTTTGTCGCACTGAGGTTTATCCCTCAAAGTTATCCTTCTTGAGATACCATATTTTTACGTTTTCACAATTTGACCTCTGGTGGCCTCTCATGTCCAAACTATCACATCCACCAAACTAAAAGGGTCCGGGTAGTAAGTATGCAGCATTCAAGTATGACCTACCTAAGTTAACCAGGTGTTCGTAATTTCACCGCCGGTGACGTCAGATGACCTCTGAACTCAACCGAAAACATTAGGGGTATGTTTATAAGCATAACGCATCCACATTCATATCAGGAAAACATACATGATTCATCTTAACTTGAGATTTGGTGTTTTAGAGGTTTCAGTTTTTGATCTCTGACTTCAAATGACCTCTGACCTTAGTAAAAAATAATAGAATTTGTCATCTATCAAAAATCTATATCCCAAGTATAATAAGTAACAGAAGACAAATCTGAATAACAAAAACTAAAAAACCCAGTGCATGCATGGGTTTCGAACCTGGACCGTGACAATGGGAAGCCTAGCCCTTTCCACTACACAATCAAGATCAACGCTGATTATATGCCTTGGCTGTTTTTTAACTATATTGTGACAGCATCCTTCACACAAGTCTATCATAAGGTTATAAAAGTTGAAATTACTTTTGAAGTTTATACGTTGTTCTCTATAATTTATCCTTGGAATGGAACAAACAGTCAACACTCCCTTTTCTTTGACCACGAAACCACTCAGTTTTGAGGTATCGCCCACTGTCTATATTTGAGAATTCGGCAAGGTATCTAAAAGGAAACGCTGTGTTTTGTAGTCTGGTCAGTCCATAAAAATTAGAGTAAGGGAGAACCCTATTATAGTGCATCTCTGCGTGTTTAACCGGTGAAGCCACCAAAATTGTGAGGGAAAAAGCTGGTTGATTGGCGTTTCTCCGTATGTACAGTGTGCATTCAACTTCAGAAGTTAAATCATTTATGTCATTTTATCCATTTTTCGAAAGATTTGGAGTAATTGTCACAACAATGATACGTCATGGTAAGTTAAGTGTTTTGTTTTATATTCTTAAACTTGAAAACTTGTAGTCTCAGCCAATAACTGGGGCAAAAGCATGATGCGTAATGTTTGTATTACGCGCCCTTGGTTTGTTGCCTTACAGAGAGCCAAATCAATGGCTTCAGTTCAGGTCGCAAGAATTTCTGTGGTTTGGTCTGCATCCAATCCCATTTTGAAAATAATTAAACCTAAAATAAGCCATACTGTTGGTAAAACACCTCTCTTCCTGATAAAGGCTAATTTGTTTCTCTCACGACGTGTTAACAAAGCCTTACTTTTTAAATTAGACCTAATCAAAAGCAATAGAACTTATGCATGACGTCACGCGACGTCAGTTTGGAGGAAAACAATGAAACACACGTGCACGAACGGCGTAGTAGCCCAGATAGCACACTTTGTTGGACCAACATTGGCAAATGGTCGGCAAATGTTGGCAAGCATTGGCAATAAGTTGTGTTGGCACATAAATGTTGGACCAACGCAAGACCAACCTATAGTCAACAACGGTTGTGCACTCTAACATTTTTCCAACGTTGGGCCAACATTTACCAAACAGTTGTTGGGTTTCATTCATTGAACCAATGTTAGGCCAACATTATCCATCCAACAGTAGGGCTTTCTTCGGTCAAACAACATTGGGCCAACTGATATACCAACCAACTGTTGGGTCACATATATTGAATTAACGTTGGGCGAACATTAGTCAGCCCAACTGTTAGGCTTTATTCGTTTAACCAACGTTGGACCAACGTGTACCAACCAAATGTTGGGCCTTACTCGTTAAACCAATGTGGGGCCAACATGTACCAACCAACTGTTGGGCCACATTCCTTTAACCAACGATGGGCGAACATTGCCCAGCCAACTGTTAGGCCTTATTCGTTTAACCAACATTGGACCAACATTCACCAACCAAATGTTGGGCCTTACTCCTTAAACCAATGTGGGGCCAACATGTACCAACCAACTGTTGGGCCACATTCCTTTAACCAACGACGGGCGAACATTGCCCAGCCAACTGTTAGGCCTTATTCGTTTAACCAACATTGGACCAACATGTACCAACCAAATGTTGGGCCTTACTTGTTAAACCAACATGGGGACAACATGTACCAACCAAAGGATGGGCTACATTCATTTAACCAACGTTGGGCACACATTGCCCCGCCGACTGATAAGAAACCAACGTTGAGCCAGTTTAAAGTTACCAACTGTTGGGAATCATATAAAATATTGAACCAACGTTGGACCAACGCTTGAAATTTTTTTGAAGTTTCTAAAGGCCGTTACTATCATACAGTAATAAAACAGTATCAGAGAATTTATTTATAGGCCTGTCAAAGCAGTAAATAGAGGTTCAAAATTCATCAGCGGCACTTTATCTGTGATATTATCATGTTAAATATAAAAGATCAATAGTGTATGTGACAATTTGAAAGAGTTTAGTTATAAGTCATCCCTCGACTGATGTGCTGAATCTGGAGAACACTTAAAAGTCGGTCTACAACCTATGGTTGGCCCAACCCGAACACTGGATTTCGGTGATGGATTGCTAAAGGCCCACATTAGTTTCGGTTGGCCAATGGTAAGCGGCCCAACATTGGCCCAACAATGTACCACCGAAAAAATACTGCTCTCCTAGATAGCAAAAAACATTGGACCAACGTTGGAAAATAGTTGGTAAATGTTGGCAAGTGTTGGTAATGTGTTGTGTTGGCAAAAGAGTGTTGGTCCAACTTAAAACCAACATTTTTTGCCGCCCGTACGACATTACAATGTTGCACTAACGTTGGACCAACGTTTAGCACCCAACTGTTGGATTTTATTTACTTATCAAACGTTGGGCTAACGTAAGACGGCCAACAGTTGGCTTTCATTCCTTTAACTGAAGTTGGACTAACAAAAGTCAGCCAACAGTTGGGCGTAATTCATTTCATGAACGTTGAGCCAACGTTAAGCACCCAACTGTTGGATTTTATTTACTTATCAAACGTTGGGCTAACGTAAGACGGCCAACAGTTGGCGTTTATTCCTTTGGCTGACGTTGGTCCAACAAAAGTCAGCCAACAGTTGGACGTAATTCATTTCATCAACGTTGAGCCAACGTTTAGCACCCAACTGTTGGATTTTATTTACTTATCAAACGTTAAGCTAACGTGAGACGGCAAACAGTTGGCGTTTATTCCTTTAACTGACGTTGGTCCAACCAAAGTCAGCCAACAGTTGGGCGTAATTCATTTCATCAACGTTGGGCCAACGTTAAGCACCCAACTGTTGGATTTTACGTACTGTACCAACTTTGGGCTAACAGTAGACGGCCAACAGCTGGCTTTCATTCCTTTGACTGACGTTGGATCAGCAAATGTCAGCCAACAGTTGGGTGTAATTCGTTTCTTCAACGTTGGCCCAAACTTGGATTTTATTTACTGCGCCAACGTTGGGCTAACAGTAGGCCTATAGACAAACTTCAAGTAGCTGCTTTACCTTAAACCGTCTTTGAACAACTTCCATGAAATCAACCGTTGGTCCATATGTCTTCAGCCAATATTGAGCCAGCCATATTTAGCCAACCGTCGGTAACTATGTAATTAACCAATATTTACCCAGTTTTAATTAAGTGACAAACTGTTGGGCATCACTATTGAACCAACATTGGACTAAATCCTAAAACTACTGAAATTTCTATAGGCCGTTTCCAATAATACCGTAATAAAACATTCACTTCATAGAACTGTCAAAGCAGTAAATAGGTGTTCAAAATTTCTTCATTGACGCTTACCTTAATATAATGTCAAATGTAGAACAGCAACAGCGCATATGTGAATTGAAAGAGTTAAATTAAAAGTCACACCTCAACAGATGTGCTGAATCTGAAGGCTACTTAAAATTCGGCCTACAACCCATGGTTGGCCCAACCCGAACACTGGATTCCATTGATGGGCTGTTTAACGCTGACATTAGTTACGGTTGGGAACCGGTAAGTGGCCCAACATTGGCCCAACCATAGTCCACTTAAATAATATTTACCCGATCATTTTGGTATTAAGCCAACCTCACAATTCCTTTAATAGCAGCTGTTTCTAAATTTTACATTCACAGTGAATATTTTGCAAAATGTTTACTTTTCTAGTAGAAAGTTCTGCCGAGACAATTTAAGGAAAAGGTTTAAATGCTAAAGAATTATGTTGGAGCACCAGGTTTATACACCTTTCATCTGAATGGAACATTCTGAATTTTTAATAGCAAATTTTTGTTTATCCCTCAAAACAGGTCTGATTGAAATAAATTGTGACTGGTAATGGTGAATTATTGCAGAAAATCATGCTTCTCAGTTGTACAATGCAACTAAAAGAAGGAGAAATTGGAATATCATGAAAAAAAATTGTGTTTTTAGGGTTAATAATAACAAAGACGTCTCACTGAATATATATAACAGCCAAACGAACATTCACATGATTTATATTAAAATCCTACTGCTTTTAAAAGTAAGTAGCAATGCTGGTAGCTTTGAAACTTGCAGAAGGTAACTTCTCTGAGATATTTCATTATGGTATCCCATAATGAGCAGTTATTGGAGGGAAGTTCTAAAAAACAGGCATAGTGTAGTTGGCCCAACGTAATGCCAACTATGTACAACTTGTTGCTCCTTTGGTGCAACAGGTTGTAGGATTAACGTTGGAACAACGTTGAGCCATTGTCAATTCAACATGTTGGGTGGACGATGGCATAACGTTGGTCTATTGATTAAACAACATATTGGGCCAACGTTTTCGAAATGAACAGCCAACCTTCAAATAACATTTTTCCAATGTGCTGCCAACAATACCTACAACATTCTTCCAACGTTGGTCCATTGTAACAACAACATATTGGATAAAAGTTGTTGTAATGTTGGCCCTGTATTGCAACAACTTGCAGGATTAACATTGGCACACCGTTGAGCCATTGTCAATTCAACATGTTGGGTGGACAGTGGCACAACGTTGCTCCATTGATAAGCCAATATATTGGGCCAACGTTTTCACAATGAGCAGCCAACCTTCAAATAACATTTTCCCAATGTGCTGCCAACAATACCTACAACATTCCTCCAACGTTGGTTCATTGTAACAACAACGTATTGCATAAAAGTTGTTGTAATGTTGGCCCTGTATTGCAACAACTTGCAGGATTAACATTGGCACACTGTTGAGCCATTGTCAATTCAACATGTTGGGTGGACAGTGGCACAACGTTGGTCCATTGATAAGCCAATATATTGGGCCAACGTTTTCACAATGAGCAGCCAACCTTCAAGTAACATTTTCCCAATGTGCTGCCAACAATACCTACAACATTCTTCCAGCGTTGGTTCATTGTAACAACAACGTATTGGGTAAAAGTTGTTGTAATGTTGGCCCTGTATTGCAACAACTTGCAGGATTAACATTGGCTCAACGTTGAGCCATTGTCAATTCAACATGTTGGGTGGACAGTGGCACAACGTTGGTCCATTGATAAGCCAATATATTGGGCCAACGTTTTCACAATGAGCAGCCAACCTTCAAATAACATTTCCAACGTTGGCCCAATGTTTTTGTGCTATCAGGGAGATTTCGCACGCGCGTGTAGTAGACTTAAGCACGTATACTATTAGTTGACAAATCAGCTGTCTGCATTTGTTGATGTAACTTGCAATGATACGCGCTTTTCCTCCAAGTGAGGAAGCACTTTCTGCTCTGCGGCATTATATGCTTAAGGTTTATTACCGTCTGGTAAAGCAAACCCGTCGACGAGAGAGGCAGAGCGCCGCCCCCTTCAAAAAATTTGTCCCTTGGAAATTTAAAAGGACAAAAAAAAAACACACGTGCTAAACATGTCTCGCCTCCTCAGAAATATGTGCCCTCTTGGATTATGACGCTCCCCTCCCTTCAACACCTTGTCTGACCACGGCCCGCTGTGAATATTAGATAAAACATGATGAGTAAATAGGCGAGAGATGATCAACAACTAAAAAGAAATGTAACATGGACGAAACAATACTTATGAAAAATAAGTGTTGCTTACCAAAATATCCTCCTCTTAAGGTAGAAGCAGACCTTCAGATAACAAAGGTAGTTAAGAGTAGAATTTGAAAATGCTTTTACAATAATATAACACCTGATCCTTTCGGCGAGCTGGTTACTGATGAGCTTGATAGATATCAGGATTTTGCTGATTACGACAAATCATGGTATAATTACTGACGTCAGGCATCCAGAGATACAGAGTGATAACTAAAACCACACAACATACTTAGATGACGCCTTGAAACATTTAGAGGTTCGAGACAGTTCAATGAAACAGCAATAGACGAGGAGGGAAATTCGGTACTTCCGGTCGGGTTACAAGGACAAGTGTATCAAGACAACGGCGGCAACGAATTTAGCTCTGCGTGCTCAGCATGCACCACCCACGCTGGGAAACTGCACGTACACTTCACCTTTGACTCATTACCGTAATGCATGACGTGGAAACATTTCCCAGCTCGTCAATTTGTAGCTAGCAAAGGAGGTTACTTCGTGACAATTTGTGTTACAGTGTGACTCTTAAAGGTCGTGTGACATGCCACCAAAAAGAGCTGTTTCACTTATCAGTTAAAGAATTAGGTCCTCCAATTAAAGATCTATTGGAATTATTTCAATATCTTTTACCATTCTCAAAATACACGTCTTTAAAATTTGATGGTTTGTGAAGAAACTAATTGCTTATGCAAAAATAATGATGTTAAGTGTTGCACAGTGTTGTAATATCTTTTGTTAACCCTATATAAATTATCTCTTAATTACTGATCATATAGATTACAGTTTGGTGAGTGATATCAATATTTTTCAAGGAAAAAAAATAACTTTTATAATAAACCCCTCAGGAAATAACAATGCTACCAGTGTCCTTGAAATTAAGGTTGAAAAAACAAAGGCTAACATGTGCCATATATGGCATGTCCATCTTTCGATGTCACATATTTGCATATTTAGCTCATGTTTATTCATGATGCAAGTGTGAAATAGAAATTTCCCTGCAAAATGGTCAATATTTGATGGATTTTAATGGAAACTGCGGCTATTTTCTGGATTCTTTAATACTTTTTATACATCAAATATCCAACTATGTTATCTTCATGTCACACCACCTTTAAAACAGAAACTAGACTAAGAGACAAGAAAATTGGTGACACTGGCTTACGAAACTTTATTTTCCATTGGAATTTTCAGATAACTCACCTAAGGTATGTTATTAGGAAAAGAATGTGTCTTTTCAAGTTCAAGTTGTAGTGGCTTCAGGAGGTGTTACAAATTAGCATATAAGAGAGGACATAAAATTTGGCCTTCTATACGACTGCCATTGCAAAAAACCAAACTCTGAAACACATTTTTTCCACTATAGTTCAACGTCTTCAAATTTAAGTTGCCAGTATGGGAGATTATTAATCATCCCTAGAATGTAAGAAATTGCACAATTTTATCACAGATATTATATTAGGTTTTTTAGCTTAACCCTGCGGCGATAGACCTTCTTTTTCTCAGTTGGTCCTATACCCATTGACATTCCGTACTAAACAGTTAAGAAAGTTGCTTCCAAAACGGAAGCAAACTTAGGAGAACCAATTAAAGACAGGACCACATTAAGACTCTGCATATTTCTCACATTTTGAGACGTATGCCGCAGGCACGTGCCCCCCCCCCCAAAAAAAATCAATAAAAGGTCTAGCTTGCATTGAAGGAGGAAAAATTATTACCAGACCAGCATTTTTGGAATACAAATGTAAGAAGCAAAAATGTAAAATCTCGCACCATTTTTGCATCTAGAGTCCTTGAAATAGGCAAAAATTTTCAAAGGGGAGGGGGACACCCCTTAGACCCCTCCCCCAGGCCGGCGAAACGCTAACATCAATGTGCCCTCTCAAATTGGTTGTTCTGGCTACGGGCTTGGTCAGTATGCGGAAAGACTATAAACTTAGAGTCTTAGACCAACCAGGGAGTTGTTATTTGGACAACTCCCTGGACAAACGCTCTTTAGAAAAACGAAATGTTCTTAATGTTCTTTCATTTAAATAACTCTCCCTGATAACATTTTCCGCATTTTGTGAAATATTTTCTCTCTATATCAAACTGACAATTTACCTTATACATCATCAAATCAATAACGGGCAAAATTCTTCAAATGTGTAGGCCTTCACTGAAAGCAAAGCGGCAGACTGGAAGCAACGCACTGCAAGAATGTACATACTAAACTGACAATGCACTTAATAAAGGTCATTTGAATGCTTCCAAATTCGAAAGCAATATTTTACATCGACTAATAAATATTTATGTATACGCTCTCAGTTTCGCATTTATTGTTAGTATAAGAACAGTATGCTTTCTAACATCGAGAGAGTTTGTGAAATGATCAAAAAGAATCACCGTCCATCGCGACAGACGTTATCCTGACAAACCTGTAGCCAAAGAGGGGTCGTGCCCTGTGGGACCACCGTTTCCCCTTCCCGTTTCAAAAGTCAATTTCACGAGCTAGAAAGAAAATTTCGGGTAAATGCCCTATGGCAATCTAGGAAACCCAATGGAGGAATTGCTAGCTATGGTCCCTGATTGCACATGTGCTATTGGTGACATTGTAGGTCAAAGGTCAAATAAGCTTGAACTGTTATCATCCATTACTTTGGTTATTGCCATGCTGGAAGATGTCGTTTTAGCAGGCTAAGTGTGAAATCTTGTGTTTATGTTTCTAGTGATGTCAAAAGGTCAGGTCAGTCACATCAAACTTCTCAACAGTGCCTGTTGTAGTAGTTAGTCATTAAAATAACTTTATCACAATCAAAGTTGATTGAGGAGCTGAGATTGTTACTCCATGAATTGTCTCTTTGTAGGCGAGCCCCTTCGTCAATGACCCAATTAGTTTATGGGCCGAATGACTCTTTGCACTAAATAAATCTTTCATATTAATGTGTCATAAGTTTTGCCTCATCGTATGACAGTTAAGCAAGCTTTTTAAACCTTAAGGTGTTATTCCTTTGTTCCCATTCTACAACAAACCTTTAAAGGGGTTTATTGAGTTGGTTCACAAAATTCATGCCATTTGTTCACACCTGTTGAGTTTTACTCACATCTCATGGGCGTCAATCCTGGGGGACGGGGGATGGGCAAGTCCCTCCCACATTTCGATGGGTGGGGGACACAATATCAAATGTCCCCCATACTTCGTAAAGAATAGTGTCGTGGCTCTATTTGACTGTTTTTTTTTTGAGTGGCATGTAGGTTTGTTAAAAGTGTCTCGATGCAGATTCTGAATGCAGACTTTGTCAGGGAAATCTTATTTAGTAAAATTTCGGCGAGCTTCTCGTGCATGCGTCAGTTTGCACTCCATCTCATGACCATTAAAAAGGTGATTATACAAGGAACTATTCTGATCACAACACTTTCCGAAAACAGAGATAGGTCTCCAAACATCTGTATAGTGATGACTAATACACTTTTGAAGAAAAAGCTGAAACGCGCCTGTTAGTCCTTCACACCTTTTGCTACACTTACCAGGGAGGTCTAACATCACCTTACTGTACCTATGCTCTCCCTCTTGCCGATTCTCCATTGCTGAAAGCTGTTTGCATTTTCGTTCAGAATTAGTAAAAATACGATAGATGTAAAGTGCTTGGCGTCATAATCTATATTACTATTAGGATGTCAGGTAATAAGCATTACGCCATTCCCACATTTTATATAATTGATCCAGAGCTTCCAGGAGGCCCTATACAGGCATTTGCCAGCCTTAGATGCCCTTTTATAATGCACAATGAAGGGACGGAAAATTTTCATAATAGTACAACAAAGTTTCTGTTGAATCAACGCAGGTTTTTTTTTTTTTTTGCGGTAAAACTATGCCCAGAATAGAAGCAGTAAAGTAACCAAAAGGGGGCCTCAGGAAGGTTGCTGAAAACGTATTCTTCTCTTAGACAACATACTCCCTTCTTTCACCTACCCAAATCTTAGAGTTTACTAAATTATGGACATTTTCCAGCCATATACGATCGACTCCAAAAATAAACCAAAGATAGTACCATTTTGCATCTAAGCAACCTTAACTTTACGAAAATTTCTCAAAGGGGAGGGGACCACTCTTCTTTTAAATCAAAATATTCTGCAATCTGTAGACGGCTACTCGTAAGCTAATTTCCCACTTGCCTACTTGAACCTTGCCAATAACTAGTTCTCTCGGCCAGGAACTTTTTTATTCGGTAGGTCACAGCACAACTTAACGACACTCTCATTATCTTATAACCTTTGGACAGTTATTCCGATTTCTTTCTTACGACAGTTGCCTAATCTACGCTCAATAAACCTTATTTATAACAGATTGACAAGAATCCCACAGGAAGCTTTTAAATACTATACAGTTATTTGCAGATTATCAATATTCATTTAGTGCATTCTGCGTCTTTTGTTGGACCAGAGAGTTGTTGCAACTCCCTGGTTAGACCAGACAGTGTCACAGAATTAAATTTACGTAATAATCACCTTACTACCCTCCCAACCGAATTATTTAATCTGGCAGAGAGTTTTCCAATCCGAATCTCCGGAAACAATTGGACGTGCGATTGTGGAGTCTCCTTTCTTGATAAAGTGGCTAAAAAAGTCAAAGTATTTTGTCCATGAAGTTGATTGGTGGTTTAAAGTGTACGAGAACACTTCGTATCTGCTGGAATTTCCATTTAAAAACATTTGTCGCCGGCTAGAAGCAAGCCTTGTAACCACTGACCCACTGACCACGGATATAATTGACCCAAAAACAGAGATAGTCGATGAAACTGAAATTGCCAGTGGATGACAAGCCGAAGCACAACTCGCTCCTTTCCTGGTTTCTGTTTTGTCTCTTTTTATTTCTGTTACAAAAATTTAATTTCACAAATACTTTTAGGGAAATTGCAGTCACCCGAATTGAATTTTCACAGCCGTGTGTGCTAAATCAGGAAATATGGATCTTTTTAAAATTGTCTTTAAAACAAACGAGCGCTTCTTGTGCACTTGTGAATGTAATATCATTCTGATAGCATATTATGTTTGCCAGACGTCTATTTCTAACAGTGGCGCCGGCACGGGGGGGCATGGGGGGCGCGTGCCCTCCCAATCGTTTAAGGACCAAAATTTTATTTTCTCCAAAAAAAGCGATTAAGCTATACTTTTCTATAGGGGGTGGGGTATTTTTTTTCGCGCTTCGCGCGCTGTCTTCTTCGTTAACGGATATTTGCCGGAACAGATAGCCATTATTCAAGTTTAACACACATTTGAGCAGCTCTGTGTATCAGTCATATTACTCCAGTAGGTTTACCTCGAAATCGCTCTTACATTCCCGAATATGTGTGAAAAATGCTGCAACAATTTGAATGTCTAGTAGGGCCTACAGATAACACACAGAACAATGAGACACAATGTGCTTTCACAGACCGGAAATTCCAGCAGTGACACTACCGTCGTGCAGACTGTGTAACACTCTCAACCAATCAATATGGCTGGTTTACTCCAATTTGAGTTTTGTAAATGTGGGGCTTTCGAAAAGAGAGACCCTGAGGATGAAATGCCACACAATCGTTTTGAAAAGGACCACTATATACGCCATGGACCTTGCCAACCTAGTGCAGTTTCCGCTGGCGTGGGACGAAAATTTCGCAAAGAATGGTGAGTCATCAATTTCATACTCAACGGTGCTACATTCTCAGCTTACAGAACTTTAATGGAACATGTATGGTATAGGCCTAAGGTTCCAAAACAATGAACGGTATACCCTACTCTCTCTTTCTCTCTGTACGTACCATGTTACAGTTTACTAATCAAAGTTCACTCACATATAGCATGGAATATAGACGTCAGAAACTATTTTGAAGTGGGAAGCTGACTGGTTGGAGGGAAAAAAGTGGGTGGGGGTTTATTAGTGTAAAGTAAGAGAAGGGAGGTTTTGCCATGAATACTATTTTCTGTTTCAGGATTTATAAAAATTCATTCCATGTTAGGGGCTATGGGGGGGGGGGTCGCCAACCGATTTAACGTGTCAGACTGCAGAGTAAAGTAAACCGATATACCCTGATTGTAAACTACGGTTTATATCAGTTAACTGTAATTCCCACTGTACAGAAAATACCATTTTTCATTTACCATCCTTTAAAGTTAGGCAAAAATAATGTCCACCCACTCACCCCACAGTGAGGTTCCACGGCACTCTACCTCTTACCTTCCCGACAATTTCTTATACTTACTTTGTAAGGGTACTTTTTATGAAGATATTGCAGCGATGATCGTAATGATCGTATGTTGGACCAGACGAATCAAATAAATTTACAGACATGGGAGGATACAGAAAATCTGGAACGCCTCGTTATCCTTACTTTTCATAAGTGGAAGGAAAGGGGACAGAAGGGATGGCATAAATTTCTGGTGAACTGGCCCAACATTTTTACCTGCACCATGAAACAAGGGTGTCCGTCTTGACAGGGCTGCTAATAACGCCTTAAATTTTTGCCTTTTACAGGTTTTCGTCCTTCCCTTGGTTAGAATACAGCCTATCATCCAATAAAGCCTTCTGCTTCGTATGTAGATTTTTTGCTGATACTTTGGCCGGTAAGTCATAGGCAACCTTTATCAAACATGGTTTCAGCAACTGGAAAAAAGCTTTGGAACAGGGAAGAGGACTTAAAAGGCACCAGTCCAGTATTTGTCATACACAATCAATTGATGCATTTGTGCAGTTCATGCAAAAACAGCCAATCGATGCTCAACTAAGTGAGCAAAAGGAAGAACAAATATCCCGTCGGAGGAAAACAGTCCTGAAAAACCGAGAAGTTTTGAGTCATTTGTTCGACCTCAGTATCCTTGTAGCTCGTCTGGGATTGCCCTTCCGTGGGCATGATGAATCTAGTGATTCCAATAACAAGGGAGTATTCCGTGAGCTTCTCGAACACCAGGCAAGAAATGGTGACGCCGTCTTGAGAGAACATCTTCAAAATGCATCATTAAATTGTAATTACCTCAGCCATCAAGTCCAGAACGAAATTATTGATGCAATAGGGTCTGCAGTACACGAGGAAGTAGTGCGAAGAGTAATCAGCGCAGGGATGTATAGCGTGATGATGGACGAAACTACAGACATATCGAATCAAGAACAAGTTGCCATAAGCGTGAGGTTTATTTTCGAGGGCGCTATAGAAGAACGGTTTTTGGATATTAC
This sequence comes from Holothuria leucospilota, assembly GCA_029531755.1. Lineage (NCBI taxonomy): Eukaryota > Metazoa > Echinodermata > Holothuroidea > Aspidochirotida > Holothuriidae > Holothuria > Holothuria leucospilota. Next base: position 19,189,776 of record CM055968.1, on the reverse strand, counting down.
CGCGGTTATCGACACTACCGGCGAAGCATTAGCAGGGCACCTTATTGCCAGGCTGGAGTCAGATTTCCTTTCCCTGAACCAGGCAGTTTCTCAAAGTTACGATGGGGCTGGTAATATGTCAGGTCGATACAGGGGTGTGCAGGCCAGAATTCGGGAACGGTATCCTCATGTGACTTACGTTTACTGCTATGCTCACAATCTAAACCGCCTACTGGTGAACGTTTGTTCCCAGGAACCAATAGCAAGAGACTTCTTTGCTTTAGTAGAAGAGTTGTACGTTATCATTGAAGGTAGTGCAAAACGTCATCATTTCTTCATCAGCGCGCAGAAGAGGCATCGTCCTAATGAAACTCCTCGACGGCTCGCAGGTCTCTCCGACACCCGCTGGAATTGTCGAGCAGTGAGTCTGTCCGTTCTCATAGAACCGGGTATCCTGATTTCCGTGGTTGAAACATTAGACCATATCGCCACCACCACTTCAGATAGCAAAATACGTGCTTCAGCCCTCGGCCTGTCCAGATGCCTTGACTTTAAGTTTTTAGTTCCACTGGTGGTATTTGCTGATCTTTTCCACAGGTTTGATGTTGTGAGCAATGTACTTCAGAGTGTAGACATCGATGTTTTGGAAGCGGTAGAGCTGATAGATGCTTTGATAGGATTTGTGAAGGAAAAAAGGTCCTCCGAATCGTGGAGAAGCTATTTGGATAAGGCAATTAATATGGCAAATGTCCTGAACATTGAAGCAGAACTCCCACAAGAGAGACGCCGACGCATATCGGTTCGTATCGATGACAACGCCAGCAATGAGGAACATATGACTCCTGAAGAGTCACTGAAGACGAATTTCTTTTTTACAACACTGGATCGGATGGTAAATAGTCTTGAAGAAAGATTTCCTAGGGATGTTTTGGAGAAATTCTCCGCACTTCTCCCCCGTGTCATCGTGGACCAACCAAGTGTGGCAAAAGAACGTTTTTCCGCATTAGCGTCGCAGTACGAGGTAATTGGGATTTACCCTAATGCAGCAGCTGCCGAGTTTGACATTTTCGTTAAAGATGTATGCACGCATTTCCCGAGTTTCCGTGAAGCCAAGCCCAAGCCATTCGAGGTCTACTCCTGGATCCGGAAAAACCGTCAAGCGTATCCCAACGTTGAATTGCTGTACAAGTTGTTACTGACGATACCCGTAACCTCATCAACGACTGAAAGAAGCTTTTCGAAGTTGGCGTTAATCAAAACCAAGTGCCGTAATACGATGGGTGGAGGTAGACTACGCACTTTAATGAATGCGTCATGTGAGAGGGACATCTCGAGAAACCTGGATCTGGGGAAACTTGTCGACAAATTTGCTTCTGTCTCGAATCGCAAGATGGAGTTACTCTTATAGCTTAACTTTTGTTGTTGTTGTTGTTGTTTATGTTAAACCTATACGTCCTCTAGAAAGCGCTTCAGAAGACTCGTTGATTTGAACAAGAAACATTTCTTTCAAAGTAAAGCAATTTCATTTTCTTGTAAACGTCAATGTATAGTTTGGATTTCTAAGTAAGCACATGTAACTTTATTTGTTTCCCCGTCTTTTTGCTAAGCCTTTCTATGTAAAGGATGTTCTGGAGGGTCCGTGGATATTGTTCGTAGAGTCTAAGACGTTATTCTAGGCACGATTGGTCATCCCCTATCATGGTATCAGGGGTTTCGCCACTCAGTAAGCTGCACTAGCTGGCCAGCATCGGACTGTCGGAAAAAGTTTCATAATTAAAGCTAATATTCTGAGCACAACTATTTTAAAGCAGAATTTTATCGCGTTCTTCATCGATAGTTTGACTCCTATTGTACGATTTCCCATATCAGTGCTCTATTAATAATATCACCAAGACCACTGCTCCCATGTTACAAGAATGACTCCCATCTACCCTCATGTCTCTTCCAATCACGCATTTCAACTTGAAGCAAAGTGTAAGCTTGAAATAACCTGCATTCTGTTGTTATCACAATAAGAGTTGAAAAATACAAATATCGCTCAGTTCTAATAAGAGTGAGTATGTGTCACTGTTTAATAAAGGCTAACGTGTAACAATATGATTTTCTTTTGCCGATGTCTGATTTCTCGGGCAAACTCCAAACTGGCGTCTTTTGTGACATGCGTGGTGTCATTTAGGTCATCTCAAACTTTGATTCCAGTGCCCTCATTTTGTAAATGTTCGAGAGCTTCCGGGGGCTTCGCCCCCTGGACCCCCACCAGGGCGTTGCCCCTGGACCCCACCAGGGGCCCTATGGCGGGCCCCTGGACCCCAGGCCAGGCTGGGAGCGCTTCGCGCTCCATTGGCGCCTGCGGCGCCGATTAATCCTCCTACGCAATCTGTGCCCCCCCAATTGCAAGGCCCTGGCGGCGCCACTGGTCGCTTGTATTGAGTCGCTTGTATTTTAGTCTATTATACCACTTGTATCAAAAGACTTTTTCAGAATAAAACAAAATAATAAATTAATTTTACTTTGGGGAAATCAGATTTTAATGATGTAAAAGACTGAAAATGGGACAAGTCCAAAGTTCTTGTATCTACATCTACACCGACAATTACTACAAACAATAATGACTTTTTCTACTTGATTTCTGAATCGACCAGGAATAACCCCCTTCGTTTTACAGTGGGGCTTGATAGGCGATGTAGTGGTTGACCCCAGTCGAAACTAAAGGAAGCTAAAGTATGCCTCCCCCCCCCCCACCCTTTCTAACTTTGTCAACGAAATATTAAACTTTTCAATACACGTACTTTAGAAACTGCAAAAATGTAGCACAAGTTACATCTAAGGACATATAAAAGTTAGAGACATGCATAGGAAGGCTATCTACAACGTTCAACCTCCCCCACCCTTTTGAAAGTAGGGACAAGTTGGGGTTAGCAAAATTTGGCGGAGAATGATGTGTGCATTGCCTTTGAACCCTGTACACCTTTGTACCGAAACTCGCGAACTGAGGGGTAGGTTGGGGCAATGACGTTGAATGGGGACTAGACCCCCATCCTCCCAAGCTCCCCCCCCCCCGGCGTCGCATCTGCTTCTTACATCTGCTTGTCTGTAGTGATGAGGGTATTAATGGTTTTTATTTGATTTTTATGTTTTCTGTAAGTTATCCCATTACCTCTTGTGGAGTTGTGTCGACATTTCCTTAGAAATAATTTAGATAATAAAGGGACTTTCAACTTATTACAAAAAGGAGATAGGTCAAAGGTTTGGTAAAAAACTGAACGCTCATGGTGATGGCCTGCAATAGCCTACGGTTGCCGTTATCATCAATAATTTCGGTCACTTTTATCTGATAACTAGGGTTCAGAGTTTTGCTGACTTTTTCCCAGCTTTTGGGGGGCTGGGGTTGGTCTTATCGTTTTTCCTCAGTAGTAGGGGTAAATTTGTATCGTATTTGTTTCTCATTTTTTACAAACTAGAGAGCTCTAAGAGTTGTTGACGATTCTAGGATTTTAATACTCCATTCATAGGGTCAGGTAACATTTTGTGAGAATACTGCACAGTTACTGTGTGGTTTTGTCCGTGCAACCACTTAAGATCAGGTAAACAAGTACAGTCACGGAATTTTGGAGGAATGAGAGGTATTTGATGCGTGGAATATAGAGGGTGGTTCACGTAAAGGCTGCTGGTTGGTTCAAAACAGTGGGTGGGTGAGGTAGATGAGATAATAAAAAATTGAAAATAATGATTAGATAGCACTTAGGGCAATATTATGATACAAATGTACTCCTAACAGGTTGTCAGTCCCACCTATTCGTAGCATTGATTTCTGTGGTACTGAGGTTCTCCTTTATAAATCGGTAAAGTTTCTCGGTGTTCTTATAGACAGCCACCTTACTAGGAATGATCACATCCAGGCCATTTCTAAAACCATCTCAAAGAGCGTTGAAATTATAGCCCGCTTGCGTCATTATCTTCCTCGCAAGATCCTTGTCACACTGTATAATAGTCTGATTCATCCCCACTTATCCTATGGTGCTCTTCTCTGGGGTGGTACTTATTGTTCCAGGATTTATCCCCTCTTAGTCCTTCAGAAGAGAGCTCTTGCAAAACTCAACATTCTCCACGTTTTTACATTCATCGCCATCAAATTGGTATTTTTATGTACTCCTGGTGAAACAACACTTTTCCTAATATCTTCAGATCCATGTTTCACTTTCGACATGAGACACACACACACGCACACCTTACACGTAGCATGAATTCTCTTTCTACTCCCTCTTTTAGGCTTATATCTTCCCAACAAACAATTCGTTTCACTGGACCCATTGTTTGGAACTCCCTCCCACTTGACATTCAACGTTGTCACTCTCTGAACTTATTCAAAAAATCTCTCAAACTTTTTCTAAAGAGTAAACGTAGCTGACTTTTCTTTCTTTCTCTTCTGTTTTGTTTGTTTTTTGTATTATTCTCTTCGTTCCTTTTTGTAAACATTGTCTCTTTGGTGTTGTAAAGTACTGTTACGGAGGGCTCTTTTCACAAGCTCATTGGAGCTTTTCTGAGTTTTTCTCCTGAGTCTTTTTCCAGTTTGATCTCAGCTGTATTATTTTTGATATTGTATAAAATCTAGTGAAAAAAGACTCAAATAAATGTTGTCGAAATCAAAATGGAAAGTGTCGGGGGAAGGGGAGACTTGTGTTTCAAAAATGTGGTGGGACCTAAGTATACTTCCTCCTCCCTCACCTTTCAAGGACAAAAAAGCCTTAATTGTTCCCTCTGTAAAAGAAATTCAAAACTTTAGAGCAACTTTTGTTAAAATTTCCACTATAAGTCAAGCTAAATTACATCTAATAACCCTCAAAGAAAAAAAGAGAAGAAAAACACCACCTCCTATTAGACCCCTCCCCCAGGACGTCGGTGGGAAACGAAACAACTTTCATCCCTTCCTCACCCCAGCCGAGAACAGCTTTCTGTGCGTATGTAATGGGATTGTTTTCCAGTTCATGAAATGTAGAGCGGGTGTAGGTAAGTTGAGTAAACAAAATGACGTCAAAGACCAACTCTGAAGGAAAAATCTAAAAGCGATATTTCATTTCAGTTTAAGGCTTATTCGTTTGATTACATTTTCATGAACATAAAAGAACGCTAACAAAAGCAAGTAACCTTATTATAAAAGCAATCCATTCCCTAATATGCTACGTTGTTATACGTATGGCTGTTTTATCAGAATATTAAAATAACCTGAGAGATACAGCAAAGAAACACAAATTTTATGAGTATATAGAAAAAATCACTAGTCACAACGGTGCCTATACTGGTAAGTATTGTTTCCGTGTAGGTAATTATACTAGCTGAAAACAACGATTATTACAACACAAACAATGCGATTGAACCATATAATGCAGTAGCGGAAAAATGAATTATTAGACCTTGTGCACATGACATCCCAGCTTCCTAAAAACAGTTCGTCCATGGCCAGAGGATATAACTTAATATCAAAACATTTGGTACATGATACAACTTTTTAAGACTTATTTTGCTAGTAAGGCCTCAGATCTATGAACTTTTAACTGTCATTGATTGATTTATTTTTCCCATGTCCACGCTCACCTATTTCGATTATCAAAGTGAAATCTGTCTTCGCCGACCAGTACCACGTTGTACGCATGTCCACCTTAATGTTAGTTCAACCTACGACCGTTGGATGTACCAGTTATATACGGAAATTTCCAGTCGTCATTTAGACAAAAATGGTGTCTCTACATTCTTACAGATCATAAAAAACCAGGTTTTAATTCCTATTTTTGCTTAAAGCTTCTTATCTTGTGAACTGCAAAGGTAGAGTATCCTCACAAACTTAAGAGCAACGACAGAAAGTATTATCGCAATATTCCTACTTCGTTTATACATTCATATACATGTACACTGCAAGAGTGTAGTATGCCCTCTCTGGAGAGGAGAAAACGATTGTCAAGCAGACGATAACGTCAAACAGAAGTTGTATCAGAGCTTATCTCTCAATTTTTGCCCCAGTAATGTGACTCTTTTTGATGACAAGAGTTTAAAATGTCCTTAGCAAAATTTTCGTACCAAACAAAGGTGTTACAGTACACACCGTATATAAAGGATAGGGACAATTGAAACAGCGTGGCACCTACCTGTTTCCCATCTGAAGTAACAAACGTAATAACATCTCTTTCTCTTTGTGAGTTTCCAAGATGTTAATTTGTACTTACAATCAAGATTACCTCCCTTCACATCTCTTTTCATTGCCAATTGAAAGTCCGAAATTGTTCTTTTCCTGAAGTCCCCTCAGACATTTTGGCGAAGAGCCGAGGGGCGAAAAACAAACATTATTTCCCAGGAAAGGAATGCCATTTCTTGCCTCTTATTTCCGAAGGAGTTTTGTTCCTCACATCAGTTTCGTCCCTAGGGAATACTCAGACTTACCGTCACCAACCTCCTAACCTTCAACCCTCCACATCATGGGTCTGTCCCGTTCTATACTGGTTTAAAAGAACAGATACTACACATAATCTTAGCCAAAATCCCGAGAATTGAGCGGTCTAGCAATGTTAACGGAATGCCATACATTCTGTTATAAAAAAGCATCTGCAAGCGTTTCCATTGATAAGTTTGAACCAGGAAGCTGCCAGGAAGGAGACACAACATTCTAAAGACACTTTGAATCAATATTCATTCCAGATGTTAACCTTGCTTTTCTCTTCGAAATGTCTATTACAATACCAGGATCAACTAAAAGTTAGTGATCTGTTTTTAAAATGACAATGAATAGATCTACTCCTAACATTGAACAGTTATCTTTCCATTGCCAGCAGTCACACGAAACTAATGAATCTTACACTTTCGTCGTTATTGGTCGAAATTAATGTCATTTCTGTTTACTCCATTGAAAAATTTCCACACAACTTTCAGTTTGAGTGTGTTTCTAAGCGATGGGAAAATTTACCAAAATTGGAAAAATGATATATGCTTGAACAATGCTGAAAGCAAAAGACGTATCAAATTCGCAGTCACACAAAGGAAGTACATTATTTAAACTTTCATCGACAAGTTCGGGAGTTTACCCTATTGAGAGAATCTAGTTTTCACCAGATGGGGAGAAAAATTACCAAGGGCGCAGCCTATTTTACCCACATATACACCCATATTGCCTATTTTAACCACATTTGTAGGCGTCTTTTGTGTACCTTGTCAGTTGCGAATGGGGTTTGGAACTCCTTGCAAAATTTGTCGGTCTAATGTAATGAAATTAAACGCATATTTGGTAGGTGTATTGTCATAGCTACAGAAAAGCCAAGACCTAATCGGTGGTTCACTACGCCGTATTTGAGAAAAGGGTAAGTTTCTGAGTGGTTTTCGTTCTTGCTAAAACTTGTCTTGTGTTAGGCCAGCAAGCCTAAACAATACGTTGCATAAATTTTCCGCAATTGGGGAGAATTTTGGTATTCCCTCACACGGGAAAACCTCCCGGATTGTCGACAGTCTTTCAACTAAGAATCTTGATTAAAGCTGCCCCCTGTCGGTAACAAACCTCAAATCAAAGCATGTCTTTTAAAAGGCAATTGTTTCAGGATTACTTGGATGTGAAAGGAGGGGAAGATAATTATTAGGAAGGAGGATTTCAACATTGCTAAATAATGGGAAGAAAGTGACCTGTCAATCAAAGTTTGGTGCCTGGGAGGAAATGAATCATTTTTAAGTACTTATTGTCCGACAGATTTTACTGTTGTTTCTCCTTCCCAGCATCTCAACCTTGTTTGAACACTACACGAAGATAATAAGGAAATTAGATTTTCTTTATGAAAGTAACAGTGCCGTAGAAATCTGACGTTTTACCATCAAGTTGTCAATCTAGTCCTTTAATCCATTTCTATTATAACAATGATTCCTCCTCTTCTTTAAATGATAGCTTTGGATCTTTTTTTGTTGAAAGTTTCTTCCACTTTGATTCTTTCCAAGTCTTTTCATCAGTTGATGGCTGTAATATACAGAACAGATGTATATTATAAGCAGCTGAATACATTAAACTTAACTTATTCTAAAGTTTAAAAAGCTAACTTACATGCAGCATTCTAGCCGTTCTAAAAATGTAATGAAAAGTACTTTAATTAATAGTTCTCCTTGTGATCCAGAGATCTTGATGTTACAACAACCATGGTATGCGGTATGTCACAGAGTTAAGGCAAGGGCATTTTCTGGTACAATACATAAGGAGAGTCGATGAACACAAAAGAGTTATTAATGACAAAGTTTGATTTATTTCTCCCGTTTAGCATTTTGTCACTGTACGTTGCATATAAAACGTTTAAATTGCGTTCACAAAGGGAACAGTAAAATAACACTTTTGCCTTTTATGCACATTGCATGACACCCATTTCTAATTTCTGAATAGCCCAATAATCTGTGACACCTTGAACCACCTCAAGTCACAGATTTGTCTGTGTTTTCTTTGCAATTTACAAAAAACTGCAGCTTGCTTAAAAACATCCAGGTATAATTTTGCCAGAGTGACTTGTCTGTGCCTGCCCTTTGTAGGCTTTCATGTAGTTAATTGACGAATTCAGCCATCTGATCAGCTGTCAAGACAGTATTTTACCGTAATCATTTAGTTTATTTAATCTCCTAAGCATATTTCAGTTTTATTTTCTGTGACATTTAAAAGTGAATACGTGGTAGTTGACAGTTTAATGACTCTTAATTTTCTTTGCACTCATCTAAATCTTTATCAACTGGACGTTAAATATAAAAAAATAGCAAATTAAATGTGCAAAATAGCAAATGAACCATTGTTTTGAATTCCATTGCTCACCAAACTGTATCTTTCTATGTTTCCATCTCCATCCATTGTCAATATCACATGGCAAGTTCCTGAATCTGCATAAGTAATCACACACGTGTCTTCATGAAGGTTTTCCAACTTAGCGATAGGGTTGACTTCATTGACCCTATATTGCAAAATGTATGGCAGCTTCTCTCCTCGGTTTGGTGTTTTCGAAAACAGAACATAAACCAGGCCATCGGTACCACAGCAAATGTGTTTCGCCCACAACGTGCCCTCGATTTGGGTGAAGTCGTTCGATAACTTGATTTTAGGGTTATAACACATGACATTATTTTGTGGCCAGGTGCACAGTGTAATATATTCATTGCCTATATACGACGTTGTAGCGAAATGCTGTGGCCAGTATTTTGTTTTTTCTACTCGAAGCTCTTCTAAAAGGTTCATATCAACATCAAAGAGAAAAATCTTGTTATCATTCTCAACACCGATAGCAACTTTCTTTGACGACCTGTTGTACGAGATTCCCCATAGTCTTTGTGTCCTGTTCTCCATCTTTTTTTTCAAGTTGTACTTCGTATCGATCATATATGATGAATGATTAGAATTCACTGACTGTAATTTGACAACTTTGGATTCACAGCAAGATATAAGTTTGCTGTCTTCTAAGGCACAGAGAAAACGAAAAGCATTGACTCTGGAAGATGGAAAATGCTTGTTCAAATGTAGTTGGGATTCATTACCAATTAATATCATTGAACAGGTCTTCTCGGGACAATGGTAACTAACTGCTGTATCCGATGTAGAAAGTGAAGTTATGTCGTCTACTGTCCATCCTTGTAAGTTGAAGCCTGCAATTGATTCTGGCTCACTACCGAATGGTTTTGCTGTATTTTTTATTGGTAAATAAAGAAGAAATCATTAAAGAGAAACTAAAATTCAGTGTATTCAAATTAAAAGTAATGAATTGAACCAACAATCATTTAATTATGTCTTATCAGGTAACATGTCTTTTGATTGGGTTACAAAATATTCATCAAAACGTGGCCAAATACCTTTACCAAAATAGTTCAAATAGTGGTATTTAACTTGTTCAAGAAGTGTATTGTATGTGTATTAAAACATGCAGTAAAAGTATGTTTCTATGCTGTTGAAGAATCACAGGTATTGTACGTTACATGAGAAACATGAAGTACATATACAATGGAACTACTGCAACAGAATTTCCACCTTAAACTGCAAGGGATTTTATAGGCACATTCCTTTATCGTCTACCTCTCAGCTTTCTCAGCAACGGTATGGATATCCAGAACAAATCAGAACGGCCAGCTTCTACTGGTAATAAAGGTAATCCAATAAGATGCTCCCTGTTGTTTAGATATTTAACATTGCAGTTGTTTCGCCCTTTTTGATATTGAAATAAAACTTACTGTGTTACAAATTTCTATCGCATCAATACATTCTCTTACTTTTAGAAAGCTCTTCAGTTCTAATTTTCTCAACATTTTCCACCAAACAGAGACTGTGGTGGTTGCAAAGCACTTCTAGGAAAGCATTTGCTTGGTCATCTTTTTTAGTTTCCATAATTTGCCTTTCATGTTCAGGTTTCATTTCGTACATTCGGCACAGCCTTTGAAGGTTACCTTCATCGCAAATCATTCTAACATCCTCTCTGGTCAATGGAAACTGAAGAAAATAACTTAGAAAAGGATTAAAAGGTAACATTCATGATTGAATTTGTCAAACCAAACTAAACTAAAGTGAAAATCTGATCAAAAAATTTAAATTTGGATTGGTTAATTCAAGAGCACGGTGAAAAAGGGAACGCATAAAATTTAATATATCGTACAACTACGATACTCAATATTTAAATTTCCACATATTATTCATATATCTGAATTAAATAAATCAACGCTTTCACAACCTAGTTGGAAATCAGCCAGTAAGACTTTTCTAAATAGGTTACATAGACTTGTTTCTTGTCGAAAACTCACTTCATCACCTCTATGCTTTTGAACCAGCGTGTCAAAAGTATTGTGGTTAACAGCATTTTCCAATTTGTTTGTTTCGTATATTCAATAACGCATGCACTTTCAGTGTGCATACCTAAAAAAGTAAGTTTCCAATAGGTTTCCGGTGTAAACCACTCGTATTCAGAAGTTTTCAATGTAAAAATGTTGCTTAATAGTATAAGTAGGCTATAACGATTTTACACAAACTTATCAACGTGCTACAAAATCTTAAATTAAAGGAAAACCCCAATGACAATTTTAGAGGATCCTCAACAAAAGAGACAGTTTATCGTCACATAACGTTCGAACATCACACCCATAGTTTATTCATAACTCAGGACATTCTTGTTTGCAGATAATTAAGAACAGGCTACCAGTTTTTTCGGGGCTTTAAAGTTTTATGCAGTACCGACAGACTGATCCCAAAGTCTTTTCTAGATGTTTAAAATTTCAGTCTTTTATTTGATCTTGAAACTTAACACCAGTAAAACGTTGAACAACACTCATTGTAGATTGAGTTTAAAATTATGAGAGAGGAAGGCACGTATGAATGTCTCATTTGCAAGTGTCAATATTGTAAATAACTACAAAAGATGTTCAATTAGTCCACCTATATGACTAGACGAAACGGCTCCCTGGTATGACATTTCAGTTTCCCGTGATAGAATGCACTGCTATGAACTGAATGTTTTCTTTGAAAACTCATAACATCCACACAAAATATGCTATTGAGATGAGATTTAATCCAACAAGGAAAGGGAAAAAGGTCTTAAATTTTATGATAACTGTCGTATTTTACCAGGAGATATTCCTTTGAACACCAATATACGAACAGGTCTTACATTCCAAAGGCAAATTGGGAGATTTTTATGAGAGTTTGATTACACTTGCTTGTAATTCAAGGACCTTTACTAATGACATGGAGAGACTTTTAAACTTGTTCTACATACCTCCTTGTCTGCCACTTTGTAATAGTTGGGGTTTGGACTAGTTTTTCACCTTTGAGAAAACAATCGATCATAATATAATTAGAAACATCAACCACTGCTTTTTCTGTAAGTGTTCAGAGTAAGGTGTCTGTGTGTGTTCATTCAAAGTATCTTGGCATCTTTAATTTTTTTGTACATAATGCAAACATATGTTTGACAGTAAGGAAACGTTTGGCATTACAAATGCAAAGTGGTGCAGATTTGAATATTTAAAAAATAATTCGACTAGTGCAATTGAAAAGAATTTGACATTCCCCTGCTGTCGCACATTACCACTTGACAAAGGCTAAATTACGTTTTATGTGATTGCAATAACCCCCAGCCTTCCATGATAGCCTAAGACTGGCGGTAGACAGAGAAGGAACTGTAATACACTTCGCACAGGCATAAAACATAAAAACCTACAACGGGATGCAGAAGTAATACAAATGTTGTGAAATTATTGTGTTTCATATTGTTTTTAAAACAATTGTTACCACCTTTTGATAACTTGAAGTAAAATACAAAGCATCCGCATACTATGAGCATCAAGATGCCAACAGGGACTACCATCCAGATGACGGTCAGGTTCGATGTTGATGCATCGACAGAGTTACAATCTCCTGAAAAGAGTAGTGTGTGGCAAAACGTCAAAACATTTTCAAAATCGTTGACCTATTCTCCTTCCAACATTTCAAACGGGGGATTATCTTCCTTTCCACTCTACTAGAGATAGCAGATAGATTTTGACATGGCCGTTAAAAGTTGATAGTCACGCTTAAATACTCTAGTGCCCTCTTTGCAATGGATTGAACAGATTTGTAAAATGTTTAAATTTACTTTGTAATTGCTACGCTTAAAACCTTCACATTGTATAAAACAGGTAAGCTATAAGTACTGAAGAGTCAGTTAAGTGTTTTATAAGACAGATCCTGCCCTATACTATAAAAAAAGTATCTAAAAATCATCTAGCTCAACGAATCTTTGCTTTAAAAAGCTTGAATGTAACGCCAGAGGACTCGACAAAAAACTATCCGTCATCAATACCTGACAATGGAAGACAAAAATAGCCTGATAATTTCTCAACACCACGGTACATCTTCTATGTCTCCAAATTTGTGGATGTCTGCAATAGTAAGTGTTATTGCTCCAGACAAAATTTACTTCTAAAATAAAATATTTATTTGTTTTATTTGGAATGACTTTCGTCTCCAATTATGTACTAAAATCAGTTTTCAAAAGCCTTACTTTTGGTGATCTTGATGTTTGCTGTTGAGTTGAATACCACAGATGCCGGCCCAGTTGCCTGACAAGCGATAGGGATGTATTCTCCACATAGTGCATCTGCAATACTGTAGGTAGCTTGGACGGAGACTGTGGATAACTTGTTTTCTTCATCAACAGTTTTTTGTCAACTTTGGTTACCCAATCGAGTAATCGATGATTTTGTGAGCAAGAACAGGTCAACATCGGGATGAACATTGTATACTGTACATGCCAAGGTCCCTTCCCAAGCCACAGTCCTATTGCAGGTCAAGCCGAAACAGTCTAATATCACCGGGAAACTTGGAGATGGAGGAACTGCGAGAAATGGTGATAAAAACTAATGTTACATTCAGAAGTAAACATTTGCATTTAACATTAATTTCTTAACAGTTCTTAACTGTTCTGCAGTTGCAAAACGTAGTTCATGATATCATAAAGAGTACTGTGTTGCAAAGTGTAAGATTTTGACCGTCATTATTTTGTTTAATATTGCACATTGCGCCGCGGGATTGATGCTGAGTTGCAAAAGATTTTGGAAGTTTTTGAAAAATATGTAGAAAGATTTCTACCCTTTGTAAGATTCATGTTCTGGGAAATGCTTTGATACGTCGCTTGTGTGATAAACCCAGTTCGTTGGCTGGTTCCGTCATGAAGCTAATGAAATTTTATTCGTAACAATGTTACACGTAATGAAACATACTATTGAAAATACCATATGATCTTACCAAGCACCACAAGTTGATACGCAAAGCCGAGTGTCAAATCAAGTTGTTTGACAAGACAGACATAAAGTCCTTCATAGCTCATGCTGACATTATGTAAAAGTAGCGTTCCATCTCCACTTATTACTAGGTCATCTGTCACTTCTTTGGCATCACTTCCGAGAAAAGAATATCCTATTGTCTGCAAAGTATGTTTTGATGCCCCAGCACGCCAGATCACGAGAGATTCATGCAGATCTGCTTTACAGGGAAACTGAGCTGGATTACCTTCCTCAACATAAACCTTTCCTATGGGCGTTTTTGTAAACTCAATAGCTTCATAACTTTGTGAAGATTCCAAAAGCACTGACGATTGTGATGGTTTAGTTGAAAGCGCAAGAGCGGGACCAGAAGCAATGCAAGTAAGGACAGAAGGTAACTGAGACATGATTCGTTGATCAAAGATAATAGAACTTGATGAATTATAGGTCCCTTCATCAGTAAGTATACTGAAACTGTCAAACTGCAGAATATCTTCTCCATCTGCTTGTGTTAGAAACCATTGAAGTTGAAGAGCAGGCCTTGCACCTTGGACAGCACACTGCAAAGACTCATAATCTTCCACATACAGACTGCAATAAATACTTCCTTTACATTCGTCGATTGAAGGAGCAACTTGGTTAGGTTCGACTGTTGGGAAGGTTTAGAAACCAGAATGGTGCCAGCGTATTTTGAAAAGTAGATTGTGAGTTTAGAAAACATGAAATGGAAAAAGTAAAATTGAATTACAATAAATTTGTAGACAGTGGAACAGTACGGGCAGAAGGAAAATGGTGTTAGGCGAAGTCTGAATTAAAAACTTCCAACAGTCAATGTGCAGACTTGGGAGTTATCTTGTTGAAATTATAATTCGGAACAATTCTGCCGAATTATAATTTCAACAAGATGACTCCCAAGTCTGCATATCGACTGATCGACTATTAGTATAGCTACAAATAATCTGTGCATAATTGCTTATAATGATGCAGTAGCTCTCTTTGTTTCTCTATGACAAATTGACAAAATTTGAAAAGATTCTCCTTAACACTTTCCATTAAAACTTTTGTTTAAATTAAAACAGATTAATTACTATTGATAATTAAAGTACTACCGTCATGTTCAAAGCCATAGGCTTATTACAAGTAAGAAACAGATGCACATAGTCATAGTGTTAATATTAAGTTTAAATAACCCCAAGTGGTGGTTATTTAAGCGTTTTTTAATACGAGAAATGAATAATATTTAATGCAGACATATTATGGATAATAATTTGAAAATTAGGAGCCTTTCATTATTCTTACCAATTACTTCAAGTTGCACAAAAGAGTTATCAATTGACAACAATTGGTCTAATACTAGAAGTTTAAAGATACCGTCGTGTTTCCATGTAACGTTGTTAATGACAAGGGCGCCACTGGACAACATGTTGTATTCACCACTGTCGTATCCCCTTCCGGTGATCTCATCATTTTCAAATTTTATAAAGGGGTCCTTTTGTTCAACACTTTCGTACCAATACACTCCCTTGACGTCAGGTTGAATATCACATTTTAAAATGAACTTTTCATTATACCTAGCATACTGCGGAGATGCACAATGCTGTGTTTCTGACGCTGAAACAGACAAAAGTTAGATTGTTTAAATAAGTGTTAATAGTCAGCCAATTTTCTTAAATTACAATGGCTCTACGTACGGTTCCGATTTAAGGAAACAAACCCGTTACGAAATTCCGAACGCTTGTTAAACCAGTGATAGGTAGAACTACTTCTTAATTCCAATACGTTAAATATGATTCAATAATGAGATAAGACTCTCCTGACAACTACAGCGTCTGTGAATCTACCAATCCCACTATTTTTTTTTATTTTATTGTTTTTGAAAAAAAACCCTTACGTATTTTATTTGTATTCGTACCTGTCAGACAATCAAACATCAAGATGTCTGTATCAACTAGTCTGCCGAGAGAAGTGCACCTGTAATTCAACGCAATGCACATTACAAAACGGAAACTTATCCTTTATACTACGGTAATGAAAGAGAGTCAGACTGGGCATCAAATTAGGTTTTTGTATACAGCTCTGTTTCTTCAGAGCTACAGGAAAAAGTGACAGTATCAGCATTAACCTTCCCATCTGTATTTGAAACTGACTCGAGCATTAGACTACGTCTTTGCCTTTATTTATGCAGTTTTAACTTTCTCCGCACATGGTATGGGCACTGGTCTTATCTTTCCTCTCCTATCATGCCCATTATTGTAGATTGTCTTTGCCTAATTTATCAAGCACATATAAGTGTAGACTAGACATGCGCAATTTGGGGGAAGGTAGTATCGTCAATAAACAATTAATAAACAAAAAACATTGAAAGACATAATTACATAAAAAGTAAAATGCTGCAAAGTGGACAACGCTAGAAGGTAATTGTACCTTTAACTATATTTCTCCTAAAATGTGGAGTGCTTCGAATTATTTCAAAAATTGGAATCAAAAAATTTCCCAATTGTAAATTTGTACATTAATCATCATGTAAAAAACTAACTCCTTTATAAAAAGAAGACCTCGCAGAATTGCCATCATTTCAGTTCATATCATACTATGTTTACGACATATTTCTCACCCTGTATCACTGCTAAGCAGGTTGCAAGAAATATCACTTTGTTGTACATCATCGACTGAAGGTAACACTCCACCGACTTCTGAAATACCAACCATCTGACCACTGAGTCTACACAAAGACTTTCTCCTTCAGATATCGTTACAATTTATGTGCCTGTGGTAAGGTTGTGAATGTAGGTGATTCATCAGCATAGAAACAGCATTACGTGAAAGAATTCTTTGCAAAGCAAGATGGGCTGTAAACCTGAGCAGACAGGTGTTTCTTTCCCCCTCTTGACCATAATCTACTTTTAAGGTGTACCCGCCAAACTTGTTTCAAAGGTACGTCAATGGTATAACAAAAGTTTAAAGCTCTAGTTTAATATTCATTAATTGTCTGTATACTCTGGGTTACACCTGATTCTGATTTTAAGCTACCCCCAAATTGGATACGTTAAGTTGGAGTTGAAATGTTAGGCACTGAATTTTTACGCTGCTGCTTCAATTCCTTCCAAATATCGCTATTATATACACCATTAGAGCTGATCGATAGGAAAGAGTGTCACCTTTGTCTCTAAAATCTCAACCAAGTTAAACAAGTAAACATTTATAAGACGACTCTAACTGATGTCAAAAATATTATTTAATTATTATCTTACGTCATAACTTTTTTATTGGATGGGAAAATTTCAGGGCAAACACCTAATCTACCATTTAAAACGTCTTTCCATACGTCTGTGCCCTCTTGGATCTTCTTATCAAACCATAACAAGGACTCTGAGGTGACCACTACAACTTCACTCTGGCGGGAAGACTGGGCTTCGGTAACCTACATAGTTGAAATAAATTTAGATACTATCTGGATGTCTCTAAAAGTCTGAATATCACCACTCAGCAAGTATAACAGAAGACACATAACTTTACAGTACTGTAGGTACAAAACAACTAGGAGGTTGTAGCGCACGCGGAAGTTCAAAAAAATGTGCCAATATATAATGGTAATTCTACCACGTGGTCGCCTCATGATGTTGTTGTGTGGATTTCAAGCTAACAAACACTGTTTAAAATAGTACTTTATCACTGATTGGTTTTCAAGCTGTTCTTTGATTATCCTAAGTAGGTCTACCTACCTGTCTTCCTTCCCTCCTTGTATACCATTACAGTTAAGATTCCTTCACTCTCAAAATTAACCTTAAAATTCCTCTCCTTGTCTTTTCTTCCTATCGCGGTAGCGCAGGTTGACTTTCAAGGTGCCAGGTTAATAATATATTGCCCTCTTTACTACGGTACTAGATACAAAGCCATATTTATAGGAAACAACCTATGTACCTTCAGTCCAAGCAATGTCCTTTAGATCGACGAAAAGTAAATACTCTATCGGCCAAAGTTCGTTTTTGAGTGATTTATCACATTATTAACCAATATATAAATCAGTTTGTTAACTTACACTCAAAGTGTTGTACGACATTATCTGAAGAATTTCATGCTTGTAAGTTCACAAGCACTACTAGAGAAACTAGGAACGGATACGAACCAAGCCTTGCTTATTTGCACTAGACCTCCCACAATCAAAACAATATTGAAAAAATTTTACCCATGCAAAGTTTTCATGGTGCAGCAAAATAAGGAAAACTGCCAGGCATGTAGTCAATGGATGGGCCTGGGGCCTCAAAATTTTTTTGGATAACAAAACTTACTCTAGAATAGAATTCACACATCTTAACATATCTGGTCGCCTGAAAAATATCTTTCCCCTTGGAAGCTATTTCACTTCATTCAGCATCTTGTCTGGCAAGTAGCCAATAAGCTATCCATTGGCAGCATAGGGACTAGCTATAGCTTACAGTCAGATGTTTTCATGATTAATGAAGGTATTTCATTAAGCTGAAAAAGTCGAACTTTGTAAACTTTATTTAACTCATAAAAAGCGTGATGACTTTGCACCTCGTGCATGATGGTCCCTGTCGGGTAACAATATGATTTTCAGTTTTCAAGTTCTGTTACCCTCCCACAGCACCTGAATGAAAATACGATAAATGTTGACCCATATCAAAACATGAATTAATTGAAGTCCTATTAGAGGCAGGGACAGGGGAAAGGCTTTTCTCTCTGTCGGGGAATGTTCTCAGTTTTGTCTTGAGCTTTAATGGATACGGTAAGTATGTAATCCCTCATGTTGGTGAGTCCACTACATGGGCGTGGATCATGGGGGACGGGGGACGCGTCCCCTTCACTTTTTTGGAAAGGTCTACATCTACAGTAAGCCTCCCACTTTTTCAAAATGATAAAAACTAAAACTGTGATGAATTTTAATATAACACAGATTACGAATTGGCACTACATTTTAAAAACTAAATTGCCCCCAAATATGGCACCATTTGCCACAAAGACACATTCTAATTTCTTTTTCTTTCAAAGGGGAGAGTAACACCCCTCCCCTTAGACCCCTCCCCCGGACAGCGATTCGCAAATGGTGAAAAGTCCCCCAAACCTTTGGAGATGGATCCACGCCACTGGTCCACTACCCCCCTTCCACCACGTCCAAACATACGTATACAAACACACACACAACCACCCAAGGTTTATGTCTATTTGCCTTAAAAGGCGGGAAGATCCTTCAATATGAACCCATACTTTCGGCCCACTTTGCCAGCTCTAGACTTTCGTTGTTTCAGTTTCTTCCATAGTTTCGATCCATAAAGCTAAGTAGTTCAGGCCCCACTTCTATTTACCAATAAATACACAGGTTGCCAACACATTTTTCTGTAACGATCGGAAATTTCATTCATAATCACAGGGAGAGGTAATAAGACGATAATAGTAAATCATATATATTATATTTTATAAAAATGAACACGTCAACTTTACATGTCAACAAGACAAAGCCCACTTTCTTGGAATTAAGCAAAAATCTTTTCACCTGGTTTTCATCTAAATAAATTTGAGTGTTGTATTCTCGTAATCTATAGTCGTAAACAATATTCCCGAGGTCGAGAGAAAGGCCGCACCCCGTCGTGAAAGGTTGAGGCTGGTTATCAACGACAGATAATAGGTGGTTCAAACTATTTGCCCATTTTATCATTTTATTGAGTCCTGTTTACATATGCTATGGGATAAAGATGAAAGCGACTGCAGTTTATCCTAGGCTGCATAATACATTTATAACGTACACTTAGAGATAACTGAGGAAAGTTGTTTCTGTTTTAATTCTTGGTAGTCATAGTCGCCTAAGACAAAACTACAACTTTGGCTTCTCATGGCATAAGCCCAAAATGAAGACCCATTTTGTGATCTTACAAAAGGTCTATACCTGATTGAACCAGGGAGCTGCTATTTGACTAGCAACTCCCTGGTTGAACCATTCATATGGTTGAAGTACAGTCTCAATAATTGATAATTTTTTGGTAATACAAAAAATGCATCAGACCTATGTATAACGTGCGAGTTCCTGTAATAATTACGTGAATCGATACCATTTAGGACAGAATTAGTACTAACAGAACATAAGCAAATAGGAAACTGATTC
The DNA here is from genome assembly GCA_029531755.1 of Holothuria leucospilota. Taxonomy (NCBI): domain Eukaryota; kingdom Metazoa; phylum Echinodermata; class Holothuroidea; order Aspidochirotida; family Holothuriidae; genus Holothuria; species Holothuria leucospilota. The sequence goes on along the minus strand of CM055968.1, from coordinate 19,169,906 downwards.
TTTAAGACAAACAACTGTATTTCAATGGAATCTTTGGCAAGTAATGGTACGCCGGCCTTGGTTAAATAGCCGAGGTCATATATAGGGTTCGATACTGGAGCCAAGACATTGCCTAACTAGGCGGGATGCGCAAAAAAAAAAAAAAAAAAAAACCGGGATCCGCAAAAAAACCCCGGCCTTTATGCTCTGCAAACATAACAGTGGCTAATTGGAGCAATGTCTTGACGAGTATGAAGAGTCACCGTGATCCTGACCTTGCTTCCAAAGATCAACTGAACTTCACTCTACAAATGTTCGGTTCAAATTGAACCAAACACGGATCAAATATGCACCGAACAGAAAAAAGATCATTTGACCAGTTTTGATTCAAAAACTAACCATTTTCGGATCAAAATGAACCAAATCTAGTCATATATTTGACCAGATTTCTCTTCAATGCCCATTTGATCGGAATGGGTTCAAATTTGAATCGGATGTTTTAGAGTGAATTATAACGTCTTTCTCTTCATTCCTCCACGTGACTATAAAACCAATCACACAAAAGTTGAATACATTGGCTGATGTATATTTAAACAGGAGTGACGGCTTTAAAGGTAGCCTTTGTGGATTTGCAACCAAGCTGGTTGTTTTCGCAACAGACATAGATTAAGATCTTCTCATTTAAAATCCCTATGAATTATTTTAATGTTTTTCACCATTATCGAGGCATCTCTTCAAATTTCTTCATGCAGTTCTCAAAAAATAAAAGTCATTACCTTTCCAAATAAAACGATTTAGAATATTTCATAGTGGTTTTTGTATTTATTCGTTTACACCATAGGACTAACTACTGGTCCTTTAGTTTGCAGCTTAGTATGCAATGTTGGAAGTTTTCAAGTGCGCCGTTATTACTTTCAAACTACCAAAATAAGCCCCTCTTGTGAAATCAAAGCAACAAATGTCCTTAAAGTGATCGTTGAACAAATAGCTACAGTAGAAACATTTGTCCTTCATACGAGTATATATTCTATTTTAGCGCATATCTGTTTATGTCTGTGTAGAACAGAAATGTGTTCTAAAATATTCAATATTTGATAATTCCTTTCATCAAACAAGCAAAAATGGCACTTTTAAGACCCTTAAGTGCTGAGCAGCTGAGGATCCACTTAGAGTGGGGAAGAAGCCAAGTTCTCTCCCACGACACTTTAAAACTGGGACAATTAGGTAACAAAAACGGATTCAACCCACGATTTTCTGGAGAAAAACAGCTCATTTCCATCCCCTTCAGAAAATGTCCCGTTCCACAGTATTACGTCCCAGACCTTTGAACCATCAACTCTCTAGCCTTCACGTATGTTCAGTAGGCCTATCATTGGTTGGGATCATGTCATCATTATGACTCAGTTACGGTACTGATCCACCGATAACAATACAAGAATCCCCAGTCCTTTTTTATGAAAGCAATAATAAACGTCTTTTATAATAAAAAAGATAAAATTTGCATATAAATATTTCAAAGTTAAAATAAAATGTCAGCAGGCAAAGTTTCTAGCTACTTATTTGTCAAAAATATCCATTTGAACAATCGCATTAATTAACTTCAATCTTAACTTGTCAGTTAAGTTGAATAATTGTAACTTGTCTTCGATCAAATGTTTGAATGGACTTTTTATCAGCGTAAAACAAAACTTTGAGGGAATATTCCAATTATTGCACATCGCACTAAATTTCTAGCTCATCTGCTTGTGAAGTACGTGAACGATAAAACCATGTTATGTTGTCTTCACCACATTCTATGTTTGAAAGCAGCTACACAGGCAAATTTGCACGACTTCAGTTCAAATTTTAAGCGATAAAAATTTTTGAAGATGCCCGTAAGAATCTTTAGGGTATCGTGATTGGACTTTTTTGACAACACATAAAGGAATAATGACTTTACTGTAATTCTGAGTTACACCCATTTGCCAGTAAATGTATTCTTTGTATGCCATTGCCTCGAATCTAGAAGCGACTTGGTCGTCATTCCATTGGATCATGGCTGCTTGGAGTGTATTTCGATCTGTTACAAGCTGGTAAAACAAGGGATCGTCGGTCACGCATTCACCATAAGTCCTCCTACAGCAGACTTTATGTTTTTCGGGGAGCTCCTGACATTTTCCACAGCGACACCATTCCAAGCTATCATCTAGCGTTTCGTTACTAGATGTGCTTGCTTTCCTGTCTAATTCTGTCACTGAGTCCATCATAGAATTATCTGTAACAGAGCTTTGTTGCTGAATGTCTCTTTTTTCAGGTGTAGAGCTATCCTGCACGGAACTGTCCTGCACCAAACTATCATGCACCGAACTATCCTGTATCGTCTCCAAAACAGACAGTTCAATGTCCTCTTGTTTCATTGCTGACGTCTAATGAAAAATAATACATATGTAAATGTAACAACTCTCCTTGACGGATTGGCTTCCCTGTAAAGAATCAATTGTTACTTTTCTAGCTTTGCCTATGGGAGTGCACATCAGGTGAACAGTAACTCAGAAGACACAATAGACCTTATGCATATGACGTCACAAAACAAACAGTACGCCCTCTAAAGGAAGCAAGCGAGTATCATTGCAACTATACCAATAAATGCAGACAGCTGATTTGTCGTATACGCGCGTAAGTCTACTGCACGCTCGTACGAAATCAACGCCGTTCGTGTACGTGTACTCCATTGTTTTCCTCCAAACTGACGTCGCGTGACGTCAATGCATGAGATCTATTGATAGACACAAACAACTTCCACAGTAATACATTTCAGAGCTCCTTGCAGTCCGACCATAGGTTATGGGGTTGATAACATGATATTCCCTACTTAGACAATGTAATGGTAATGTGAAATACAGTTTTTAGGGCAGTCTACATTATGTGAAAAGCAGAATGATATTCTCATCAATGACAAAATTACTTAATTTGAAATCGGAGTAAGCCAGTGAACAACTACATTCTTGCTTCTTGTGTACACCGATAAAGCGACGGCTCTAGAACCAACATGTGCAATGGCAAAAGTAATGGAAGACATTTGGTTTGTTGATAAGTCGAGGCTTACCAAATGGCGACTGCTGGGTGGGGTATGAATATACGTAAGGGAGGTGATTTGTACCGGAAAGTGAGAGCGTACACAATGATGTGGGGTTCACACCGTGTCCCTTACAGATCCACGTGGACTATGCCCTTCAGTAGGCCATACTTTTCTTGTTGTGGAGTAGTACACAGATACAACTACAATGTAGCTATTTTAGTCGATTTTTTATTTTTATCATTGGATAGCATGTCTCCATCCAAGGGCTTTTGTCAACAGGAAGAAGTTACTCAATGGTGCAATACGACTGTTTATTCATTGAATGTACACATGATGTATAAAATCAAATCATGTAGAACGCTTTGATGCCATTTTTATGGCAATTTAATAGTTAAACGCTATCCTGCCGATTTCCGATTGTATTCACGCATTAATCGTACAGGTACCATATAGTAAAGTCCTTATGAGACTTGATAAGAAACAGTTCCTTGGAAATACAAGAGACTACTACGATATTTTGGATGGCATAAATAGAGTTAACGAGTCAGTTATATCTTACCCTTTCCAGTTCGGAAGCGGCTTGCTCGTTTGTTCTTGATTTCTGAAAATAACCATGAAATATGATTGAGCTGAGTTATATTAATTCATTAGCCATTAGGCATCAGCTGATGATTTGTTTTCCTAATTTAATTCTATAGCCTTATGAGAAATTTTGATAGGCTTGTTATTCGTATATACGCAGAATTATAAACTCGTGAATATGCCTAAAATGTGCCTTTATGAAAGGAAGTACCCTCTTTGGAGGGGACAAATTTTAATGTAGACATGCAGCCCTTCAAGATTGTTCATTATTCACCCGGTAGCTCATTTTAAGGTTTTCTGTCCACCACAACCAGTCCGGGAGATTCTCCAGTTTGGGAGAAAACCAAAATTCTCCCAAAATGGGGGAAACCTTATGCAGGACATTGTATAGGCTTGTTAGTCTAACAATGTCAAGATTTAGCCACTGAAAAAACTCGCTTTTCTCAAAAACGGCGTGTGCCTGAACCACCAATTAGGACTTAGCTTTTCGGTAGCTATGACAATACACTTACCGAATATACACTTAATTCCATTACATTAGATCAACAAATTCTGCAAAGAGGTTCCAAAATCCATTTGCCATCGACAATGTACACAAAGTACGCTTGGAATTGTGGGTAAAATAGGCAATGTGTCTTAGCCCATGACAGGGTCGTCAATCCGTATTCAAATGTGGAGGGGGGGTGGGGGACATACATGACTTAGCACAAACCAATCCCTTTGGTTTTGAAGAGCGGGTGTCTTCCTATAGGCCCTCTCCTACCCCCCCCCCCCCGCCTTATGATGACTGACGCCCTATTCTAATAAGAATTATCATTTCAAAGTTAAAATGACCATCATAGATGATCTGCCAGGTGGAATACACGGAGTCCACGGAATTACTTCAAGAGGTTATTTTCACCATGTCCCAAAATAGCTGAAACCACGCTTTGCAGGGTGGATTATTGTCGGAGATCATGGACCCAACCAGGCCCGTTGCTAGGGTGACATGTTTGGGGGTGTGAAGGTCCCAAATTCCGACTGGCTGGATGTTTTTTCCATCTGAGTGGAGGCGTGTAAATTGCACTTTGTTTATGCGCTCTGCGTTTTGTATACAGCAGTGGGGATCCTTCCTTTGTCACTACATAAGTGTGTCGTTCTGGGGGTAGGTTCTAAGGGGGAGGGGGTGTCCCCTCCCCTTTGAAAAATTTTTGTCAATGTAAGGCTGCACAGATGCAAAATGGTGCTATGTTTTGGATATTTTTGGAGCTGATCATAGTACAGCAAAGGTGTGAAGGACTAGAAAGGACGTTTTCAGAATGCTTTTTAGTCGTAGCCTAATTGTATTAACAATCACCGATAATGGCTTTGGCGAAGCGCTCAGTAAATTTTTTGAAAAATGTTTAACGGCAACAACGTACTTTCAACCTTCCACATCATGCTACATATTAGATTGAAATGCAGTGGCGTACCCAGGATTTCTCTCAAGGGGGGACATGCAGTATGTTGTATGACCGCCGGCCTGGGGTGGGGTCGAAGGGGAGGGGTGCCTCCTCCCCTTTGACATTTTTTGAAAAATTAGATGTCCTTACATGAAATCTGGTGCCACATGTTACCTTTTGAAGTTAAGTTTGAGTTAAAAAATTTACGTATTGTTAGGAACTAAAAAATAGGCATCAGTGAGGAGGGCATGGCCCAGTGGGGTGTCCCCCTCCTTTTTGAAAAATTTTGAACAATGTGGTGTCCTTACATGCAATCTGGTGCCAAATATGCTACCTTTTGAAGTAAATTTGTGTTAAAAAATTTACGTATTTTTAGGAACTTAAAAAAAATCGGAATAAGGGAGGGGGCATGGCCGAATGGCCCTCCCCTCTGCGTACGTCACTGATTGAATGATCCCATATTGATGCGAGGCCCCTTCAGATGTTTGGAGATGTATGTCTGTTTTCGGAGAGTGTTGTCATCAGAAAAGTTCCATGTATAATTACCTTTCTAATGGTCATGAGAAGGAGTCCGCATACCGTGACGCATGCGCTCGAAGCGCGCCGAAATTTTGTCATTAAATAAGATTTCCCTGAAGAAATCTGCATTCAGAATCTGCATCGAGACACTTAATAATTGCCCAAAAAACCTACATGCCACTCAAAAGCCTGTCAAACAGAGCCACGACACTACTCTTTTACGCAAATGTGGGGGGGACATTTGATATCGTGTCCCCCACCCATCAAAATGTGGGGGGACTTGTCCCCCGTCCCCCCCCCCCCGATTGACGCGCATGGCCCATGACCATTTTTCTCCTGATCGGGGGAAATTAGATTCTCCCAAAAAAGGGGGAATCTCCCGAACTGACAACGTGTTCTTTTTTAGTTACTTTTATGCCATGACAAAATGAATCTTGTGACCAAATTACAACATTCAGAACTCTTCCTTGACTCAGTTTTACATATACAGAGGTTAGACATTGCTAATCCACTACTCTACCTTCTCTGTACCGGTACCGTACTGACTCAAGAACTCTTGACAAAACAATGAAAGAAACTTTTAAATATCTGTCTTTGAAGCGTCGTTGACCGTGGCAATTACTCCTGTAACAGACACCTATTTACGGATATTTTTCCAGCTTTGTCTTTCTAATCCTAGTATATGACATGAAGCTTATGCAGAGTTCCTTTCAACGAGTAATTTGCAATCATCTTCAGTCTGTATGTGCGATGCATAACGAGAATATGTTTCAACAGAATACAGTAGTATACAATATTCAAATAACCGGAGCCACTTTAAACTGTTACGAAAGTAAAATCCCTTAATGGTTATATAAGAAGGGGATCCCCTGCGTAACAGCATGCAGTCAAAACTGTCAAAACTTTTAGGCGCTGGGTCAGCAGCACCCACAGTATAGAATGTAGACAATAGTTTTGTCATTTATTGGTGGAGTGGGAAAAGGGTGGGGGAGAGAACTTTCAATACCAATTACCTTTTTTTCGAGTACTAATTTGATGCTCTTGTGCGGAGATTTCGCGGAAACAGCGTAGCAGCTACGGTCATCAATGAAGTATACATAAGCAATGCTTTTATCCTGTGGAGATAAGATGAAAAGAACGTTAAAACTACTAAACTTAACTCAATTAGATCTCAGCATATGCATACATTAAATTTAGTGTCTCTACTGCCTAAACGATTATCTGGCATTACGGCAGGGGTGTTTTAGCGGCAGGGATGAGGCCAGTCGTTCCGGGGTCTTCAGCACTAAAACCGGTGATATAAATCGACCCACGGCCACGAAAGTAACTGTAGGAATGATACATATACGTGGGCGTTGCCTCAGTGAAATCTACAGTAAGCCTGCACTTGACTAAGTTTCATATACGGTAAACAAAGGCGGAATATTCTAATGAATAAAAAGCCTTTGGGGGTTCCTCTACAAAAGGACTTAGTGATATTTTTTAGTTCCGACAGGGTTACTAGTAACCCAGTCGGAACTAAAAAATACCACAGTAAACCAAGCTTTGGTTTACTTTAAAATAAACTTCTTGCCAAGTTATCATGTTTAAGAGTAGTATAGGGAAAGACTCCCCAGGGCCACTCTTTCTCTCTGTAGTCCACCTTTATGTTTGTAATCGAAATTGGATTCATATTTTACTAATATTTGGGAAATTTGAACGTTCCACTGAAAATTTCAAGTTTTATTTGGATACTTGCGTTTCGCTCCCCATCAATATCTTCCACTCGTCTTGGTCTGATCGTAAGGGACATTCGTCTCTGCGTAAAAAGAAATTCAATATATTTAGTCCAAACCAACGAGTTATACGTTCGTCAGACAATTTAACAAACTATTAAGTATTCCCATTACCAAAATGATAAACCTTACATTTCTTCTAAGTATTTCGAAAAATCATTTTCAGAAGCATTGCTACCATACGGCTAGATACCCAATGCGTTGTAAATTGAGCATTGGTGTATGAACTTTGCTGTAGTTGGGTTCATTTGCCCAAGTTTACACGAAAAGCTAGGGTACGGTTGTTGGTTCAAAATAAATAGGTAGAGAACCTTAGTTTCAGGACTTTAAATCACACACTCCGGTTTGAATTAAGATAAGCTAATTCATAAGCTAATTCAAGTTAGTTTCATGTTAACTATGTGACACATTGACAATAAGTTTGCAAATGAAGTTCTAATTTTATTCAACCTAAAGTTACCTTCAGTATCTGTTGTCTGAAAAGTCATGAAGTAAGAGGAGATTTGAAAGATTTAGCCGATATTTCAGCAAAAGGTAGCGGCGACTGTTTTTACCCATACACAATGACAAAAAAAAAAAACCACTAGCAGATGCAGTATACTCACGAGCTTAAAGCTTAAAGTTCAACAGCCAGACTGCGCATGATCTATATATAGATCATGCGCAGTCTTGTATTTGAGCTTAAGCTTTACCCTTCTGAATTAAATAACTTCCTTTAGTAAAGAGATTAAAGGATGGAACTATATCACCGACTGGCTGCTATATAGCAGTTAGAATAGCCACATTTCAGTCGGATAGTCGTGGCTAATTTAGTCACGGGTAGAATAATCCAAGGACTTAAAATGGGAAATGTTGCCTTCTTGCTTGGAATCCTGGGGCATATGAGATTTCAGAAGTCATAATGAAAATTGCATCAATATTTAACAGTGCTCGACGCAATGGCTGCCATGTAAGCATCGCCTCCAAAGGGATAAGAATGTTTTATGTATGAGAAGATTGAAGTAAAACTTTGTAAAGCTCTTTGAAACCAATCGCTTGAGTTAATCGCTATTTTAAAACCTGGCATATTTAACTCAAATAAAGCAGGTGTTAGAAACATTAAGTGAACACTAAACGTAATGTAATGAAATTCTAGTTCGCGTCAACAGAAATTTTTATTGCTGGTGCCAATGTTTACCACATTTCTCAAAATTCAAATTTTCGGGCTTTCCACTTGGGAAAATCTCACCGTGCTATTTAGCAAGCTCTGTCGAATCTTCTCTGGATTGTACGGGCTGTAATCCCTGAGGTAAATACGTAACAAAGAAAAAAACTAAGGCTAAGTTAGAAAGTAACCTGAAACAAAACTGAACAGTCACAAGAAGTAAAACTTAGCAAGCGTTGGTAAGGAGGTTTATGAATCATGGAGCATTCGGTGAAAAGAGTAGGAAAAACTCTGCTCTCCGGTTACGTCTCTGATAAAATGTGTTAAGAATGTCTTTATTGAACACTTTTTGCCCCCCCCCCCCCACTTCGTAAACTGTTTAAAATTCAGTAAAAAGGTTTAATAATTAAACCCTACATGTTTAAAAATAAGCAATTTTAAAACAAGACGAACAGCGCTGCGAATTTAACATGGCATGAGTTTCTAGCATATCAAAAGACTTACAAAGGGAGGGGCAAATAAGTGATTAGGCAAATTTTTCATTTCTATACACTGTTAGAATGCATTTATAAAGTGAGGACGTCGGCTGACGTCAACAATAGGTTAAGAGCCACATTGGGGGGCAAAGGTTGCATGATTACGTCACAAAACAGTAAATGTGCCCTCGGCTGAGGTATTCGAGTAATCATGTATCTTTTCTAGCTAGCTTCATTATTTGTCCTCTTACATAACGTCGTACTGAAGTCAATGGAGGATCAACTCCATACACAAAGTGTGCAACACGATCGAGCACGTTTATTTCAATGTTGGGTATAGTAACGCGCTGCTTTATACTTAATACATCTTCATTCAATGCTCTGGGTATCATGTACTGCTTCAATATCCAAACACTGATGGCGGTAGAGCATCTGCCTCTCACGCGGGAGGCCCGAGTTCGATTCCCAGGTCGAGTCATACCACAGACTTTAAAAATGGAACCTATACTGCCGTTGTGCGTGATGCTCCGCATAAGCAATGGAGTAAGGGAAAACAAGCCCATTGAGCCACAACTGGATAAAGGCCGTGACCGGCTCGACTTGAACCAGTTGGTTGGAAACTGGGCCGTTAAACCTCATCTTACTACAACTAACTAACCAAACACTGATGGCATCCTCAAAAGGGGACCTGGATGACCGTCTTCCAGCTCCCTGCCTCAAATCGGTTATAAAAAGCAGCTGTGCAGCCCAAATTTTCTTAGCTGAAGGATAGGCAGTCAAATCATGGTCAAATTAATACTACGATATTTAAAAGAAAAATATTTCTGTATTCACTGTGTCTTTAAGGATCAATTAACAGTTTTCATAATGCAAATATTTTATGAAATAACTTTACCTACCTTTCGTGCCGACAAACTCTGAAAATATTTTCTGCAAAGAAGATAATCCATGAAAATACACAATAACGTATTTTATACAATGCAATGAGAGATGACAGTACATTGGGAGAAACATAACCTAATATAATCAATTGGGAATGATGTCCAGTAGAGGTTGCCGTGACAACGACGGTTCTAAGGGGGGAAGGTTGCATCACAAGGCTAGCTTTAGACCTGCTCCCGTATATAGGATGAATCGTTTAACAGAAAGAGGGACTCCTGCACATGCTCGTTGCCTAACATTTAAACGTCCCAACAGCCGAGGCCGATGGACTTAAACCAGGCAAGTAACTCCTTACCCTACAGCATTACTGAATATAATTTTTATAATTTCCACTGTAAAATTAAGCACTCTTGAAAAAAATTACGCTATAAATAACAGGAAGTATTGTTCAGAACCAACCACCAAGGAAATGCATTAACTACAGTCAAGAAATCCTCACCTTCTTCCTTAATTTAATTCTATAATTCGGCATTGTAATCTTGTACAAGGAGTGAGTGCCCCAAATCCCCCTAAAGCAGGGTTGGCGCTAGGATTTGCCCGACAGAGGTGGGCAGGCTCTCCTACGGGGGACCAGCAACCCAAAGCCCCGACAAAGACGATGAGAAAAAAGATGAAGAGCAAAACATTTCGGCACGAGCGCGCCGAAAAGTGTTTGGCTTGTTTTAAAAATATTTGAAAATTAGAGAGTTTTAATTGGAGAAATTTTGAAAAAAAATTGGATTTTTGTGGAAGAAACTTTGAGTTTTTAAGGAAAATTGGATAATTTGGGGTCTTTATTGAAGAATATGCCCTTCCTATGAGCAAGATCAAGCAGATCGTCGAGGCATCTGAAGGTCATTGGGATTACCTATTTTATCGTTCGCATTAAGGCTCCCCGACGAAATGGAAAATTTCCCCGACGGGGGGCCAGCTTTCGCCGACAGGGGGCCATGGCGCCCTGCCCCCCCCCCCCGCTGGCGCCACCCTTGCCCTAAAGGATCCACTACTGAGCAGTTCATCAATACGGTAATAGTAAATCCCATCTGTTCATCTCTGCACAATTAAGAAATCTCAACAAAACTTCACTTGAAATCATTTGGAATTCCTAGTTGGTTTATTACGTGATCCGGTAAGAGGATCTATCTGGAATAAAAAATTTCCCCATATACTTCTGATTTGCTTGTAAGAAAAGTCTCGTCGGCTATCTCCCACACATCTCCTACACAAGTGAAGACCTGGAAATACTTCTAAAATGGAATCACAACCCCGAAAGGAAACGGAGCGCTCAGACAGCCTTGCGATAGTGCACTAATTACTTAAAATATTTAAGTAACCAAGAAATCTGCACAAGGTTAAATTCTAATTGTAAATTTTTATTTAGTAGTTTCAAGTTCGTGAAAAAAGTGCTTCAGGACGGAGCTGTAATACAGTTCACTGTTCTAACTTACTTTTGTTCACATAGCACACCACGACCAACGTAAAAACCCACAGGAAAGGAAATAAAGTAATAGCTGCAAGCCAGACCTTCTCTTCGATAGACAAAGGTTTCTCGCAAGCTGTTTGTTAACGTTAGAGAAGAATAGCTTTATTAAATTAACATTATACAATGTTAAATTATACAAGTACTTGGGAAAATTCTGAAAATGTCAAAGCACTACCAACAGTAAACATTTTTTTTATTAATGCCGATATGCCAGTGTGTAGATGTAATGATAAGAAGACTCTTCTTTCAAAGGATAGATACATTGAGTCTGAACTTAGAATGAATCTTTTTTGATTAAAAATTTTCATTCTCAAGTTAAGTTGGTTCCCAATACCATTCTTACAGCTTGACTTTAAATCTAAGAAATTATGAGATCTATGGTCTTAGTAAAGACGTTAATAAATTTGTATTAATATCGTTCTGATGAAATGAGGGCTCTTGTCAACAGACTTGCATATGAATGTATATTCTGTCCGCGACTAACGGCGTAGGGTCTATGTTCTTGAACATGACTAACCATTCTATATAGTCGTAAACTTTTAAGAGTATTTAAGACTATAAATACGAAAGTATGACATGTCTTGGAAACTTTAAGAACGTCTTTCAGTATTCCCGCCACCGTCACACGCCCTTAGAGAAAAATTAAAAATAGGAATTTTCATATTAGGCCTTCATTATGCCCACATGTGCCAAGGTGGGTGGGGACTACGAACGACGCCCCTACCCCATATTAGTATTTCCTGGTGACGCGTGTGAGGCTTAAATATTGCCTACACACCCCCATTCTTAGTACGCCCAGCATATTTGCCCGTAAAAAGTTTAAGGACATCTTCACATCAGGTGAAAAAAGTTACAAACTGTGTTTGAACCTACCTATCAGTATCCCCAGTCGAGCTGTTGATCCAATTTGGATGCTTGGTGGGCCACGATCTATTGCTTTACAAGTTACCATAAATTCACCATTGCACTTTGATAAACCAGACTCGGTGGTAAAATTAGACTGGAGTGTAACGTTGGATACACCATCTGTGGTGATTATAGACTCTTTCTGGAAGTAAATATTTAATTCTGTGCTATTTGTAATCACTTTCAACCTCACATCTGGCGTTACGTCACGGATTACGCAACTGAAACTTCCGCTCGCTTCCATATTTTTCTCGCAGTAACGGTTTTCTTTGCACTCAGTAAAAACCGGATGTTGAAATTCAGTTGGTTCTAAAAAAAATTGGAAAAAGGTACAACAGGATAAGACACCCATAGGTCCGGAAACGGCTGTTGTGGTGTTAGGGTGATTATAAACCAGAACACACAAAGTTTTTGCCCATGAGGTGGGAGGTCTGAACAACCAGAAGACAGTGGCGTTACCAAGGGGGAGGGACCAGGGGACACGTGCCCCAAACGTTGGCTGTTCCCATGTACCGCCCAATGAGATTTTGGGTATTAAACAAATTATGCACAAACACACCGTTTACATACCAATATAAGGACACAAGAACTCACTGTAACTTTATTACCCAATCATGGGGCTAAATTGTACAAACTCTTCTCAAAACTACAATTTGAGGCGCGCTTCGCGCGCATCTGTTTTTGTGAACTATCTCGAGGACTGCCCTACCAGGAGATGTAATCCACAGTTATCGTAGTTTCAAAATTTATTTTCGGCAGCTGTGGGACTGCTGAGTCCGAGTTCCCATTCAATACAATTCCCACATCGGTTATCTTTTCTTCAAATTTTAGGTTCGAAAACTGTGCAAATTGCGATTTTCGTTGCCTTTTCCAACGCGTATCCAATAGATATGCTGCTAATTAAATAGCTTCAATTATCTATGTCCGTTTGTTTTAAATACCGGAGCCTTTAAACTTTCAGGGATAACTTTGCTCCCCTGAATTCTCGCCGAGAATTCCAACCAATTGGTTGGAAACTGGGACGTTAAACCTCATCTAACTAACTAACTCGCCGAGGTAGAGCTAAGCACCACACTAGGTCCCTGTTTCATAAAGAGATACGATCGATTTTAAGTTTCACCCATCATGCAATATAGTCCTATTGAATTCAAACTTAAGATCCAGCGTAACCCTTTATAAAAAAAGACAAAGAGATCATCAAGTTGGGATACCTCTAAAAGGAGTATACTTGCACGAAATATCCATAAATAATACCAGAATTATGGGCTTGCTTCCTTCATGCACCGGTGGTCTCAGCAGGCACTAGCCACCCTTTTATCATTTATTACTGAAAAAAATGCAGGAAATAAATTTGTCATAATTATAATTTTAAGACACCCAAAACCCAAAGTACGAAATTACATTTAAGGGCTTCTTTTTCCAAATTGTCCCGGCTAGCCCGGTATCAGCAGCCGTAGATGCATCTCTTATATGGAGGCTTCCCCTCAGTGGAATACATAGAAGGTAGTTGTATCATCATTAACTCTCATTGGGCATGAGTGAGTAGATTTATTTTTAAAGGGAGAATGCAGTCACCCCAATAAAGATTTGTATAGTAGACTATCCTATTTCCTGAATGGATCTTGAGAATCATGTGACAGTATTTTTCTCACTCAATTGTAAAATTTACAAGGAGCAACTGCTTGGTTTACCTTGAATATGCAATATTTATGTCCTTAAATATTATGAAAGACACTTGGAAGAGAAATAAGAAGAAATTTGTGACATTTAGCTATTGTTTCAAAATAAGTTTGGGGCGACTGCTTTTGACCTTTAAAACCTTGTGCAAACCTTAACATGATCCTTCGACCCCACTCAACCCGCTCCCCACTTCCCCGATTCATTAAATCGTTAGTGCAAGTAAGGATGACAAAAAAGGTCAAATTGTGATTTTTATTTTTGTTGTGTGTTTGGTAAACATCCAGTGTCATTTGGAGATAGTTAAATGCTTCATTCTTATTGTCAAAAGTTTGAAATACCCCAGAACTTCCGGGGCATTTCCCCCTGGACCCCTTGGAGAGTTGTCCCTGGACCCCACTAGAACCCTACCGTGGGCCTCTAGTCCCAACTCGTACATGGGAGCCTTTCGCTTCACCACAACTCATCCACGGCAGCGACGCTCAGTCCTTCGTGTTGATGTGCCGTCCAGTGGAAAATTTCCCCCCTCCCAGTTCACCCACTTTGAAAAGTCTGGTGACGCCATACCGCAAGAAGAGCATACTTTACTTAACACTTAAATTTGTGAATTTATTAGGTTGGGGTCTCAGTGAATTTAAGAAATGCACAGACGTGGCTACCCGATCAAGGAAAACTCCACCCAACCACGCCCCATCTCTCACCTTCTCCAAAGATATCCCAATCTAATGAGAGTAAAGTGGTGTATTGATCATAGTTTTAAAGGACTCATACGTTTCCCTTTCACCTTCCTTTTAACCATAGTCTAAATTCTTCCTCTAAAGACCATTGTGAATTGACTTCACTAAATGATCTCAGCTCCCCTACTTGCCTTTTCCATATATCCATATATCAAATGTGCCTTGGGGCAAACGGCTGAAGCCAAAATATTTCATACAGTCCAGTTGAGGGTGATGTAAACAAGTGATTGACAAACTTCTTTCAAGCAAATGTATTCAGTAATTGCATTTTGTTACTGTACATGGAAACAAAACAGGAAGTTGCAAAAATTATAATTTCCAAATGGATTTCTGAATTCCATTATTTATTCATCATTTTCATGAAATTTGTCTGTTCCCTGTGGGATGAAAGCTGAGAATGCCCGAGAGATTGCCATTTTTGCCAATAATCCCCGACTACTTGTCGTACTTGTAACAAGGAGTTGGTCCGTTTCCTTTAGAACAGAAACAGAGAATGCCGTATTTGGTTATTATCTCTGACTACTTACTTTGTTTTTTTTTTAATGAAAAACCGAGTACGTTCCACTACCCCATCGACATATATCTCGTGAAAGGACGGTATTTTTAATCATCTTAAAGTCACAGCATCTTTCACATGTGTTCACCATTATGCAGGATAATTAAAATGGAAATTAATTACTTATTCATGTACCAGAGTTGTACTTGTGAAAAGATATGTGTTGTTCTCTATAATTTTATCTTCGGAATGGTACAAAAGTTCAGCCCACCCTTTTTCAGTGGTGAAGGCTGGCGACACAATTTGGAGGTACAGCACACTACATATTCAGTTCCTAAGGTTTTCGTGGATTAACCTCTGGTGACATCAGATGACTTCTGACCTCTACCAAACCTATAGGGTTCCTTCTCTCTCTTAATATGACAAATCTACATACCAAGTGTGAAAAGTATTATCCATTATCCCTGCATGTCTCGAAATATGGTGTTTCCAAGGCTTTCAGTTTTTGACCTCTGGTGTCCTCAGATGGCCTTTGACCTCCAACACATACAGTAGCAATCTTTCTCTCATTTTGATAAATCCATATGCCAAGTATGAGAAGTATCCATCATTGCCATCTTGGAATATCGCGTTTGCAAGCTAAGCTTCACAGGCAAAACACGCATACGTACGCACATGCATACACTCGCTCGTGGTTGCATAGATTCTCCTTACCTTCGACAAGAAATCGAAAACGGCCGGAGCCTTCAGGGATTTTTAACAAGGTACCCCAGAAGAAAAATAGAAAAGTGAGGTTTGAAAAAGAACTACGCAGTCAGTACAGCATGAATTGTAAGCAAAACATATACTACCAGTATTACAAACTTGCCACCAGTTCCACCTGTCAAATCAGTAGTACCCCCTTTAACGGAAAAGTTGCTTGACTTTTCTGGTTACTCACCTGTACCAAGTGTAAGATGGACTGGTGATATCATATTCGTGATCACAAAGAGAACCGTTCGAAGCCAACGATATTTCATTTCGATAAATAGCTGATGGTGGCTGGATCTACATATAGTGAAAGAAGAAATGTAAAAGTGTTGAAGTATAGACCAGAATTCGAAATCTTCAACTACAAGTTCCTAGGTGAATTGGTGGAAGCTCCCGTGAATACAGTCCGGGAGGTGAATCATCCTCTGTGTGGTGAGGGAAAGTTCGATCGTCTTGAAAATCTGAACGGCTTCAAGTAAGGATTACTTCCTGCGGTCTAGCCAGATCTCCTCCACATTTTGGATAAGTCCTAAAATTGTAGACCGTCCAGTGAGAAATTGTTCAATGAGAAATAGCAATCTGGCCAGCTAGCCAGCGATATATACAATCATCGCACTAACCTGCAAATTAAAACGCAACGCGAGGCATGCACAAGGATGACAACTTATCTGCAGCCTGTTACCCATATTTTATGAAATTCATATTCCATTGTAACGATCCTACCAGGTAATACCAGATTTGTTTACGTTTTGAAGAAAATATCATAATGGTGCAAAAAATTTCTCAAAGGCAAAGAAGACACTCCCTCCACTTTTTGAGCCCTTTCGGCTTGTCAATAACTTGGCTCGCGTACCGTACAGGAAAAGAATGGATTTTTTTTCATATACAGATTTCCTGAGGGAGTGGCTCCACCATTTCATGGGAACAACTGTGGACTTATCATATACTTGTATACATTTTTCAGCCTTGAATTCTCCAGCGGGACGTCTGGGGACCGTGGGAGACCTGTGGGCTCACCCCAAGCCTCTCGACCAGCTACACCACTGACTTTGAAATCACATAGCACTCTGCAATAGCTGACTACCTAACTACGGTCTCCTGGTTTGTTCTAATTCGATAATGCCTGAAAAGTGACCTGTGTATAAGTCAAGCAACTTTGAAAGGTGATTTGATAAAATTTGGATGAATGTTATATAGTATCACGATCAAAATAAAGGATTGCATAAAAGCCAAGGAAACGAAAACTTGTAGTACCAGGGTGTTTCCATTGAGCTACTGCCTGTATTAGCTCCATCACTGGCGTAGGAAGCGGGGGGCTTGGGGGCTTAGCCCCCCGGTCAAAAATATGGGGGGCTGAAGTATGCTTCCGCCCCCCCCCAGATCCAAGGGCAAAACCCCCTTATTTGTCTCTTCTGTAAGAAATGTCAAAAATTTGCAGTAATTTTCCTGAAAGTTTGTCCAAAATGTTGCACCAAATTGCATCTGAGGACCCTCAAATACCCAAAAATTTTCCAAAGGGGAGGGGGACACCCCCTCCCCTTAGAACCCTCCCCCAGGACGGCGATCCGAAACAAGGTTCAGCCTCCCCCCCCCCCCGGCTCGAAAAGCTTCCTACGCCTATATAAGCTCCATGGTGTGTTTCTAGCAATTCCATCCTAACGTGAAAAAGTTTTCCCGGCCTCTACACCTCTAATTAAATTGTGAGAAGGCCTACCAGTGAGGGATTTATTAAAACATTTTTCTGTCTCAGTGGCTATGTCCTAAAGCAATTAACTTGCGCACCAACTAAATTTACTAATACTTCATGAACTTAGCTTCCGTACGTTTTTTGAACAACGTTAGGGCAGCTTATAACAAAAATTGAGCAAGGATGGCAATTACTATTGCAAGGCTACACGGTAAAAACTTACAATGTAAGCAAATTCAGACGTGAAACTCCGAAATAGAGTACGACGTTTGCAATATTGTCCTTTTCGGCAATGTGTTTTGTTTCAGAGAGAACTACGTCATGTTCAGTGCCACTCATATAGGCATTACAGTAGTAGTACCCGAAGCCGCAGTAAGGTTGCATGCATAGAAACTATAGACGACTATAGACGACTGGATTGTTGTTTAGTTCACTTACAATACCTAATCTCTATGTGTTGACATGATTACTATTATATGTAAACAAAATATAGTGATATGATATTTCTCCGTAAAGCTTCTGGGATACAAAGGTTGTATTGACTTAAGAGTATCCCCCCTTAGTTTCGTTATTATAATGTCACAAGTCAAGCACACACGGGGCATAACTTAGTTGATGTTATCTGTAGTAGAGACTTGGTTCTGAATAGAAAACTATGGCATCAACAGCAGTTATGCTATCATCTCGAAGCTAACCTAGATAGATTGTGTTGCCAAATGATGTCACCTTCAGTGGAGATAGTGTGATATGTTTATTTCTCTTCCCGTCTACCAATTATCCATACAATTAAAGGGGAATTTAGATGAACCCAGAAAGTTCCAATTCTTCCAACTATGCAACTTCTATCTCCTCCCATAACTGTAGGCCTATGAAGCTAGCTCTCTTCCTTGTGCAGGAATAACCTGTTTTATTGCTTAAAGGCAATAGGCAGTCACCCCAAAATTTTCTTTGAAAAATCAGCAAACTCTTGCAAATCTCCTCTTATTGCATTAAAAACACTTCTGAAGACGTTTTGAACATAACTATTACAAACAATAGGTAAAGAAAGGCAAAATTCTCCTTGAATTCCACAATTCACTTACAAAAATATTGTCACATGATCAAAATAGGCCAATCATGAACTAGAGTGACAGGATACACTCACTCTGTTTGGGGTGACTGCCTACTGCCTTTAAGGCCATGTCCTGGTGAGCATACAAGGCTATAAAATGTAATAAAAGCACTCTCTCTGCCTTGTGTGGAATGTGAGCTACTCTGCATCTTTCAAATTTTCAAACTTTGATGTCAATCAAAGAGCAGTCACCAACTGAGAATTTTGATACCCCCACACTAAAAATATACTTTGGGGTGATGAATGTCTGTCTTTAACTTCCTTAGGCCTTTAAGATGTTCACCTAAAATTTATTCAGTGATATTTTGGCCATGTACACGTAACATATTCAGAAGTATGATCCTTTACCCCCAATGTTTGTGGCAACAATTGGGATTCTAATGCAAGCACGGCCCAATTACAGATTACAAGGGAAGTTTCATAAGTTTACAATTCTTTCACTACAGCGCTGTTCTATCATGTTTTGTGTGCTCTTGGAATTATCGAATGGCACCCCCGTCATTTTCCTTCCACAAACATAAAAGCTTTTGGGAAGGATTGAAACAGTTGCCTCACCGATTTACTGATAACCAAAGTTACAGTAAATTAGGTTACCAGAAGCAATTCTATCTCTAATAGCTTCCACCAGTGCATTGTGCTTGGTACTCAGCATAAGCAATGGAGAAGGGAAAACAAGCCAGTGAACCACAACTGGAAAAAAGGCCCTGGCCGGCCCGACTTAAACCAATTGTTTATAAACTGAGCCGTAAAACCTCATCTAACTCTAACTCCAACGGAAAGAGATATAAACGTATCCATAACATATCTATATAAAATATCTTTATACCGAGCCTAATTGGTTCAATGGTACCTATAGGCACGCGTGTTGTACAAATAAGGGACGAGGGGGCTAGGTCTGCACCGGGCACAATTCAATGACTGACACCTAAAACGAACGGTGCCATGCTCCATTCCAAAATAACAAAACAGAAACATTCACTTAATGACAAGAATTTCTAGAAAATGATAAGTTGAAAATTTAAAGATAGCACCATTTCACTTCTTAACCACTCTTCATTAACAAAAATTCCTAAGAGGGGCGTGGGACGCCCCTCTGCCCCCTTAGTCCAGGCAAAAGAAGCCCCTCTAATTAGACCCATTACATGCCATCCAAACCCCATACCAATACTCCATTCCTTTCTCAAGATATCCCTTCCTAAAGACTGGTTACTTTTAATAAGAAATACCACCAGGTTTCCTCAAGGTCACAGAATGTGATCCCAAGTGAGAAAATTGCCTCAGATTCCTTTTGTTGTTCTTTAATTATAATTGGATACCTTGTTTGTCCTTGAAGTTTGACACCGTTGGAACTTTTAGATGCATGTTTTTCCGTATAGATATAATGTAAAACTGTTGCATACTTATGGGACAGCAAGTAAAGTTATGGAATATTCAGTATAGTGATATAAACATTACAGAGAAATACAAAAGTTACATCTAAGCAATTTGCCCAGATGACATCACAGATTTCCCATCAAAATCCCGTCCAAATGCAAGATGCTATTAAGATAGGGTTTTCACTGCCTAACACAGAAAAATTATCTGCCCTTTTTGAAAACATCAAATTTGGTCACCAGAAAATGCTTTTAAGTGCGATTTTCCAAGATCAGCTTATACCAAAATGAACAATAACATTTTCAGAATTTTTGTGGTAACTTTCTTTTTGAGAGTAGAACACCTTCCATTTAGGGTTTTTAAATATCACGACTACATTTACACATAAAATGTTATACATTCACTACACTGTAGTTCATGGTGGCACCCATCACTTGGTGTATATAATTATCAGTCTGTGACCGGTAATTACGGCTAAAACGAATTTATATCTGCGAACTTATATTATTTTCCAAAGTAGCACAACATACAACTTCACCAGTTCTCAGCTCCAATAGATTGCCCTTCCCTCAGATAACAGGCTTACTTTGTCTTCACCATAAAAAGAACCCAGTTACAGTCGATAGTGGTGACCTTGTGGACTAAGACACAGTATTACGTTCACAAGCCGGGTTTCCATCAAAGGGGACATCCCCGGACCCTGCTGTAGGTGCACAATAATTTCTTGTTTCCTGTGATTGAAACAAGAACGATATGTGGTTTTGGTGGATTGATCGATGTTGGAAGGGTGATCAAAATCTCCTAGGAATCCGGATATACTTCAATTGTTCGTCCATGTTGTGAAATTGTCTTGCCTTTTTTTCTTACATTGGCCTACTATGTAAACATTTTTCAGGAGCGTAGCTAAGATACTTACAAAGGAGGCGAGCTCTGGTTGAAATGATAAAGCAGAGCCGAAGGCGTTGTGGGAGCGTCACTCCCCCTCCCACAGCGTGTGTAATGGTCCAGAGGCCTGCTTTAGGCCCCTAGCTCTCCTAGTGGGGTCCAGGAGCAAAGCTCCGTGTATGCCCAGAGGGGCAAAAGTCCCCGGAAGCTTTGGTATTTACATAACTGTGGACATTTGAATGATTCATTTAACTGTCTCCAGATGACATTGATTTGGTACTAAACAGACCACATAAATCACAGTTTGACACTTTCTTGATTATACCCTTACACTTTTTTAATTATAGCCGTACTCCTACTGACTGAATGCCGGCCGGGATCGATGATGCAGAGGGCATGACGGTGTAGGCTAGGGGAGGATGGATGGTGGTGAGGGTTTCATGGGATTTTCGAACAGTACTATTGCACCCAAGCTATCCTGCACGAAGTAAAATACAAACACTTATATGCGCGCAAAGTGCGCAGAAAAATCGTATCTTAAGACATTTTGTAATGTTTCACCTCATTTTGCATACAAAAGTTTTCCATCTCATTTTTACTTTTAGTCGTGTACTTTGGTTCATTAATAAAAAAAAGTAAAACTGAGAAACATTTTCTGGGTTGTTTCGCCCTCTTTCCTCCCCCTTTGATTTCCGCCTGGAATTTTGCAAGAAACTTCAAGAACAAGAAAATTCGAGGGAGTTTCGGACGTCGCCGATTCCTCTCCATGGATCCGCCAGTGTTGTAGCTTTAGTAGCCATCTTTTTGAAGCTGACGTTTGCCTACCTTTTGGTGAATTAACTTTACAACGACGGGTAACAGAAACATATTAAGGCACTTATGAGGCACTATATGTTTGAAATCATACAGGTTCGAAAATGGAATATTCCAACTTTTACTAAACAAGCGTGTTATCCTTGAACAGGTTTGCTGCAAACTGCATCTGCATCTTCCTCTGAGAAAGGATATGCTTACCTGTTTCGTTACGATTAATGAAATCTGTCAGGCTTGCTGGAAATCAACCATAGCCTTACGCAGCAGGGGAATCAGGATCAGCAGGGGCATCAGGCTGGGACAGCAGGGGCATCAAGGGCATCAGGGGCAGTTGCCTCTCCCCTTCTTGAGAAATGTTTTCATGTCATCCATCATCTGTTGAAAGATTAAAAAAAAAACGTTTTTTTAAATGCAATTTGCAAGGCACGGAAAGTACCCGCATTTCCAGGCGAGTTGCGAAAGGCCCGTTGATAGGCGCGTAGAGGAGGGGAGGGGCGGCGAAGGAGGAACCGCCTCCTTTAGCATATTGTTCTTATGTTTTTCAATTACACTTAACGCCATTATATATCGGTGCGCTTCTCGCGCAGCCATCCTGAGCACTAGTTTTCGCATTGTTACTTCCTGAAAGACAATTTGGGTGAAACTACTGTTTCAAAGCCACGGCCCCATCACCACCATCAATCGTCCCCTCCATCGATCCTCGAGCCATAGGCGTAGGAAAAGGGGGAAGAGTGGCCGGGTGATCGCCCCACTTTCAAAGGTGGGTGGTAGCGAAAACCTCTTTCCGCCCCTCACTCTCAAGTGCTTATACCGTTATTTATATTGCGTGCAGAATACCAACATGTATGTTTTCAATATATTCAAAAGTTTTCCTGTAGGCCTACATAAAATACACAGAATTAGTCAAGGGCGGATCCAGCCTCTAGCTCATGGGGGCAGTTTGAAAAGGGGACCAGCAAGTGGTAGTTTTACTTAATATCTTAGGACGCAGGGGGTGCATTTTTCTTGTATTAGGGGTGCCAGATTGGCCATGGAGACAGCCCCCTGGATCTGCGCTTGGGATTTCTTATCGAAAACTGCAAACCTTAACATCTTTAGCGCTCTGAGCTCGCGATATTGTTATTCAAATTAGATCCCTTGATGTATCTAAGAGGTAAGTGTAGTCTACATTTGCTATTGTTTGCAAACATCCTCAGATTC
The DNA here is from genome assembly GCA_029531755.1 of Holothuria leucospilota. Classification (NCBI taxonomy): domain Eukaryota; kingdom Metazoa; phylum Echinodermata; class Holothuroidea; order Aspidochirotida; family Holothuriidae; genus Holothuria; species Holothuria leucospilota. The sequence goes on along the minus strand of CM055968.1, from coordinate 19,146,912 downwards.
TTACACAGACCTGAGTAAATCTGATGAAAATTTTCATGAAAGAGTGTATCTATAGGGTTCATAATGTCTTAAGTAAATCATTTTGCCTACATTTGGTTACGTTGTAATTTTACTGTTTGATTTCTTGACACTTCAACAATCAACACCTTATCGCATGATGAAATGTGCAAGTTCCTTAAAGGTGGATAACATCCTGACCGCAGGCCGTGTGTAGCCAAATATTTCGGTGAGACCATTTGATCTGGCATGCTTGCAAGTTCATTGAATGATGGAATTTTTACCGTGACTATTTTTACAATTTTTAAACAGGGGTTTCATCAGAGGGAGATAAGAAGCGAGGTTCCCCTTTGGCAAATTTTCCAGTCTTTCTGGAGCCATAGTGAGTACGTACGATAAACTGTGACATTCATCCTAGCGGATGTCAGTCGCCCTGACGGTTTAACTTGATTTGCTCTAAATCCTTCAATATGAGCAAAACTTTTTGGAGCCCCTCGCGTCGCGCGCTTAATTCCCTTGGTTTTCTTCCAAAATCTGGTCTTATGTAGTCAAAAGTTTAACATGTCCTTCCCAATAATTAATAACTCAACATACTTAGTGTTCGCACGTTTTTGTTCAGGTTGCAAATTACATCCTCTACAGCCTAGCCTAGACAGCTGGCTATAGTTTTTCGCTTGCAGGATACTGCAACACATGTAATCCAATAGTTATTACAGGGAGCTGCTACTTGGACAGGAGAAAAAACTTCTACTTTAATTTATACTAATCCAATTAGTCCCAGACATGCGTAAGGAGATAATCCTGTAAGGATCGATAATTAGACCTAAGGCTATTCAGTTCGTTTGTCTGGCACTTACAATTCGCACTTGTTATCCCTTGCAATTTCATTCAATTTCAATTTCATTATCTCTTGCTACCTTAGCAAATGGATTAAATAAAACAATCATTTGATGTCGAAAAGATTGCCGACATCCTAATAAGAAATTCAGGCTAATAATTTAAAACGACTGGTTAGTGCTTTGTAAGAGTAGATGCTGGTGCTATAGGTAATGTTACGTACCATATGCAAGGGGCAGACTAGTTACAAGTCTACTTTGCAGTTGAATTTTTATGAATTTCTCCATTATTTCGCATACTGCACAGGGTAGGTACATGCATATGCGGCGTTTTATAGGAAATCAAAGCAACCTTTATGCATAAGCGACACTCCGCGACAAAACGAGCAAATTAATTTGCAATTAGAGCGACTGGCAATGCTGAAGTGATAGGCAAACATTCTTCAAGATGTAGCAGACGACATGTACCTATTGTGCTTAGTGATGCTAACACCTTTTAAGCTTATTGAATCTTCAATGAAGTACAAAGGGAGAGGAATTAGTGGTGTTAATTGTAGTGTTATGAGTTTAACTTTCGCGGCATGACCGTCGTCATCAAAGGGATGTGTGAAGTTTCTTCTCCTGTCCAAGTGGCAGCTCCCTGGTTATAAGGAAGTGCTCTGTTTTGCATTTTTGCTCATCATACGTCCAAACAGATTCTTGAAGTGTTTCAGACATTTGGCGTGCTTTGCATTTCTGAAGACAATATTTCTAACAACATTCAATCACCACTACACTTCTACTGAATAGCCTCAGCCTTGCATCAATGGAGAATGAACGACGCGCGCTAGCCTGCTTATCATGATGAAAAAAGATTGTGTTTTCATTACTCCAAACTAAACTTTGCATTGTTTCACAAAACGGTGGCTTTCTCACCACAAAAAGGATAATTCCATCTATTTGAGTCTCAGTAAGGGACATAGACGTAGGAAGCTATGGGGTGTGGTTCAGTTAGCCCCCAGTAAAAATGTGGTAGGCGGAAGCATGCTTTTGCTCCTCAATTCTAGGAGGAAAACTCCTTATTTGTTCCCTTTGTAGAAAGTGTCAAAAATTTTCCTTAATAGGCTATTAGACCCCCAGGGAAATATTCCTGTTGAAGCCTGTTGAATGGGTTTTAACAGCTTTGAACAGGTCCAAAGGGTAATTGGAAACAGGTTTCAACAGGATTTCAATAGGTCTTAACAGGTTCCAACAGAAACCAGTTGGTTACCTGTTTTCACCTTTTGATTTCGTTCATTCCAACAGGTAACTGGAAACTTGCCTGTTCATACCAGTTCAAACCTGTTGAAATTTCAACAGGTGTCAACAGGAATTTTCTCCTGGGCCCTACCCCCAGGACGGCGGTCAGAAACAACGTTCACCCCAATCGAGAACATCTTCCTACGCCTATGGTAACGAGCAGAGTAAAGTGCGTAATCCTAACAAAAAACAGTCTCATGAAACTGTTGTAATATATGAGGCCATAAGAAATTGTGGAATAGCGCCGTCAACTTTGTAAAAACAACAGTTTCACAATGGCGGTCGCTAGTGTACTTCCGTTTGTCAGAGGTGTAGATTTTACGGGGAATAACTTTGAAGTAAGCTCAACAATTTACGATATTGCGTCTTGCGCTTTACTTACGCAATGACGGAATTGATAGTGTATTATTTTTGCTGTTATTTGATACATATTTTTCGTTTTAATCAACTGTGTCCTTCCATTAGCTTAGGCAATAACCTGCGGTAAGATTTATGTAGGTACTACTTTCGCGAATAGTATCAAATTACCAAAGTTTTACGATGATTTTTGTTTTGTAATTACGTAGTCATAACCTTATAAGCTGCAAAAATTAATTTGTTCTTATTTTCAATGAAAAAAACATGGTATAGTTGTGTAAGATAGGGGCAAACTCTTTTTCCAGTACTGAACCTCAATACCAATGTTAGGCCACAGACGCCCCTTGCGTTGTGTAGCACCAGACTGTAAAGTTTGGCCTGCGCGGGGAACGCGTCCCCCGCGCAAGCCAATCTCAGTTGTTTTTCCGTCCGCGCACTTAACCCTTTACCTGCTGGCCTCTTGACCTTTGCAACAGACCTCTTGACCTTGGCCACGGATTCTTACTTTAGTTGATATTTTGAAAAAATTTGTACAGAGACCTTTATATCATTGGAAAGGTCAGAGTTTGAGGATTCAATGTAGCATACTATTTTTTCACAATTTGTCTCGATAATGGTGCAAAATTATGCAAATTAGCTCAGTATACAAGTTGTTTTGTTTCCATAGAAACCATACGCAAATCATCCTTGTTTTGTTTCATGGTGTAGGGGCATGTTGGCCACACTTTTCTCATTCATTTCATACCAAATTTTAGAATATAGATGGTAAAATGACAAAGATAGAACAATTTTAGTTGAGGTAGGTGGCTAACGCTATGATTCGTAGTAGCCTAGGCCTGCACTCGTACATACATACTGTATGTAGCCTAACTGCACACAGTGTGTGCACACTACATGCACCACATACCTGCTTGGGATCGATAAAATAGAGCTAATTCCACCGATTTGGAGAGTCACTTGACTTGGAGACCTTGAAATTATGGTTATGGCCTCCCTTTGTCGTCCATTTTGACTGTCTTTTGTGTCTTGTGTGGTTGTTGTACGTTGTTATCGATCACAAAATCAGCATACGAAGTAACGTTACCAGTACAGTGTGTGTACATGTGAAAGACTCTTGTTTTGACCAGGAATGATGGCGCTATACTGCTGAGTATCGCCTGAAAAATCTAAGGAATTTTCTAAAGACCATTTTGGTGTTTGAATGGAAAAAATCGGACTTGCCGTTGCGGAGCTATGATTATTTTTGTCGGGCCGATTTTTGGGGTAATTTTCGACAATTTTGAACCAGTTTTTGACCTAAATTGTAGGATATACTCTAAATCCTGTACCCCTCATACTGGGGCTTTTCTCAGCGTGTTTTTGATGCCCTGGGATACTTCAGAAAAGGGATGGGGGTGTTGGCCCATGTTTTATTGCTGAAAATAATTTTTTTGAAATTATAACAGAAAATTCCCGAGTTTTGCGATTTTTTTTGAATAATAACAAATTCAACTCAATTTTTAGACAAACTTGTCAATAGCAACCCACCCCAAAAATAGTAGAATTGGACATATCTTTTTGTTAGCTTCAATTTGGTGGTTGAATGAAGGCTCAGGAGTGTAAAATGACAAAGTTATAATTTTTTAAAAAAAGTCTCTAATTTGAAGCGAATTCGACGTCGCGACCAAGAAGGGGTTAAGTAGTTTTTTAGTAAAATCCGCACATTTTTTTACCGATTTTAAGTTGTTCCTCGCGCAATCGTGCCGTCACTATCGTGCAAACGACAGCTGGATGCCTGTAGCCTACATACGGCACAGGCGCTCGGTACTAGTATAGGCTGGCCAACACTATACATATATATAACACGGAAAGGTCGGAATCTAATATGGTCTCAGACCAAGTTTCGCGCATTAGCGGTCCATTTTCATCACCATATCGAACTGGTTACCTGAAAAAAGTTCACAACGGCGTCTCTCTAATTTGTAGGTAAGTACTGGTTGATGTCTTAGGTTTTCAGTTGCTGTATTTGAACAAATTTAGGCAATTTTCTCCCGTCCGACACTCGCGTTCTAGGTGTTTTTCAGAGACCAGTTTCAAGTGAAGAACTACTTCCACACAGGTAAGTAAGAATTCCTGAAATGACAGTCACATTTCCACCGTTTGGTCCGTTTGCGTTTTGAAGGATTTCTATTCCAAATCAGAATTCTATATTTCATATTATATTTACATTTGAAGGGCTAATTGTCTCATTTATATCGTCTTTTTTAATAATTTTGGCTCCACTGAAAACTAAACACGTTCATATCCCTCTTGTTGCGTAATCATGGGATGTAGCTTTGCAAACAACCCATGATTCCACTTTATAGTAAAAAGTTCCTCATTAGTAGGGACGTATAAACGTGTTTAGTTTTCAGTGGAGCCAAAATTATTAAAAAAGACGATATAAATGAGACAATTAGCCCTTCAAATGTAAATATAATATAAAATATAGAATTCTGATTTGAAATAGAAATCCTTCAAAACGCAAACGGACCAAACGGTGGAAATTTGACTGTCACTTCAGGAATTCTTACTTACCTGTGTAGAAGTAGTTCTTCACTTGAAACTGGTCTCTGAAAAACACCTAGAACGCGAGTGTCGGACGGGAGAAAATTGCCTAAATTTTGTTCAAATACAGCACTTGAAAACCTAAGACATCAACCAGTACTTACCTACAAATTAGAGAGACGCCGTTGTGAACTTTTTTCAGGTAACCAGTTCGATATGGTGATAAAAATGGACCGCTAATGCGCGAAACTTGGTCTGAGACCATATTAGATTCCGACCTTTCCGTGTTATATATATGTATAGTGTTGGCCAGCCTATACTAGTACCGAGCGCCTGTGACATACGGTAGGCCTACTGGTACGGCACACAGGCACCCCTTAACAGTGTATAGTATACCATATACTATGTATATATAGACGGAAAGGTATGTCACAAATCTCCTAACTCGAACAAACAACTTACGTTTCTGGCACAATTACTGCACTTTTCTCGCCAAATTTGTCTGTGTGGAGACTTTTGATCATAAGGTACCTCAAGGCAGCTCTTTTTCCCGAATAATTTTACTTGGCATTGTCTGAAGGATGAAATTTCGATGGAGTAACAGTTTGAGGATGGTAGCTGCTGATACAGAGCATTCAGCACTTCCCCTCTGTATAATAAAATACTCCTAAAATATTCTCGTAAGTTCTCTTAACTTCCTGAATTTCTTCCAAAATTTGTCAATTATGTTTTCCTTTGATTATTACAAATCTTGCAGATATATATTAGCATCAATATGAACAATTTTTGAACATTAAATTTCATAAAATTTGATAACCTTTTGAAAAGTGGAAGGGCTAGCATTTTCTACAAGCACTTGTGACAGTTGAACTGTAACTGTTTTACAGTCTTCAACTCTTAGTAAATGCAATTGTGACATACCTTTCCGTCAATATAATACATAGTATATGGTATACAATACAATGTTAAGGGGCGCCTGTGGTACGGCATACCACAGTTCTCAGCATTATACTGTATTCATGTACATACACATACATTAGGAACTCTCCTCCTTAAAAATCTGAACTTTCTGACCAGACTTCACAAAGGGGAGGTCGGGTGTAATAAAATCCTACTTATCTGCTCATTTCTTTGTTGCCAGAAGCCACAATCACTTCTAGGATTACACTTAATCCCTGGCCAGTGAGGAACTTTATGATCCAAAGTTGGTTACACAGACAAATTTGGCGAGAAAAGTGTAGTAATCGTGCCAGAAACGTAAGTTGTTTGTTCGAGTTAGGAGATTTGTGACATACCTTTCCGTCTATATAATACATAGTATATGGTATACTATACAATGTTAAGGGGCGCCTGTGGTACGGCATACCACAGTTCTCAGCATTATACTGTATTCATGTACATACACATACGTATAGTACAACATCCATCATGTACAGTGTATGCTGAGAACGGCCACACATATGCCGCACGGGCGTTCACAGCATTGCATACATATACATGTACACTATATGCATAGTGTATGTGCATGTATATGAGAAGGCCTGTTAGGCAAAGTGCGGCATACGTAAGTGCGGCCATTCTTATCTAGTGAGATACGTATGATGTGCATTGGTAGGCTTGTGCAGTCTGTGCACTGAAAGGTTGGTATACCGGCTTTTCCCGCGCATTTTTTCACTCCTTGTTTTCATTCCCTGTGCACGAAAAAAATTTTACAGTCTGGGACTGTAGCACAGTACACGCGTATAGCATAGCCGATATAGTAACTATATGGTGTACTACAGAAAGGGGCGCACACCAGTGTGGAAGGCAATGCCTGCAGTAGCCTACTGTATTATGTCGCGATGTTGTGATGCAGTACAGTGCCCAGTGTTGAACACCCCTAAAATTTACATGATATCACCGTCGCAGTGCCACTATTATAGTCACTTTATCGAGAAAAAATGCGCAAACTGGTTGATCTTCAGTCAATATGAATTGCAAACAGATTAGTTGCAGCAAAACTATGATGTGAATTCCTAATGCATTGCATTTTATCTGCTTGAACAAGAGCATGACCAAACTGGCTAACAAAGGAACACTCCACATCATTATTTTTGCATAGGCATTGAGTTACTCCAGAAACCATCAAACTTTGAAGAGGTGTGTCTTGAGAAAGGTAAAAGATACTCAGACAATCCCAAGGGATCTTTCATTGGGGGATTTTAATCTTTTCCTGTTAAGTAAAATTAGCTCATTCTGGTGGCACCTCATCATAACTTTAAAGCCATGATTTAGATCACAGATTGATAATCAATTCATAATTGAGGCAACATGGTGGCGCAGGGCTCGAAATAACCAATGGCGCCGACAGCAGTGGCTGTCCGCCCTTGCTGATGGCCAAAGTGCCACGTGAAAATTAACCCCATCGGCCGCCATTGCTGCTTTGGCGTGTGGCTGTCGGTGCCCTTCCTGTGTAGTTATAAAAAGTGATGCACAAAGGGAAAAAAACTGAAATTCCTGGAAAGAAAATACTGTACATTTTGAAGTGCGTAAGTATCCAACTCGATCTCACTGCTCACACATAACCAAGCATTCTTGACTATACCTGTTAGGCGAAAGCTGTCCTGACAATGTTGCACTGACGATTGATTCAATTGTACACAGTTACAAGTCAATGGGACCTTTGCATTGCCTGTGCGCGAGCTTGCGTGGGTTCCTGTGGACTTGCATCGATCGTGGGAAATTAGACTTGCTTTGGTGGGTGAAAGATGAAACATAGAAAGGTAAAGCTGACTTATGTGCACTTTTTAGTGCTAGTTTAGCCTACTGTGTGAATGAAGTAGTGGTCTTGCCAAAGTGGTGCGTACACGTGAAAAAAACATACGTACAATCGGAATTTAAGAAAGGGCTGTACTTTGATCAAATTTGAAGTACTGTAACATCTTGTACTGTAAATGTGCATGAGAAAAATGTGTAACAAAAACATGGAACAGTGATAAACCTGTACATTTTTTGTCAAGTTTTCTACAATTAACATTCCCTGCCCTACCAAGCATAGCCTACGGTAGCCCTCAGTTTACACAAAGTTCAGGAATACAAAAAGAGTTAAAAATAAAAAATGACTGTCAGTGCCCTTCTGTTTTGTAATTTTTGGCTGTGGTGCCCTCATTGGCTGTGGTGCCCTTTAAAAGTAACAAAAACTGAGAGCCATTTGTCTGTGCCCCTTCTGAATCTTATTTCAAGCCCTAGTGGCATTATTCTCAAGAAGTAGGGTTCTTATAGTCTCTATAATCTCACTGCAGACAGTAAAAATGCTCTCTACAACTGTAAGTTTACTTCTAGCCCCTCCTCCAGTTTAAGCAAAAACGCATTTCAAGTGTACCTCCAAGACTGAGCCTCAGGAGCCTGCACTAAGTTTGAATTGCTCAAGGTCATATTAACAGTTGCGAGCCAAGCTGAGCCCTAGCAAAGTCGCCCCTGACAGTTTCCCCCTCACAAAGTGGCCCCTTACAAACTCACCCCATGACAAAGTCACCCCCTGACAAAGTCCCCCTCTCAGATCAACAAAGCCACCCGTGGAAAACTTCAACCTACCTAGCACTGATGTAGATCATTTTCATATATGTAAATGGGCAAGTACGTAATGTACATTACTGTAGGTGCAGAATATATGTACAGTAACCTAATGCGATCATTACTGTATGTACATACCTTTACATGTGCGTATATGCATAGCAGCCTACAATATCCACTGCTGTACATTGCTAGAACTTTACCCATACCCATTAGGCATGCAAAAGCTTTCATTTGTCACTTTTCATTTATCATTGAGTAATATTTGTATCCCTTTTTGCGATTTTCAAATGAGGGACAACTGATGAACTGAAGAGGCAGGGTGACTTTGTCGGGAGGAGGGACAACTTTGTCAGGGGCTGGAGGGGGCGACTGTCAGGAGGCAAGTTTGGAAGGGGAGACTTTGCTTAGGGGAGACTTTGGAGGCCAAGGGGGTGACTTTGTTGGTAAAAGGGGTAACTTTGTGAGGGACGACTTGCTAGGGGGCAACTTGATTGGTTCCCATATTAACACACAACTATATGTGAGCTTTGTTGGAAGCACAAATGCCTGTGCAAGTCATCATTGACCAACCAGGGTGGAGCTATTGTTTGAATGAATGTCAGTCGAAGTGGAGTCACCAATTTTAGTTTGAACTATAGGACTATTCCTAGATGTATTTGGAAGGATGCCACAGCCCCTTTAAAGAAATAAAGTCAATAATTTGTTACTCAGAAGTAATCTGTTAATAGTAATATACTGTAACAGTTCTTAAAAAGCTCCTTCCACAATGAGTCTCAAAGCACTAAAATTACCCAACAGGAAGTCAATAGAACATGGTAAACAAATGAGTTTTCAAGTTAGTTTTAAATTGTCCAGTAGTAGAAGAGTTGGCCCCATACAGTATTTCAAAATTTCAGATGGTGCAACATCTGTTATTAAAGTACAGTGCAGTATATTTTGGGTAAATATAGCTATTGCTTAGGTTAATTGGTGAGACTGAATGGTTTCATTGAATATACAGTAGTTGATTTTGTTGTATGCAGTTTTGGTTCATTGCAGTGGCAATATTTCCCTTTAACTTACTTAAAGTCTAAAAAAGTCAGATCTGAGTGATTTCTAAAGGCCTGTAAATTATTTTTATTTCTTCTCAAGTTTGTCAAAGACTCAAATTCTTTAAATTAATGCTTCATATCTTTCATTCAGATGTTTCAGATAAAAGAACCTGAGGTGTGTGTTGTTCCTACACTGTACACTGTGTGAAGCATATGTGGTTTAAGCTTGGTACAAAGTAGTCCTGGTGGGTATTGCCTTGTTTCTGTGTCAGTGTGGGTTGAATTTTACTGCACAAAGTGTCAGCTTAGCTAAAATCTTGTCCATTTTGACCAGAATAAAGATTGCAATTGATGCCATTTTTGCCATGTGTAGTGTATATATCTGTACCATGTGATGAATTTGAAAAGGGTTTCTAGGTACTGTAAGCTGTCTTAAATATTTGATTCCTTCCACTTTACCCTACAGACTGACTTATTCCCCAAGACTCTAGGGGAAATGTCAGGATTGCGATGGCTGAAGTTAAACAAAACCAACCTTGCAATGCTGCCAGATGAGTTATCTAATTTGAGCAAGTTGGTAAGATTTAAACTTATATACCTGTAGATGCTAATATCCTTTTGCACTTTTCTCTATAGAGAAACTGAGAGAGTTAGTACTGACACATTACCATTATTCACAAATGAATGAAAAAGTACTTCTAAATTTGTGTACCTTGAAGGTTCCAGTTTAACAGAACTGTTTACCTGTGATGACAAAAGTTGTGATTGGCAACCAAAATTAGTTGGGTGTCCTACAGACAACCAAATTTCCTAAAAGTAGAAGATAAGTGGCACCCAGGAAACTTAAATTTCCTTTCAAGCAGCTAAATTTTCTTTTGAACAACCAACAAAGGCAGAGACTGGTTGTCTTCTGGATAACAGATCCAATTCTTAAGTCAAGGGCCACCATGACTGTACATCCTACTGTAGGAGATGAGACTGTACAGTATATACTGTACTGTATTCCTCAAATATCTGCAGTTTGCTTTAAATGTTGTGGAATTACTGTAGTTGTGGCCTTCCCAAGTGGTGACAGATGTACCAAGTTTGTGTATTTGTTGTACAGAAATCAATGCAAGCACTGTATTTTGTACTACTGTACATTGTATGGTGTGCTGACCCTTCACTAGCAAATTTAGTTTGTGTGAACAGTAATGCTATTAGAAGAGTCTAAAAAGCCTAAGAAGTGTGCTGTACAGTAGATGTGAAAGTAATGTGGCACTTCCCATTTGAAGGAACAACATTGTTCCCTTGGGGCCCAATATTTACAGAATGCATTCAGTAGTAGCACTTTGGCCTTATTCATCAGGACTTTTGAAATAAATTACTTTTTTGTTGTCTTGCATTCCGTGTAAGCACTGTAATCACTTGCAAGAATACTCCGGGCCATTGTCATCACTTTCGATTTTCCTTTATCAGGAGCACCTCCACATGTCCCGTAACAATTTGATTCAGATTCATGGTGACCTTCCTGTGCTATCTTGCCTGAGGACCTTGAATGTCAGCCACAACAAAATCAGAGCATCAGGAATTCCGAATGATATATTTGCCCTAGATGACATTAATGTTGTTGTGAGTTACTTTGTGTTATTGTTATTTATATACATGTATATTTCAATTTCGTATTGAATGTCATATCAAACTTTCTTACATTTACAAATCACAGTCAGTGAACGTCATAAGACACACAAAGCTTCTTGTACATTACTTGGAAATTTAGTACAGTAACTGAGACAATCACAGACAATTACAGTGAGTAATGAAAAAAAGGAGTGTGATCAAAATCAGATTATTGCAGTGGAAAGTGCCTCTCAGCCTTAAAATTTTTGTGGAGGACCCTGCTAAGAATATGAGAGATTCTAAAATTCATGTCCATGTCTTCATGAAGGTTTGAGTTGTGTACATGATGAGAACTGTGAATTCACTGAAGTTGTTCCAACTCTTTGACACAGTACAATAGGTACAGTATTTAGCTGTAGAGAGGAACAGCAGGCATGGACATGCTATCTGACTTATTTGTCTGGGAGTCAAGTAGCAACTGCACTTACCATTTCCCCAGTAAGATTCTCCCTTTGGCAATTACACTGTAGGCACCCCAGTCATTAAAAAGCCTGTATTGTAAGCCTTCTGGTGTGTTCATTCTCATAGGTATGCTAGTAATTAATGCTTTGTTATTATGGCTGGCATACTGTTAAATGTACTTAGCTATGAGGTCGGGGGAAAAGTCTCTACTCTATTCAGGGTTATGATTCCTTAAACAGTGGGTATACGAATTCAGGAATGTTGGAGTACTAGCCCAAGCCTTGCAAACAGTATTTTCACATTCACCAAATGTTAGGGACAAAATATGATGTGCATGTACAGTCATAGGAGTGCATGGCAAGAAGGGGGGAGGCTGGGGCATTTGGGCAAAAATTTTGCTATTTCACAGAAATTCAGGCAAATTATGTGCCACTTTTGTGGCATAAATGCTTAACTTGAAGTATTGGGCAGAAGTTCTCAGGCCCAAAATGAAAGTGGTATTTATGCTTACAGTACAGTATGTATACAACGTTTAAAGTTATTAAATTTTAAAGTTATTAAATTTTTAGCTCAGGGGTAAGTTTGAATTTCACTGTCAATTGTTCAGTATTGTTGTATTAGACTTTGTCTTACAGGCTTTATGCATAGCTCAAGTTAAGCTAACACACCATACCTCTTTTGATATTTACAGGACTTCAGCCACAATGAATTTGTCAGTGTTCCAGAAGATATGGAGAAAGCCAAGAGTATGCTTTCCCTTAACCTCAGTAACAATAAGTAAGTACAACAATACAAGTATAATGGATATTTTTTCTTGCAAGTTTTGAAATTATGAGTAAATTTTACAAAACTGTTTTAAATTACTAATATTTAATACAACAGAGTAGCTGAAAATGTGTGGAAATGAGTGGAAGGAAATTTTCAGTGCTGCATTATTGTGCAATTGCATAACCTACAGTAATGCAAGGAGTATTTGCAAGTACTTTATATCCAGAGAAGGTGAGATTTTGTTTGGACTATATATAGAGACAAGTTTTTGCATTCATATTTTTGGCAGGCATTATTCTTGGGGTTAGATACATGTATGTATGTCAATCCTGCAAACATCACCCTGTGTTGGAGTGATAACATTGTTTTGTATTACTGTACTCACATAGTGCAGCCCAGTTATTATGGTATTTGGCAGAGCTCTCTCTCTCTCTCTGCATTAGTTACTGTACAAAGCTCTCAATGGGTCGGTTACCTATAAAGGTCACACTTTTTGAACCCTGAGAATAGACATTCCCATTGTATCCCATGTTGCATCTGTAAACTGGTCAGATTGCTACATAAATTCAGACATACAGTATGTAGGAGTTTTGTGTATGTGCAAATGTGAGGTTTCCATTAAACTTGTTGGTAAAACATTTTAATAAACATCAAAACTGCTGTGATAAATTTGAAAGTAAAATACAGTAACTATGAAAAGTCATGAATTAAAGCATGGACGGAAAAGATTACCAGTTTGAGATTTGCATGTGTTATTAAAATTGTTCATTATACACCATATACCAATCCAAATATTGTGTTACATGACTACCTGTAGCTACAAAGGATGAAACAGTTTGGTTCCCCTTTGCAGTTAGTGACCCAAGACGCCCAGGTTTGAATCAAATTTGCCCATGTTTCAACTGTTTTAACCGCTGATTTTACTGCTAATCAAGATTGAGATCCATTTTTTCACCCTACAGTATATCATCCCATCACATTATTTTGCTCTCCTTTTTCCTCAAAAGACACTTCTCAGAAAAATGATATTGATTCTTTATATAACTAACACATAGACCCTTTTCCAAATAGCAATTGCAATGGATTGTGGGACAGAGTTCTGGAAGGCGACGTTGTTGTCAATGGCATTTTGCTGTGGCAAAAAAAATTATGCCCACCAAAATTCTATCCCAAAATCCTTTGTAATTCCTATTGGGAAAAGAGTCTATGTAGATTTTGTGGATTCAAACAATAAAGTTACAATAATTTTTCCTCACAGAATTACTGAAATTCCAACCCAGTTGTTTGTGCAGTTGACTGATCTTATATACCTCAGCCTCAGTGACAACAACTTACGTAAGTTTACTAGGAATTTTGCCTTTGATGGGTGTTGTGTTTTGTAAATGTTTCGTTATAAAGTGGTGGTGGTGGTGGGTAGTAGTTCCCTGTGCCCCTCTTGAAAACTATTGTGAGGTTAAGATTCCATTTTGAAGTCAACAATAGATAGATCTTTGACCTCCAAGTTGTGAGGCCTGTATGTTACAGTGTTTTATTTGTTGAGTGTTCTGCCTATATTGTTTTCTTTTGTTTTCCTTCTTTTATCCTGAGAGTTTCAGAATAGTTTTTTGGGGGGTGGGGGTGGGTGGGGGAAGGGGTAAATGTCCTCCCGGTTCACACCTCGATGTGTAATTCTGTCACGTAGAGCTTCTGGTACTAGAATTCTGGCTAATGCAAGTATACATGGCAAGGGGCATTACATGTTCCCTTTTAAAATGCAGACTCTCATCATACCAAAGGGGTGACATCACTAAATATTTTTATTAGTCTTCCTTACCTCACTTCAGTCATTGACGTGAAATGATGGCAAATAGGAACAATTTTACTTAGACTCATTTAGGCTATTGTGGTTGGCCAGTGACATATACAGTACAGACCAATAAGATGTAGGTGGCATAGCAGGTAATTGGTTGCAGGGATGTCAGATTACACACACTTCATGGCCACTTTTAAAGAACGCAGCCATACTCAAGATCTGATATGCCTGCATTATAAAAAAGTGCCACATGCCATTTTGTAGGCCTGAAAGGCTAATGTTTACATTTGCAGTAAAGACCAGATATGTAATGTGTGGCTGGAAAGTGCCAAGTGGCAGCCCTGATTGCCTGTGAGCAAGGAGTTAAAAAATTCAGATTCTTAAAGGACAAAAGTGTGTAAAGATGGCTTTGTAGAGGACTTGAACATTTCATGGAGTCTGGTACCCATGGCCGTACATGTTGTGGTTATGCAGGAGTTGCAACTCCTTCAATGTGTCATAACTATTGTAACACAGGAACATAATACCTCAGCAACCATAAAATGTCAACTTCCATTGTACCAGTAAGTATTAGTTAGGCTTACTCTATAGGCTGCTCAATGGCTGAGGTACCAAATTGTTAATGACAGAAATTGTTGTGGCCACTGTAACTGAATTGAAACTTTGTGACTGAATGGAGAATAAGATCAAAAGAACCGTTTGTGTTATAGCAATTTGTCAAAACTTGTGCAAAAGTGCAAATCTGAATTCCATAGTACAATTTTTGGACATATTTTTGACTGTATTGAAAATAACGTAGGAGTCTCAATTCCAGGGAAAGTGGAGTCGCTGCTCGACTCCTGGCCAGGAGTCATGACTCTGCAGTTGAGCTGGGTAACCCAACCAAGCCTAGTATAAAGTAGATTGTTGGGAAAGGGTTGGAAAATTCCCTTCAGCTGCAGAGAATTGGTCTTGAGCAATGAAACTTTTGTGGGAGGTGCAAAAACAGTTGTTGACATTAGAGGAGGAGCCAAAGTAAACTTTTGTGGGAGAATTTGAGTTCGGGATCAGAAAATTTGTCCTTTATTACTTGATCATGGCAGAGCATTTTGCAAAGACAGGGTTTTAACATTGCTTCGTGTCTTTCTTTTTTCATTATTGGCAGTTACCCTTCCACCACAGATGAGACGTTTAGTCAACTTACAGACGCTTATATTAAATAATAATCCTCTGGAATTAGCACAACTCAGGTATGTATTGTATTGCACATAGTATTACTCCAATAGGCAAGGAATTTTTCATTTTACCTTATCTCACGGCCAATAGTGGTTCTAAACCAAACATTCGTGAACCACCTTTTATCAAACTCAAATCATGTTATTGTAGGTTTAACAAAATTTCCCTCAGGTATAACATCAGAGAGGTAGGTACCCTATTGAATGCACTTTTGAGGAGACCTTGTGTAGGGTAGTGAAAGATCCCCCCGTTGTCCCTTCCCCTCTGCTTGCTTTCTTTCAAACATTATAAAAGGTAATAATTTAGGATTATTGAGCAAACTAGCTGTAAAAGAATGTACATTCCAAGTCTGAACACTTGGTAGTTAGTTATCAGTCTTAATACAATCACATTTCAGACAAGTAGTTTCCATGACTCAACTAAGGACCCTCCACCTGCGGAACACACAGCGTAATTTGGAGAACATCCCAACTTCCTTAGAAATGTGTCCTCTGGAAGATGTGGACCTCTCTTGCAATGATCTCCCTAAAATACCAGAGGCTATATTTCAGCTTACGAAACTCAAGAGGTTAAATGTCAGCAGTAACTGTATAGAGCTATTGGAGTCATCTGTTGGTGAGTCATGTTTTATTGAAAGGGAATGTTATGAGTAGTTGATTTCATGCAAGCTTGGGGAGTCATGTTAATATGGGAATTGATTGTCATCAGGAATTGAATGGTGTTGGTGGAATGATACATTTAACTCATGTTTAAATAAAAAGTTGTTTAGCATTTAGTAGACTATAGAGTTCTCAGAGTGGAGTGACATATTAGTGAGTCATGTATAGTGAAAACTGATGTCAGCAGTAACTGTATGGAAGTGCTGGAGTTATCTCTTTTTGAATTTTGTTGATATAAGTTATTGTTACCAGTAGTTAGTTGTATGGAGTCATCTGGTATACACATAGATTCAGAGTCATGTTTGTATGAATCTGATTATATAGGGTTGCTGGAGTCATATATGTGTTAGGCATGTCAGCATGAAACTTTATTGTAAGCAGTAGTAAACTCTGTAGAGATTTTGGAGTCATCCATTTGTGAGTCATGCTCATATGAATGCTGATTGTTGGCAGTAATTTTTATGGAGTTGTTGGAATCATCTCATCTGTTTGTGAGTCATGTATATTTGGGACTTGCTCTTTGTAGTTCGTTGTATAAAGCTTATCAAATTGGCTGGTATGGAGCCATGTTCATGTGAAAGTTAATATGTACAGTATAAAAATCACTAGTTCTTAAGTTTAATGAGTTGGCTTTTATGATAATAAAATAAGGCAGTAAAATCTGTTGTGGAGCTTTATGAACAGGGATATAACAATATCATGATGGTAGCATGCTTTGAAATTAACTATTTTTTTTCTTCCAGAAAACTTGGCAAACCTTGAAGTTTTGAACTTGGCCAGAAATAAACTGAAGAGTCTGCCACAAACAATTGTGAAATTAGTCAAGTTACGAAAATTAGTGATTAGTTCAAATGAAATCAACTTTGATGGGATTCCACTCGGTATCGGCAAATTGGTCTGCCTAGAACAATTTATTGCCTCTGGGAATAAGCTAGAGTCAGTCCCAGAGGGATTATTTAGGTAAGTTTGTAGGAAGTGGTTTCATTTTCATCTCAGTGCATACTATGTATGAAGATGTAACCACACTGCTGAAAAAGCTTTTGATACAATTGCAGTTGCTCAAAATTTCAGCAGCAAAATTTCAGCAGTCTTTTAAATTTTAGATCTTGCCTAGGATACAGAGGGGGGGGGGGTAGGGGGTAATAAGGTTTCCTCTTTAGGTGTCAAAAATTGAATGTTGTGATGTTTTAGCTGATTTTGCTGTGGGAGGTGTGCAGGGGGACCTGAAAATTTTGGTTGCATGTGTGGTTAGGACTTACTTTGCACCCAACCATACTTAACTTGTCAGCAGTATTGCTCCTTGTTTGTGAACATGTACCCACACCACATTGTACATTTGTTATGTACCACTAAGGCGGCTTCACAACATAAAGAATTGTTCTATGATCAGTCATGCATGGTTTGGCTAGACTTGTGTAATAAAGGGTCTGAGCGAGTAGTTCCTGCTGCAAGGTATATACAGTGTACAAAGTACAGACATAGGATGCCCGTGACCATGAAACTCTTAATAGCTAGCCCATCAACAGTGCTGTATATTACAAATTGTGTCCTACTCTGTAATTGTATCTTCCTCTATAGGTGAGCAAGTGAAAACCTTTGTGAAACCTTTAAAGTGTTCTCTGTTACTTACATACAGATGTGAGTGAAGGGGATTTTCCCTACAGCTGCCAAAATGGCCCCAAATGACCTTGAGGAGAGGAAAATTATGAAGTACTAGGAAAATCACCCCTCCCTGCTATGTGACTGCCAACAAAAACAATAAAAATAGCCCCTGAGGACCCCAAAATACCCTCTTTAAACATTTTAAGGAGGCTGTTTATTCCCATAAGATTTTCAAAGAGCTCCTGTGAAAAAATAAACTTATACCCTCATTAGTACTGTAAGGAGTCTTTAGATTCAAAATTAGGTAATGTTGAAAACTTTTGGTGGTTGATGTACTCTTTCCTTAGCTGTTACAGAATTGTTTAGTAGTACTCCTGTACTGAGTTGTAAGTGTCTTTGATAAAACTGTATGAACTATAAATGCACTGAACTAATAGTTACCATTGTATCTGAGCTGATTTATTGAGACAGTTAAAAAAATACACATGGATAAAATGATTTTATTTGAAGCAATTCATTACTGTCACCTTTCAAGGAGAGAGAATGCAGTTTTTAATACATATAGTACTTGTGAATGTTATCGTAATAATACTTTTGTTCACTTGGCAAATCAGCCTGTGACTCAAATGAAATGTGAAAAGTCACAGTAATGTCTTTCTTTGAGGTAGTATTATTGTAATAAATCTCCTGTTGCTGTTTTGATCCAGGTGCCCAAGATTGAAGAAAATTGCCCTTAATAGCAATGAGCTGATAACCATACCTGAGACTGTTCACTTTATCACAGAATTGGAGGTAAGTTTAGAAAAGCTTAGTTTAAATTTGCATTCTTAAGGGTGTAGGGTTGACAGGAGTTGATAGTTTTGAGCAACCCTCCTTCCAACCCCTTTAAGTTGTACTTGCTTAAGAGTGAAGAGCAAAATAAGGATGTGGTGCACTCAGAAATTCCTTTTTTTTTATTTGTGTTTTTTTTTTATTATTATTTTTTTTTTTAGTAGTAGTAATAATGAAGCACCATTTTCGTTATGCTTTCAATGTTTTTAGTGTAAAGCGTCTTGGCTTTTTTTCTTCTTACAACATTCTTACCTTTTCTCAGAACTTGGATGTCCGTGACAACCCCAATTTGGTAATGCCCCCAAAGCCGATGCCCCAGGAAAAAGTGACAGATTATTACAATGTGGACTTCAGTCTAAGTCATCAGTTGAGGCTGGTGGGGGCAACCCCTCCTCCTCAAGAAGGCCCACCAAGTAAGTTTCTATGCAAAGATGAAAGCTGCTTTAATGAAGAGAGATACCTACTGATCCATTCATTTAAGTAGAGGTCAAGCATCCTGTAGTTCTCTGGAGGCAGGGTTCTGCCAGGATTGCTGGTGGCAGAACACCTCGTCTGGGTCCATAAGTGGGTCCAAATTTGAGCTGTGGGCCAGATTTTTCTACATGCCAAATAGGTTTGGAAGATACCTTTCCAAAAGTGACACAATTTTTTCCAAATTAAGACAAGAAAATGCACCAGAAACACTTTTGTGCTTTTCATCAAAACAAGTAAATGATTAGTTTCTTGCTGGAAGTTTATCAAGATAGGACATATGAAGGTCTGAAAAAGGTACATAACCTGAGAAGCAAGAAACTACTATTTTATTAACTCTGTTATCTGAAATCAGTGTCGGTTGGAGATAGCACTTTCTGAGCCCACCAGCCCACCAGCAGCTGCAGACCACTGTGGATCAAATATGTAAAGAGCCACTTTGGAGTATTCCAGTTACTAGATTCCTTGTTTATTCACACTGCCTGCAGTGGTGCTGAGGATTTACTAACTTTGTGAGGTTAGAGGATGGGTTTTCTGCTAATCTAATTTAGGTTCTAAATTGTTTGATTGAGGTCTCGTCTGCTTCAGTCCTTTGTTTGACATGTGCAGCTGTAAGACAGTGGTGCACAGCAAGGGTCTTCTATCCCTCATGACCCTTGGGAAAGTAGCTTAAAGTGTACCTTATTATACAAAATATATATTATGCAAGTTGAAAAATAGATTTCATTGGTTCAGCTCCCATCATCATAATCTCATTCAGTTGCTGAGATATAAAATGTTGAAATTTACTTACTTAGTTCAAAATCTTTGATTGCACAATAATTTGTGATGTTTGTCATGTACAAGTCACATTTTTTTGCATTTGTTTCCCATTGAAATGAAAATGTTTACATAACCTTATACACATAATATAATCTTTTCTTGCTTTGCAAGTTTTGAAGAGAGAGCTTGTATGCAAGTCAAGTCATCTTGTACAGTAAAACATTGATCACAGTTCGGAACACAGTACCGTAAGCTTTTGAAAAAACAGAAAAACAAAGATGGTAATTTGAGTAGTACAAGAGTGGCATTACAAACAATTGTACAAGCTACATTTCTATTGATTGAAGCTTCAGCAGTTTATATCTCAGCAGAGGAATATCCTGTGGAGACAGGAAGTGAAGCAATGGAATTTATTTTCCTATCCTTGTAACATGCATTTAAGCAGTTTGGACTTAAGGTACACTTTAAGTGTGGGAATGCATCCCAATCCATGTGATGGGGAGTTTATGTTGAAGGAATTCCAACAGTAGGATAGACAGGAATTTGTGCGCACCAGGCTTTCAAGTATCTTCTACGTATCCTACTGTCTACTACTTTTTGAACCTTTCTTCTACTTATACCCTATTTTGCTCTTGATGAAAATCTTACTTTGTCCTACTCTTTTCCCACTTTGTCGGACTTAACAGCTGTGTGTAAAATGACATAATTAACTTGTTGGAAAAAGAATAATAATGATGGTGTCAACAATGCTGATTCTGGATGAATGAAGCCTTTCAAAGTCCTAATTTTGGTCTAAAAATCCTACTTTTCTTGTTTAATGGAGAATTTCAAACCTACTTTTATCCTACTTTTTCACCTGGGTCCAAGCCTGACACACCTGTTTAATTATCCTCTGACTGCTAGTTAAAAGAAGGCAACCTCAATGGTGTTCATCTAGAATCTACAAATCAGAGTCCTTAGTTATTGACCTTAGATAGGCTTAAACACTTGAAGGTATAATCAAGTAGAAATTAAAATAATGGAAAATGTTGATGGGATTCATTGTAATGTTACAGTTGGTTGTTTTATAGCAAATGAAATGATTTTCCTTTCTCATCATTTTTTCATCAGGTGCTAAAGAGGCTGCTGCTAGGAAGCAGAGAATTCGACGAAGGAGGCAGGAGATGCAGGCAGCTGCAGCAGATGCTGAGATGGCTAAACAAGCTAAGGTCTTACAGGTAGGTGTAGCAAAACAATGGGTAAAGTAGAGCTGGGGGAGCAGGCATGTAGCCATGGGGGCATGAGGGGGCACGTGCCCCCAATTTTTCAATTAAAGGTCTTGCACTGAAGGAGGAAAACTTTATTACGAGACCAGCATTTTTGGAATACAAATCTAAGAAGAAAAAATGGAAAATCTCGCACCATTTTGGATCAAGAGTCCTTGAAAAAAGCAAAAATTTTCAAAGGGGAGGAGGACACCCTATTTTTTATGGGCCGGGGAGGGGGGGGGGGAGGGAGGAGATCAAATGAAAAGTGAGTGTCACACATTGAAAAGTTCTGCATATGCAGATTCGCCGCTTGTATTCATGTAATATTGTCCTTACATTTGTAGGTTTTTTTCTTTTTTATTTATTAAATTCAAATATAGAATCATTGTATTGTTATTTACACCATTCTATCAGTATTTAGAGGTAATGGTAGGTTTAGTTACACACACTGTTACAAGGATGTGTCACATGGTCTGCATTGGGTAGAGCATTCTGCAACCCACAGACCATAGTCTAGGAAAAGAAGTTTTCTCTGCTCTAGGCTTGGGCCACTGCGTATACCCTTAATGTATTTTAACCTCAGTAAGCATAATGACAATCTTTTGCCTTGAACATCAGCATTAAATTCTATGCTCTTTGTTATTTCTAAAGGTTACATTTATTGTCACAGCAGATCTGGAACCATTAATGCCAAAATTGTCAATATTTACATAAGATTTGTATAGTGGTTGCCATGGAAGATTCATTTAACTGTTTGACTAATACACCCCTGTTTGAATAAAAAATATTTGAGGTCATAAAAATTCCTAAATGCACAATGAGAATGGATCTAACAAAAACTTCATTTAAAACAGTGCTTGCATGTTTGTATGACAAGTATTTGTCATGTACTGTACCAGTTGTGTAGTAGTTAGGTCTTAAGTTTTTTATGTGATTAAATGGATGGTGCATGGAGATATAAGTTTATGCAAGACTACTATCCATGTAGTAAGAGGAATATGTGAGTGACATAGCAAGATTGAGCAAAAGGTAAAGTGTGCATTTTCCTTTAAGTTTCACATACATGTGTAATTCAGTATTAATGGAAGGTTGTCTTATCCATATGGAGTTTGTGCCTTAGATGACAAAATGTGTTTAAAAACATTTCAGCAAAATTTTAGTGAAGTAGCATGATTCCTAGGTTTGTGTAGTTGGCCCCTTTTAGCATCTATGGTTATAAAAAGTGTCAGTCACTCAGTGTTCGCGCTAAGAAATTGAACCTGGGAGGGAATTCCCTCTCTATAATTTTTTGGGGGAGGGATTTTCAAAATCAAGGAGGGGGTTATCACTTGGTAAAGATACTATTGCAGCTTAATGTGTGTATTATAATTGTAGTTAGGATCTCAGCTGCAGAAAAGTGTGCGGGATTTTCCCGCATAAGATTTATTTTTGTGCGGGATTCGAAAGACAAAAGCAGGATTCACGCAATCCCGCGCCTTAGCGCGAACACTGCAGTCACTTGAATTACATTTAACTGAATGTGGAAGTCATATACGTATTCAAATGATGGATATGCCAAAAAAGGCTTTATAGTTGTATTAACTGTTACACTTTGAAAAGAGCCTTTCATCCCTTTGAGGTTTACATAATAAAATGATGCTAGGTTCAGAATTGTTTGAGCACTCCCTGTTTACACATAGAGGTAACTTTGTAATGAATTGATCTGAAAATGATGTACATTTTAATGGTTTTAAAAAACACTATAATACCTTTACTGTATGTTATGACTCTTCATTCTGGTCCCACCTCTTAGTCTCCATTTTAGTGCGCTATTAATTTAATCCCTGTCTATGACTGTGCAGGACTGTCCTTAGCTTTTATGGGATGCATTTCTAAGATATCATTACTTTAGCAGAGGTCCCAATCCTTGTATTTGAAATTGGAAGCTCACTGACTATTTGGTCATTTATTATGCATTTTAGATGACTGATAGCAAAGGTTATAGCTAGAACAAGTTTAGCGGAGGACTGCAAGTAAAGCTTCAGAATGTAGCATTGCAAGTAAAGCACCAAATGGTTGAAAAGAATTGGGTGACATCCTTGATTGAGTGGTCCCGTATGTGCTGTATAATTTTAACAAATAGTTGATATCCTTTCAAGTTCCTTCAAACCAGTTTTAGCCATCATATTACATTTACTTATGATGTAGCAGTCAATTGTTGCCTCTTGCCAGGCTTGATGACTGTTAGCACCTGACACTATAGGACAGTCCAGGGCAGTTCCAACCCACCCCCCCCCCCCCACCATGACCACAACCTTGCTTAGTATATCTTATTAGAGCACTCAAGTATGCAAATCTTCGATTACTTAAGCATGTTTTCTGACATACCATTTCTTTTAATGTTTTGTGGTTGTGTCTCATGTATGTGTGGTTGGTTTTCAATTTTTAGGGGATGAGTGCCCTTGCCAAAGAAAAAAATGAAAGCTCATTGAAGGAAGATGGTACAGACGATGATGAAGAACCCCAACTAAAGTAAGTGTTTGATATTATTTGAGGGTGTGAAACTTGAAGGATATATGTGCAGATGATATCATAGATATGTTTTACTCTTAAGACAGGTTTATTCCAAATTTTCAATGTGCTATAAAGCTACAAGAACCATATACTGTGTGGTCCTCCCTTGTCCTTCTGGGCCAATCACAGACACAGCTCAGATTTGAACATTATTCAACTTTCACAGCTTTACGGTGCAATACTCATGAACGAGCCTTTATTCAGTGATAGATATTGGTTAAGGGTGCAGGACTGCCATTTGGTCACTTTTAAGACCAAGTATTGCAAATTTGGCCCAATAAATATGTTCAAAAATGGCCATTCATGCATAAAATTTGTCATTTGGCCATGAAAAAGTCTTCGTCTGTGGTTAGTTAGGTATAACAGACCTTGGTTGGCAGTACGTTTTGCAAAGATTGGTCATACTTTGTGAACTTAATCTGGTAGCCCTGAGGGTGTTCAGATGACATGACTGCAGGCTTAACTCCGAGTAATATTAATCTGAGTTATAGGTTGCAAGCTTGAAAGATATAGATATCCAGATGACACATATACAGTATCTTTGACTTGTAAGAAGCTTTTGAACTGTCCTTTATTATAAAGCTCCCTCCTGCCTTTAAAAAAAAAAAAAAAAAAAAAACTATTCCTCATGACATTTGCACAGAAGTTAAATTTTGAGGAATCACAACTGTTTCTAATTATCACCCAATTTATTACCTAATGCTTCATCATAAACTTCTTTTGTCCCACCTTTCTGCAGAGGGCCCAAAAGTTGGTTGGACCAGCTGACCAGGCCTCAGCTGGACTACAGTGACTATTTTACTGAGGACACAGGACAGTTGCCAGGACTGACCATTTGGCAGATTGAAAACTTTGTTCCTATTGAAATAGAAGAAGGTAACGCTTAACACTGAAGTAATAACAGACTATTTAAAGGGAACCTGTCATCATATTTTTCATTGGAAGCATGCTAAAATTTCAACAGATATGTACAAGGATATACATGTAATTTGTAAGTAAGATGTATAAATTGAACCTTCTGAAACTAGACTGCACGTGCTGCAGGTACCAAATTATTTGACAAGCAAGTTAACGTAAATTGCAGTTATGGGTACTGATGCCTGCCAATCAATGACAGGTACTCTTTAAGAAATGTGAAATCTGGAAAGGTCATGGCCTACTTCCTAGGAGGCAGAAGTATTGAAGTGAAAGGTCATTATGTAAGGGTTATCCTCCAATCCATGTATTCACAGCACAGAAAAAACCCTTTGATTGTCCAAAATGAGTTGTAGACACAAAGTTGAACTTTAGACCACACTTGAAGATGTAAGTTTTGTGATAAAAATGAAAGCATCACATTATATAGACATTAAAAGGAAAGAAAACTCTTACCATTTGAACTGTAGTCTTTTTAATTAATTTCCTCTCATTTACTTCTTTCAGCACTTTTTGGCAAATTTTATGATGCAGATTGCTATATTGTCTTGGAGGTAAGTTTTACTATATGTCAAGGAAATTTAATGGGTTCACAAGATTGTTGTTTTGAATTTACAGTCATTGTTTCTCGGACTAGAAACAAACATCACTTTTTTTATTTGCAAAGGTAGCTCATCATAGTGTTGAAATTTCCAGAGGTCAGTGTTATAGTATGGTGTGATGTTTCTGTCAAAGAGCTCGCATACAAACCAATTAATTGCTTACATAAGAGATGAAGATTGCCCACAGTGGACCTTGTTTCATGTCCAGAATTTTTTCAAACCTTCCTGAAAGAAAGTTGTCTTGGTTGACCTTATAGCAAGGTAACTCACAGACTCCCATAACTTGCATTATTTTAATTGAGTGTTATCATAATGGTTCGTGCTTGAGGTCTTGTTGTTTGCCTGAATGTATTTCATTTTACTTTTGTACCCAGACAACCCTGGATGAGCAAGACAACTTGCACTGGCAAATATATTATTGGATTGGGAAGAGTGCATCGGTAAGACTGTCTTTCTTGAGTAACAAGTTTTGCAGAATTTGTGCTTCTACAAAACTGCATTCATACATGCTTAAAAACCAGAACTGTGAATTGTGTAGTATTACCATATTAACATCTGATATTTGAAAGGGTAATGGGGAGTCATACTTATGTAAATGATGAAGTAAGATGTTATTGTGTTTAAGAATCATACATACTGTGGAAGTGTCAAACACAGCGGAATGTCCTTTGAGCATGATTTAGAGAGGGACCATAGCCATCTGCCGTTGTTTTTGTTTGGGAGGGGGGAGGGGCAAGTTTATTGGTTGGAGAGGAACTTGTATGGTGCCATTATTAGGGTCTGTAGGTGAAACTGATTAGTGGGAAATGTAGGGAGGGGCTGTAATCAGAATTTATATTGCTCCTGAATGCCTCCCTTTCATGCCCCGGGGTACCTGCCTAGGATAAAACTCCTACAATCTTGCTGATTCTGCTAACATTCTACTCACACTGAAAGTAGGCTTGAGTAAAGTTTTGAATAGTGAGCTTGAAATGGTTACTACTGTGTGTTTTGGTATTAATGATTTTAATATACTGTTATCTATTGCAACACCTAATGCTAACCTTTATATTTCCAAACCTACACATCACTTCCTCCCTTCACTTTTTGTAGAATCTCATTTGTTGAAGCACTGTAGTAGAATTAAAGTTTGTGAACATAGAATTGTTTTGCTTCATGTTTTACCAAGGTCAAGGTGTCATGACATTGATCATGTGACCTTGGCAGTGATTTATCACCTTGCTGTATCAGTTTAGTTAATTGCATGTCAAGTTTTGTTCTTGAATTAAATTTACACTTTTGTGTATATTTTTATTGTATAAAACGTAAAATGCTTTTGTTAAATGTGCTTTTGAGTGGAGGGCAAAACCAAATGTTCAAAGGAGGAAAAAGGTATGTCCCTTGATGATGTTACCTGCCCCCCCCCCCTCAGCTGTCAGACCCTTACATTATAGGTCTGTCATGTATGAACCCATTCTTGATTGGGTGAAAAGAACAGGTAGAATGCATGATGAAGTAAGCCCATTCAATGCAAGCAAGACCTGTCTTTACCGGTTTGATAATGACCAACTGTAAAAGTGTCACCTGTCAGATGTGGCAAATTTGTGTAAAAGTGCAAAAAAATGCTGTGATTTTTATGCAAAAGCATGAAATATGCTTGTTAAGCTGTAGGTTAAAGGTAACTGCCATTAAGGTTTAGATATAACTTTAAACAATTTTATAATAATCTTAATGCGCACTGTATCTCATCTGATTTTGTGTTTATGATGCTTTGAATTTTCCTGGTTAATTCAGCTGGATAAAAAAGCATGTTCTGCTATTCATGCGGTGCATCTAAGGAATTGTCTGAATGCAAACACTCGCACAATAAGAGAGGAGATGGGTGAAGAGAGCGAGGAATTCCTAAGTCTGTTTGAAGAGAAGGTCATGTATATAGAGGGCGGCACATCTAGTGGATTTTACTCCACTGAAGAGACACAGTACATACTGAGAATGTATAGACTTTGTGGCAACAAGAAACCCCACCTTGAATCAGTGAGTACTGTGATTATTAATCTGAAATGAATATTCATGAAAACCCATGGCATGAGTATGCAGAGAGTTTGTGGCAGCAAGAAGTGCTGCTATGAATCAGTGAGTACAATGCTCATGTGAATATTCATGAGTATCAACTTAATAGACCTTATGCATTGACATCACACTGATGTCATTTTGGGTGAAAACAATGAAGCACACGTGCACGAACGGCGTGGATTTCGCCGGACATGTAGTAGACTTATGCACGTACACGATTGGTTGACGATTCAGCTGTCTGCATATACTGGTGAAACTTGCAATAATGCCTGCTTTTCCTCCATTTTCCTCCAAAGGAGGGAGCACTTTCACCTTTGTGACATCATATGCATAAGGTCTATAGTGAAAATGTGGGGACTATAAGGCAACAGGAAATGGTACCTTGAATCGTTGAGTAAAGTGCTTCATTAATATGAAATGAATAATTCATGAACCTATACATTATTAGAACAAAGAGACCTTCTGGCAGCAGGAAATGCCATCTTGAATCAATAAGTGCAGTACTTCATGTAAAATGAATATTCATGAGTTTCATACTTAATGAGATTGAAAAGGTTTTGTGACATCAAGAAATGACACCTTCAGCAAGTATCATGTGGAAGTAGTATAAACTGGATATCCATGATTGCATAATTTCGTGAAGTGAGAATTTGTGGACCTTGAAGCAGCAAAATGTTCATCTTTTATCAGTGACAACCATCCTGAACCAATTTAAAATGTATATTCATGATATGCATACACAATGAAATGTTTTACCTGTAACAACAAGTACCTCCATGTTAAATCATTGATTATCATGCTGAAATGTACAAGATAAATATTCAAGGAGTGAATTGTTGGATGTCATAGTTTTACAAAGCATACTTTGATTTACCAAAAAACAGTGTTGCCTTGTTGCCATGCAAATGCCAGTTTGACTTAGGTGTGGCATAATGATTGTTTCAGTGAATTCAGTGGAGACCCCTGACTAAGAATGAAGGAGTAGAGATGTTACAATTTCATGCAGTTAGTTAATTTGGACATGGAATGGGGGAGGGGGGGGGGAGTGCTGTTGTTTGTTTTGATTTTAGAAGGACATTTTATGCAAAAAATGGTTTGAAGAAGATCAGATGATTTCTTGTTTTTACATCATGTACTACCTTGAATTTTTCTGGTGAACATCACATTTGCCAGATGTTCTAAGTTCAAAAAAATTACTATTACTGAGTGTGTAAAAATAATAGAAATGTAAGCAACCACTATTCATGACGAGAAAACAATAATGGAAAGGTGTTGTTGTTATCATGCAAGTCATCATTTTCAGCAATTTTGCCTTTTTATCCAGGTCCCATTAGAACCCCAGTCCTTGGACCCTAGGTATGTCTTCATCATAGATAATGGAATGCATATCTTAATATGGTATGGAAAAAATGCCAACTCACTCAACAGATCTAAAGCTAGGTGAGTTCGTCTGTTCTTTGTAGTTTATTGCAAAGGATCTCAATCTGTTAAGTTAAAGGGAAATATTGTGTTTGTTTTACAGAATATTTTCATATTTTTTAAACCAATATTAGTGAATACAGAATGATAGACAATCCAAAGTAAGGCAGTACAGTAACTTTCTTTTCAAGAAATAAGGCTCTCACAGGAAGTAATTCGGTTATTTGTTGCATAAAAGTAATTTGTTCACCCAAACTTTCAGAGATTCAAATGATGCAACGTCCGTCACTCTTGAAATTTTTAATACTTTGAGGGGATAAAACTATTACTAGAGATTATTGGTGAGACTGAATGGTTTGATAATGATTTAAGGTATTTCCTTTGTGTGCCATGTTGGTGCATTTTAAATGCAATATTTCCCTTTAAAGAAGCTGAGGTGAAATAATTTTGAGTTGTAACACTAATATGTCCTTAAGTAGTGATTTTATGCTACGAAGTGACCATCTTGTGGGAGATATTCATTAAGGATTTTGACACCTTAATGTCAGCTGCTTTTTGATCAGTTTGTTAACCTGTTAACAGTGTATGACAGATACAGTATGTCCTTCATGTCCTAACCTCATGCTACTGTGTATGACGGATATGTCTGTCAGACTTAATTCCACAGTGGGATGAAAGTTACAGTATTTCAATTCTGCAGTTAACTGGTTAAAGTTTAGATGAAGTGAAATTTTTCGTTCAGTAAGGCACATGAGGTTAAGAGTTTAGTCCCCACCTGGATCATAGCGATACCATCTGAAATGGCGTTCAATTTTGAATTAAATATGTTGCATTCAAGGCTGTATGATGTGAAGAGGTATTCCATATGTTGTTATGGGCATTCTCTACATTTGTGGTCTCTAATAGCATGGTGAAATGAATACTTCAAGTTGTGGCTTAAATTATCAAGAAATGCAGAATTATGATTTCATTAAATTTACACTCTTATCTAATGATGAGTTAAAGTAGTTTCAAAATATAAATCTGACTTTTTCTTGGAAACAGGCTGATGGCAGAGAAAATCAACAAAATGGAGAGAAAGAATGAGGCTCAGATAACAATGATGTACCAGAGCAGCGAAACTGATGAATTCTGGCAACTGCTAGGAGGATGTAGGGAAGACTTTCAACCTGAGGTGAGACACATTCTTCCTTGCAGTTTTAGTTTATAATGGTACTGTATCAAAGCCTGGTTTAGACAGGGTTTGTAGCAGTCATAGAAAACATTTTACATGCATTTTCATGAAAAGGTGGTTAGGCCTTAAAAATGCATGAACTTTGTTACGTCAAAAGATGATGGTGGAGTGCGTAATTTCATTTTTAGATTAATGTTCAGAAAGATTGCAGGGTTTTCATTGGCTTTATTGTTATCTTGTATTTCTTCTAAAAGTTGATAAATTATTTAAAATACTTGAAATACTTGAAATACAATACAAAATAAGTTGGAGCAAAATTTTGTGTCCTTGAAAAAGATTTGAAAAGTGCTTGAGTTGCTGCTCCAGAAAAGTGTGTGAAATCTGTTTGGAAATCTTGCAACCCTTATCATTCTTTTAAGTAGGTGTAGTGAGACTCTTAGCTGGAATTTTCATGTGATTTCAGGGCAAAAAAAGGGTTGCAGGGAATGTTCAATCCACATGTGGGACGCCGTAAGGGGAGCATCACTTTACTGCTGTAGCACTATCAAATCATTCCCAGCATTGCAGAAAAATTACCAGTGTTTTATAATATGCACACCATGTTGCGAGTAAATCTGATTTGTGTATCATTGTGGTTAAAAGGTTTTTCACCTTTTGCTTTTTTGACAGCCATGGATTGAAGACTTTGTCCCTGAGAGACCTAAACTCTACACAGTAGGACTTGGAACAGGCTACTTGGAACTACCCCAGGGTTTGTTTCTCCCTTTATTTGTCATTTGTTTTTTTTTTGTTTTTTTTTTGCTACCACAGGTTTGGTTTCTTTGTTTATCCTTTCTTTGTTTGCTTCTTTGTTTCTTTGGTTGTTTGTTTGTTTGTTGTTTCTTTGTTTCTTTGTACTTCCATTGTCTCAATATGTTTAGCCCATGCCACACTTCCATCTTCATGTCCTTGTGTTGAAATCAATTGGATTCTTTTTTAAAACAATGTTTGAAGTATCAAGAAAGAATGCAGAAAGGGATAAAAAGTCAAACACTTTGCTTTTCATGTAGTAATCTCAATTAAAACATAGTTTTCCTGGTTGTATCAAATTAGAGTGGAAACAAAAAGTTTAATTTAGTTTGGTGTCAGGTTGAGATGTGTAAAGCCCAGCCATGTGGTCAAAAAAAGTTCAGAATAACTTCATTTAAAGTAATCACATTAGACCATCATACAAGCAAAGGAAACACACTTTCAATAAAGACATGGCTTTCCATTGAGAGAATAATGTTAAAAGCTAATCATTACTTGTTTCGGTTTGGTTAGGCTGTTTTGAGGATTTTGTAGTCAGTGAGGGAAATAATTTATAATTTGCCCTCTCTGCCATGCAATGTTTTTCTCTCAATTGTAAACACTCGACCACAACTGTCTGGAAAGCAGAGGCATCTGCAGAGCTTGTGTAACATACACTCTCAATACTTTGTACACAAGAGTGATTACATAACCAGCATGTTCCACCAAGTGCATTAGATTTGTGGTTTCTACAGTGCTATGCCTGAGGAAACATGAGTGTGATCAAAGAGAGAACTGTTACACAATCTGGTCATGTGACACCCAGGCAAATCTGCAATTGCTCAAGTGAAAACTAAAAAAAAAGGCTAACAGAGTTGAAAACATAATTATTTTTCAACATATAGTTATTATGGTATGATGCCAGCTATAATATTATACAACTCTACTCCAACAGTGGATCTCGTGAAAGGTAAACTAAAGCAGTCCCAACTCAATACCAGGAATGTCTACATCTTAGATTGCAATGCTGATCTTTTTGTATGGTAAGGATTTGTTTCTTCTTTTGTGTCGATTTTTATAATTATTGTTTGTTGTTTAAGTGTGTAAAATAGCCCCAAAGTCTATATCCAAGTTTGCAGTTGTCATTTATTTCATTAAGAGAGAAACTCGTCTGTAAGAAGTATCATGTAATAATAATTTACAACCCCATTCAGTGGACTTAAGTGGTGTATACAAATATGTAAATGTACTATTCTCAACAAATAATGGAGGTCTCCCCTTAATTTCAATGTACTGATATAATAGCTCAGATGTTGTTTGTAATTACACTGTATTTAAAGTATGTGATACCATCAAACTTAGAAAGAGAGAGAGTTCAGTTGCTAAATTAAAAGAGAGAGAGTTCAGTTGCTAAATTAATGATCACTGTTTGATATACCTTTTTCTTATTTAGGATTGGCAGACAGTCAAGCCGACTTGTTCGTGCTGCAGCCCTGAAGCTAGCCCAGGAGCTTTGTAACATGTTGACCAGGCCTTCAAATGCTCTTGTCATCAGAGTTCTGGAAGGGTAAAAATCAGTTTTGTAATTCCTTTTCTAATGTTGCCTGTTGCTAAAACATTCTTTGTTACTTATTGACCTATTATTGGCTGGAAGAGTTGTGATTCCACGTGTTTAGTAGTTTTGTCAAAAATCCAGTATTTAAATGTTATATCACTTTTAGAATCATGACTTCACACACAGTCATACAAAGTCAAGTTTGAGGGCCTATCAAAAATAATGTTTAAAAGAAGATGCTAGCAGAAATAGAAAAATAGGTAAAAGTTATCTCTTTCTGCTGGAATAATTCTCAACTGGAGCGTAGTGATAAAAGGAGCTTTCATCCCATCAGAAAGTGTTCAAAGGCATTCAGGTAACCCACAACTCTATCTTTCCATCCTACCTGTGAAAAAAATAGTTGCAGTATCATTTTTGCCTCCAGTAATAAAATTTTATTGTCTTTGTCAATCCTGTGTTTATATGAGGAGCAAAAAAAATTTTGTCAACCTGTTCTTCCTTAAAGTTAGTTTAAGTGATGACAAGGGAGGTTAACATGTTAGTGGAAAGGACTTTAGTAAGTTAAATTGATGATTGGGGTTTACCTTTAATGTATACAATGTCACAATAGAAGTAACAGTCTATGATTTATATCTCAGCATAAATTGTAAATCATAATTTGTTGCCTGTGAATACTAGATTTCAAAGTTCCTGCAGAGTTGCCTGTCTACAGACAAAGATGTAAGAGTTCAGGAAATTACCTGATTTCCCTGATTTCAGAAATTGTAAGTCTTGAGCAAAATTCTCAGAAAATCCATTTTACTATAGCCAAAATGTTCTGCAGTGGTCATGGTGGGTAAAATGGCCAAGGTGGGTAAAGTTTTGGGATTTTTTTTAAATCTCTTCACAAAAAACCTAAATTTCTACCGCATGAACATATTGAAAAAAAGAAAAAGATAGTACCATTTTGCACCTTGGCCTCCTCCTGATGCAAAGAGTTTTCTCAAAGGGGAGCCCTCCCCTTAGAATCCCCCAGGCTGACAATCCTGGACAACACAGTTTAGGGATATGGACCTCTGCTTTGTTTACATCTCTGTACAGATCATTACATATCTTTGAAAAATGAATACTGTTGTTGTTGCCGTATTTCTCTTCAGTGCTGTGAAATTTTTAATAAATTGTTTACAGTGAAAGGTAGCTACTATCAAATTAACTTTTAAATTTATGGAAAATTTTGTTTTCGTTGTGAACATTCTTGTAATTTATTTACGTGTGGTATGTCAAAGTGTTTTCATGATGAGTAAGTACATTTGAACTGTAATATGGAACCTGTCATACTACGTCAACCATGACAGGATGGGACTGAAAACCATTCTGTAAATTACTGGTTTAATAAGTATCTCTTACTGTCATATTTTTATCTCAAGGATTATTTTTCATATTGTTTATTTTAGTAAGTAACGATAAAAAACTGTCACCTGCATTCACCTACCTATCCCTGCAAAATACCTTTGCGATCTCTTTTAGTTATGAGCCGTTGCGTTTCAAGCAGAGTTTTGAGTCTTGGGACGAGATTCTTGCAGTTGACTACACCCTCACTGCTGAGGCAGTACTTCAAACTGTCATCGACAAAATAGGGTAGGCCTCCTGCAGACTACACCAAAGTGTTCTGTGCAAGAAGAAACAGTGGTTTCAGAGTGGTCTAACCCTGCATCTTGAATTAAATTGTCTTCACAAGGCAGGCATGCAAGTTTTCCCAAAGATTAACAAGATAGAAAGAGTCAATTTTCTGAATGTTAGGGAAGAAATGGTTTGAAATCCCCTTTGTTTTCCTTCTGCAATTTGCATAAAAAGCATTTAAAATTTGCAGAATATTTTCCCTTTCACCTTTCATCTGTGAAGTTTGTCATGTTCATTAGGTTTTGTCTAAAGTATGTTGTAATGTGCTCTGACAGATTCCTTCACACCTCGGCACATCCTTGCCTCCCATTAACGTTTTTTGTCCAGAATCATAAACTGAAAGTTAGAAAATTGAATAAATTTATCAATAATAGTTCTCTTAACGGAACTTTTTTGAGCTCTTATCTATTGTACAGACTTATTATCAAGTGGAATCAAAAAGAAATGGTCACCCTACTTGAAACAAAAACAAAGCAAAAAAAAAGCGTCCTGAGCGAAATTAAGTAAAACGTTTGGAGTATGGTCATGTATGAATTGAATACTTCTAATAATACAGTGCTGGAAAAGTATCTCAACTTCCAATAAGTTGACCTTATTGGCACTGGTCAGTTCTCAGGGGGCTTCATCCTCAAATCATAGGGAAGGGAAAGACATACATAAATGCAGATCCAGTAAAGCTGTTACTTTACGCTCCAGATGAATTTGAAACCTCGACCTAGGTCTAAAAATGTCAGAGTGGCATATTGACAATAGCAAAATTGAAACTTAAGATATATTTCATCTAGCCCTTTTGTTCAAGATGAAATTCCTCTCTATTTGATGGTGAGGTCTCTGTGCCTCCAAGAATTCCAAACTACATTTTATGTGAAGGGAAAGTAAATTGTTCAACGATACAAAATTCTTTGGAATACATGCCTTGCTGACATAATTGCTAACATTGTGTTGCTTTTCATGTGTGGTTCTATGAAAGTGCGTGTATCACTTACCTTTTGTTATCAGCCTCCGATCTTGTATTTTGCAGGAATTTACTCCTGTAGTATTCTTAGCGATGCTTGCAAGAATCATCCTCAAGCCAATCTGCTTGAAGTGTGATCATGTTTGTTTTTAACCTAGCTGTACCCTCTAGCTGTAACCCTAGCTGTACCCCTGTCATATTTCTTTGAATGGAACCTGCTAATCATATCTCTTTAGGTTGAATGAATATAAGCTCAGCCAGGGTGCTGTATTTTTGTTGTGTTCTTTAATTTAATTTCCAACTGTTATATGACATTTGTTGACTTCTGTTTATTGTAAATAGGACTGGCTTTTTGCTTTGAGAAAGCTTCAGTTTAGCATGAACTGTACTGATCTGAGCTTGTACGGTATTTTAAAAGCATGATTTGATCTTGAAACAGACCATGTTTATGCTGTGAACCCCATTGTGGTGGAATCAAAGATGAAGTATTTGTTGCATGTTTTGTATTAGGAATTAAATTTATCGTCCAAATTATTTGTATTTAGTTTTTCTTTTGTATCTTTGGATAGTAAAAAGTTTTGTTTGGTAAATATTGTAAGAATGAGGAAACAAGTATGAGACAAGCTATGCTTTGTTTTGAAATGTAAGCATATATCTACTGTTTAATCTGCTGTAAGTGCAGAATCTTTAACAAGGTTTAAGTTTGTGAATTCAGTAATTCACTTAAAAATGTGACTTCAGTATTATGCAGCATGCAGACCTTTTTGGCGTGACATGTTTTGTTTCCATGACCATGTTGCAGAATGCACATGGAGGACTTTTATATGTTTACACACTACGTACAACTTGGCATTTGTAGTAGTACATGTACACCTTATTGTACAGTACATGCTGCAGGGTCTTCACTGGTTGACTTCTTTTGATTTGTCACTTGTGTACACATGTACATCCGCATATCATATATTTCCCCTACCTTGTGACTTTTCGAATTCCCAATAGAGGGATATCATCAACGTCATGTGATCACACGTCTCTTTGTTTTTGAAGGGCAAGATCGTGCGTGTCTTTGGATTGAAGAGCATGCATTCATTGTGTCACAGTAGTATCTATGGTTATGCCATGCCCATGTGCTGTAAATACGCTTACTGTGTGTGTGTTTTGCCCTTCAGTGCCTTGGAATTCCACCCGCATGACGTCACATGAAATCCCTCTGTAGAAGCGTGACATACTGTAGAAGAAATAGTGTACAGTGTAGGTCTATGTGGGCATTTTTGTCCTTGTTTTTCAAGAGAAACTGAGGCTGACTCAAGTTGCTAGGCAACATTGTTGCTAAAGTTGGAACATTTTTCATACAGTGGTTAAGTAGCAGAGACGTGATACATAAGGCATGATATGTTTATTGTTTACATCTATCTCTGTACTACTTATAAAACCCTAACCAAAACAGAAAGCAGCTGTAGCTTAAAGCTGGAGAACAAGCCTCCTCAGTAGGCTACAGTAGGTCTGGCATCTGCTTCCTGTAATGCTTTCCCTGTGGGCATTTAATCAGGCAAGAGATGGAAGACTAGCCTGTGTGGCAGGCTAGGCTCGTCTTCTGTCAGTTGTGCTTTATGTGATAATTTTTTTCTTTTATTGAATGCATAATACAGACAGGGTTCCTATGGGCTAGAAGTGATGTAATGAACTTAAATTTTTACTTTCCTTGCCTGAAAAAGTCAGTTAAGTTTGCACAAATGTCAGAAGTCATAGGATATTGTAACTACTGTAACTTTTGTTCTTGCTTAGATCTAGTGTGAAGAAAGCTTTGTAATTTTCATATGTGATGAACAAGATCATCAAATTTTCATGATTTGGTCTTAAAACGATCATGGAAGAGTTAGAAATTTTTTTGTCCTTAAGCTACAGGCACATTACACTACAGTTGTGCAATCTGTTTCAACCATGTTTCATAGTTTATCTGTGTTCCTCTGTTTCTTCCCTTCAGTGTTTCAGTCTTTGAAAATCTAGTATTTGTCAAGCTTTTGCAATTGGCTGCTATGGTTTGTTGGGCTTACAGTGTTAATGTATGTGAAACATATTTTTGAAAGACTTTATGAAGTGTCCTCTCTTAAAGTATGGTAAACCTTTCAATGTTACACTTGTGGCCTTCCTTAGTGTCTGTCCTGCATTCTTTGATATCTTCTCTTTTTTATTTTAGCTGTTGAAGAGTTTAATTAAATGCCTAAATCTGACTTTTCTCAAACATTCTTGCTCATAATCAACTATTTCCATCTTTGTGATATTTTGTCAGGACTGAGGGCGCTGTCTTTAAGTCAAAGTTTGCAGGTTGGGATGACGTACTTGCTGTCGATTTTACTCAAAGGGCTGAGGACCTGCAGAAAAAACTGAACATTCAACAGGTCAGTCAGAATAGCTTTGGAGAATTTTCAGTGCTTAACAGTTTCCTGTTAAATATATTGGATCTGGGAAACAACAACTCAGTTTGATTGAAGTAATATGTACTTCAATATAAAGACACTTTTATATTAAAAACTTACATTGACTGCTGGGAAATTTGCCCTACCAATATGTCTCCAATTGTGTAAAGTAACTCTTTAAAGCTTCAAAAGCAGTGAACAGCTTTTTACAACAAAATGTTGCCCCATTATAACTTTTTGATCCCATAATTATGAAATTTTACTTTGAACATACCATTGTCTTAAAACAAATCACTTCACTTTGCAATTGATGTTGAAAACCACAAGTATAACAAGTCAGTAAAACATAAAAGGGCAATGCAACATTGTTATACACAGTTGCAGTCCTCGGTACGGCAAAAGATTGATCCTGCCCAGAATGCAGTGCAGTATAATTCTTTAATGTTGAAGTTGCTTACTCAAAACAGAATAATTTATATGATATTGCAAATCATTTTGCTATACCAGAAGGCCTAGTCGCTAAATAATACGAATTGATAAGAAGAGTGTTTTGCACACAACATTCACAATGTGTGTGCTCTGAATTTGTCTGGAGAATTTGTGAAACACCAAATTTACAGTGCAAAAAAGGAAAGAAAAAACAGAATGGACTATAGTGGAACACTTCTGTCCACCTAATTGTCATAAGTAATCTTGCTAGTATGCTTTTTCTTCTACAAAACATATTTTAAATCTATGATTTGATTCCCTTGCCCTCATAAATGAGCACCCCTCTCTCCAAGCTCTTGTACCACCCCTGTCATCAGTGTTGATCATTTTCATTTACAGGATACTGACAAGGAAACTTTGAAGACAGATTTGTCGGCACTGTTCATGCCAAGACAACCAGCTATGAAGAAAGAAGAGAGTGTAAGTGAAGTTTTAAAAAAAAAAATTTAATGACAGAAGAATTAATTAGGTCTTAGAAGAAATTAGTGCCATATACAGTAATACCTCTCTATTTGAGACTTGAGTTTGAAAAGAGCATTGAAAGCTTTATATTAAAAAGTTTAGTAGCTCCAATTTCCATCAAAATCTTTGTTCTGTAAATACGTGGCATCTGACATTCAGCTTAAGATGGGGTTTCAAAGACTGAAGCAAAAAAATCCTTGTACAGTGCTGTTGTCAAGGTTACAATAAATTAAGTCTTGTTTGATTCAAAGAGTGGCGAAGTGAAATGTAATAAGGAGGATGAATATTGTTCATGTCATCAAATGCAATTGGCTAAAAACTAAGCTTATACTCCATTTAAATTTTTAACAAAATTATTGCAACCTTTTCCATAATGTTTGTGATAATCAGGATCTTCTAATGGAAGAATGGAATGAAGATTTGGATGGAATGGAAGCATTTGTCTTGGAAGGAAAGAAGTTTGCTCGATTACCTCCACAAGAACTTGGTGAGACCTCGTTTCTTTCTTTTTTGAAATATTTCGAATCTTTAAAAGGAACATTGCTTGGGAGGTGTGACTGTTAAATAATGGGCAATTGGAGAAAGTAATGTATGGTGATCCTAGCTAGCTAGTCTTTCAGCCAACTACGATACTGAATTGCTATAAACTATAAAATAGATTTTAGCTGCTAAGCAGCAGGGAACAACTTCATTCCACTTAAAAGTGTGTCCAGTGGTTGGGGTGGGAAGAGGGGTATGGACAGGATCTGGTGATCATTATGAGCGTTCTTTAAAAGCAGGATGCCTTGAAACTGTTATTAATGTTGAAATGTATCTGTCTGTGTGTGTTATTCACCAAAATTCTCTTCCCATTGATCAAGATTCCCTACCTCTTCTAGCTATCTGTCCCAGTGTCTCAAATCAAAACTTCTCAAAGCCCCACTGTTCATTGTAGTGTACCCAGTCTATGGAATTTGCTTCAAGTGGGTGTCAAGTAGTTAGGGCTTTTTTATAAGCTGTCTGAAACTGCTCTTTTTTCCTGAGCATTCTTAATTTTTTCAATTCCCACCACTGGTAAAATGCATAGAGTAACGTTTTCTGAGATCTAAATCTGAGTGAGATCTAAAGATAAAGATAAAATCATCATCATTGTCATCTTCGTAAAAGGTCACTTCTACAGTGGGGATTGCTACGTCTTCCTCTGCCGCTATTGGGTGCCAAAGGAAGCCAACGAGGAGGAGAAAGAGAAAGAAGACAATGGAGAAGAGGAAGAGGAAGAAGAAGAGGAATTCCAATACACAGTGTACTTCTGGCAGGGAAGAGATGCTAGTCAAATGGGATGGCTTACTTTCACATTCAGCTTGCAGAAAAAGTTTGAATCTCTCTTTGGTGATAAGTTGGAAGTCATTAGATTGTGTCAGGTAGGGATCTTCTTGTGATCTGGAAAAGTACAGCAAGATTGAGCCATGCCCAGGTTGACCACAATTCAAAACAAACATGTTTGTGTGGCTTATGCCATGAATTTGAGTATAAGGCTGAGCATTGCCAGCATTTGGTTGGGTTGGGGTAGGGGTGAGAGGAGGGAAGGGGTGGGATGGTTAAGATCATACTAGCCCAAATAGTCAGCAGTACCACCATACTGCAAAGCCATCCTTATGGTCCAGTGGCCTGCTTAGAGTTGTTTTCTTTATATAAAGGATTGCAGGTCAAGGGGGTAAGGAGTCTTGTATCAAAACTCCCCAAAGAAATAGTTGATGCACTTTATTTATTTGCACTGGAGTCACTAACCATAACCCTGTCCCTCCCCCATCCCATCCCTCCTTCCCTGTGGCTGTGCATCTGATGTTCTCCTCTCCATCTTTTATTTCCCAAATGGGGAACAGTAGAGTCTAACACAAGTGACTTTGCAAAATGATGGCAGCTTCATATCTTTAAGTTCTGCCAACAATAGGTAGCTTTCTCACCTCTGTGCAGTGACCTCATCCTTGCAGCACATGACATAGGAAACATAGCCTACAAGAGTTCACTCATCTAGAGTTTTGTTGTCTTGGTCTATTGCTATTTATTACAAAACATTTCAGCAAGCCTTCACTCCCTTACAAAAACGTGGTCAACCTGTGCCCACAAGCGCACACAGAATCACATGTGAAAAACAAAAGAAATCTCACGTGTTCTCAGGTGGCAAACCTGTGTATTTGGAACTCTCTGAACACAGGTTTGACCCAGGACTTTTTGCACTTCAAATCTGTGAAAATCTGTTCCAAACCTGTGGCAAAGTGTGGTAATTGGCCAACCTGTGTCATTGTCAAGCAAGCCTTTATTCCCTTACAAAAAATGTGGTCAACCTGTGCCCACAAGCACACACAGAATCACACATGAAAAACAAAAGAAATCTGACGTGTTCTCGGGTGGCAAACCTGTGTATTAGGAACCCACTGAAGACGAGTTTGACCCAGGACTTTTTGCACTTCAAATCTGTGAAAACCTGTTCCAAACCTGTGGCAAAGTGTGGTAATTGGCCAACCTGTGTCATTGTCAAGGGAAAACACAGGTTTTGATGCAAAATACTTTTGATTACCCTTGTCAGACACATGTGAAAACCTGAGAATTTGGAACCAGTTGACACACATTTTTTGTAAGGGTAATTAACCATGTTTGGTTGCTATGCAATAAGTACATGTTACTGTACTTCTCCAGTAAAGGAATGGCAGTGCAGTCGTAAAAGGTTGGGATTGAAATTGCTTCTTTGAGACCTTTCCTACTGTATATTATTTCTTAACTTGTCTATGTCCAATACTTCATCACCTTCCAGTGCTTTTATTCAACTTTTGACCTCATATTTGTTACATCAGTTGCGATTCA
Source organism: Holothuria leucospilota (assembly GCA_029531755.1). Classification (NCBI taxonomy): domain Eukaryota; kingdom Metazoa; phylum Echinodermata; class Holothuroidea; order Aspidochirotida; family Holothuriidae; genus Holothuria; species Holothuria leucospilota. The sequence continues at coordinate 19,106,063 of CM055968.1, read as the reverse complement.
TTAGTTGTGGTTTCTTTTACCAACAGCAACAAGAAAACCTGAAGTTTTTGTCACACTTCAAGAAAAAGTTTATCATCTACCGGAGTAAGAGAAAGTATGGTCAGCAGCTAGAGGAACCCCAAGAAGATTTGAACCCGCAATTGTTCCATGTCAGAGCCAATGGTGGTAATCTTTGTACAAGATGTGTACAGGTCCCTCCCAACACACTCTGGCTGAATTCAGAATTCTGGTATGCCATTTTTTAATTTTACTTTTTGTGTATAAAATAGGAATGGTATCATAACATTCATATAACATTTGTATTCAAATCATTGAACAGTGTTTGAAATAATAGCAGATTAACTTTTTCTACCAAAGGTTATAATGCAGGCCTTGAATTATAATAATTCAGGCCTTGAAGGATAGTTGCTTTATGATGCAAAGTGAACACACATGTGGGAGAAGCCTATATGTCCTATGAATTACAACTTCACATTGGGTGGCTAACCAATTTAACAGTTTAGATCAAATTTAGCTTCTTTTGAATAGCCAGTTCATATGGTAAAACTGTTGATTGCTTTTTGATGAAAACCTACCTTACTTTGACCTGGTCGGGAACCCCAAACATCCCGGTTGCCAAGCTTCATTGCTTCAAATGCCACCGCCTTTTGTCCACTTGGCCACATTATGGGTTCAATTTAACTTGAAGCAGTCAGTTGTGATTTCATAGTGTCACAGTGAGGAACAATGCTTCATGTTAAAATATACAACCAGGTATCTGCCCCTTAATCTGATGTATTCAAAGTGTAAAGGCACCACCACCATGGCTTTAGCCAGGATGGTGAGCTAAGAAATTTGGAACTGGTGGTTCTAGTGAAGTACTTGCATTGACATGCGCTAAATACGTTAGGCAACCAAGAATCCCAGGAGTCTAAAAGATGTCTTGACTGCTCTCTAATGCCTTGGGCACAACAGTCTACAAACTTTTTTAAAATATACATGCCCTGTGAGGAAAATAAATAAAAGCAACAAGTTCTTTTTCAAAGAGCAGCTGTTACATGATAGCTGTTTGCTTCAAGTCCATTTTTAATAGAAAGTGTGATTAATCTGCCATTATCTCAAAGCTACACGTACTGGAGGGACTGAATTCAATGCTTCAGGGTCCTCTACATGCTTGATTAAAGGTCCAGTATTTCAGACAGTAAACTTGGTTTTGACTCTTCTTCTGTTATTGTGCTAAAAGTGTGAAGTTTGTATTAAATTTGCACCCCAGTGTCACAATTGAAAGTTCATGAGACAACTTTATGCATTTAGGGTAGAAAACCCATGCTGAGGTGTATGGCAAAATAGGAAGTCAAAGTAGTGATCTAGGCCTTGGGAAAGTGTGAAAAAAGTTATCAAAATTACTTGGAAGCAGTGGAGATTGTTTTGATAGAAGAGGAAAGGCATAAAACACCACAAGATGTGAGTGAGAGTGAAATTGCTAGGAACAAACTGAAGGGGAGGGGAAGCCAGCAGGGAGGGGAAGCCAGCAGGGAGGGGTATTGAAAGGTAATACTATAGGGATTTGGAGTGATTGTGATCATGTTATATTTTCCATTGCTGACAGCAATTCTTACTTCTTTTACACAGCTATATATTCATGGTGCCATTCAACAGTGAAGATTTGAAGGGCATAGTTTATTCGTGGGTTGGTGAAAAGTCTGACCCAGATTTGAGTCATCTTACAGAAGAAATGGCATATGATATGTTTCCTGTAAGTATAATGTCAAGTTGCTTATGTCAACAGTTATATTATTATTGCACTCATTACTCAATCAAGTCAACTACAGCTATATAAATGACTTAAATCAAGCCCTTGACTTAAGTCAAGGTATCATTTTAATTAGAGAAAATCATCTAGCATTTCTCTGATATTAATAAGGGTATTTTGGAAAGGAACTGATTTAAGTCATTATGTGTTAACAGCTTTCTTAGTAATGCAGCTTGACTTCCTTGGTTGGTCCTACAGACAAAAAAGTATGTCAGCTCTTTCTGTGCTAGAAACAATGCTAGGAAAATGGACATGGAACAAAATGTTTTTCAGGAATTAAAAAATGTTGAAACATGTAAAGAAATGTTACTGTTTTGATAATTTATGCTTTTATTTGAGGAAAGCAATGGTTAATGTTGAGTTTCGACATTACAAAAGTGTCTGTAGAATTATAGGATGTTCTAATTTATTTTAAATTATTTATTTTTCATTGAATTTCTTATGCAGTGTTAAGGATAGTTTGTTTTGGTCATTTTGTATGTTTTTTAGGGTTACAGTCATCAGGTAATCAGTGAAGGTGAGGAACCAGAAAATTTCTGGTGGGTGGCTTTACCTGGTAAGAGGACCTATGAAACCACAGCCGATTATATGAGAGAGTCCAGACTCTTCAGGTGCTCCAATGAGAAAGGCTACTACACTGTCTCAGAAAAGTGCTCAGATTTTTGCCAGGTATTAAATGAAATTAACATTGCATGTAAGGTCTGCTGGGAAGTTTAATAGCAAGTGGTGCTGTGGCCAAGTGGATGGTGGCATTTTGAAGTGAGAAAATGCTGAACACCCATGAGGTTTCTATCCCAGCAGGATCAAAGTAAGGTGGGTTCCTCCCAAGAGCAGTCTACCCTTTTCCCATCTGAACCAGCCTTTCAAAATAAACCAGTTTACTGATCAGTTTGTCAGGCACCTAACGTGAAGGTGTAATTTATAAAGCCGTAGGCCATCTCCACATTTATCATTTCACAGTATAACAACTGCCTTTCAAGACCTGAATTATAATTGATATTAGTGATTTTGAAAATATTTCCCTTGTATGATTCAATTGTCCGAAAGAGTAGAGGGAATATTCAGAATGGCCAGACATTAATGTAGCCACCATAGTTTTTCTGTTATATAGTGTACAGTAGGGAATAGAACTGCCTTTGGGTAGAGTGCCTTTCAAAGTCCAAAAATGATGGCAAGTACAGTTTCTTAACATGTCCTGATCTACACTTGCATTGTCAGAAGTCCTGGGGGAATTGGAAGGGTATACCCCATTTTTCTGCTTGCTCCCATGGACTTCAACATTTTAACATACTAAATTTTTGTTCAAGTGCTGTTTACCTCCCCCCCCCCTTCCCCCCCTCTCATTTTTTCACACAAATATACTCACCACTGTATTAACTTGTACATACACTTGCAAGTTTCTGAAAACTTTCTAAAGATTTTGAAAGATGTACAACAGATTTGCTTCTCTGAGACAAATGGTCTTATATTTTATTTTGATCTTGTTTAGGATGATCTTGCCGATGATGATGTCATGATTCTAGACACTGGCACGGAGGTCTATATGTGGGTTGGACCTGATAGCAGTGACGTAGAGAGGAAACTTGCATTTAAAAGTGCACAGGTGAGAACCTTCTACCTTTGTTATTGACATGATTATTACCATGGGGCAAGCCCACAGCCCCATAGAAAATTCAAACTTACCATTACCTTAATGCAGTTTAGTATGTATCACCCCTTAAGAAAATATCCCCCCCCCAAAGCTTCCTTGCCCCCTCCCCCTTCAGTATCTTGTGTGGCTACTGGGCCTGCCAGGCAGTACCAGATTTATTAGCTGTGAGTGTTTGGTACATTGAGGCAGTCTTGGCTGGTGCTGCCAGGTGTCACTCAACATAATTTCAATATAATATATTACAACTTGAAAATAATGTTAAATCTAATTGCAGCTCATTTCCATGTACTTCTGCTCAAATAAGTAATGGACCAACACTTGACCTAAACACAGTGTAGTCTCCAGGTACATTGTGTAATGGATGACTTTCTACTTAATAGTCAACCATGCACTTGTAGAACTTTTGTGGCTCAGTCCCCCATAAAACTGATATAAGATCACATCTGTGGGTTTTTTGTCTGTTTTTCTGAGAGTGAGATTTGTCACTTTACATGAACAGTAATAAAATGATGTTAATCCATAGCAAGTCGACTTACCAACTATCCTGAAGGTTTAATCTTTCCTGATATTAAGAAAGTGGATACTTCAGTGTAAAATCTTGTACAAATTATATTTCTCTAATAGATATGGTGATCCTCTGACAACACTTTGGTAGCAAAATCCTTGTTAAGGGTTAACCATTTGTATGGTGTACTTTACAAAAGGAGAAAATTATTTTTGGCAAGATATCATTCTCATTTATCAGTGGCGGATCCAGGGGGGGGGTCGCCGACGTCCGGACCCCCCTCAAATTTCCCAATGTGCCCTTTTTCAAAATTGGGTTTTTCCACACTAGCCTTAAAAAGAAAAAAAAAAAAACGAGACAGTTTTACAGGTAATGACAGTTGTCCAATTCCGAGATTTTGGTTACCCCCATCCAGTATCGATCAATCCATCCGTAAAAGTCTAGCAGAACTTTCGGCAATATATTTGACTACGGTAGCCTATATTGCCCTCCCCGACACACGAACAGTGCAATCGTTTTACAGGGAATGTGACTACAGTATGTTTTACTGCCTGCGTGACAGTCAGGCATTCTAATCACTTTTCGCTTGTTACCACGTGTGGCGTGCTTGGGCATTCAAAGTAATACAAAACACGCAGATATTACGTCATACTCACTAGCTAGCGCTTTATGCAACGTATTACTATTGGGTTTTAATATTGATTCCAAAAGGTCACTGCTAGTTTTTTGGTCTTGCAAAATAATGATCTGTTCACACTCCCTACACGCTACATCTACAAAACCTTCCCTCCACCCGCTAGTATCCCTCCTCTCATAAACAAGAGAGAGAGTAAGTAAATACGTTTCGCTATTCATGGTCTGAAATTACTCTGTTCTTTTATTGTGTTGCAGCCCTAGCCCCTAGTGATGGGAATAAAAAGCCAATCTTAGGTTAAAGTTCACAGTCAAGAGTTGACCAGAAGTCACAATAGACAAATCGGTGGTGTTTCATTTTAAAATTACTATATAAAATCACCATCAGGTCAAATAACGCAATGTCAGTCGGTTCAATTTTTTGACATCTTTGGACTGATGACCGGTCTGCTGTCGCAAATAAAAAGCAAACATTCGACTTCAGTCATCTGCTCTGACAGAGTATTTTGCCAGTCACGCCGCAACTATGTAGAGAACACAACAAAGAGCATTTTAACCCCCTCCCCTGGTCGAGATAGCGGTGGCGCCAGGTGGGGGAAGGGCTCATACCCCCCGTCGGGGAAGGCTGGCCCCCTGTCGGGGAAGTTTTACAGTTTCGTCGGCGGGAGTCTTAGACGAAACTATGCAGTCCCCGACGACAACTAGTCGTCTGACGGTTTACTTGTTTTTTGCTCTCAAGCGGATAATTTCTCTACTAAGAACCCAAAATTTTCAGCGCGCTATGCGCGCTGTAGAGTCACTCGGTTTTCTTCAATAGTTCCATTCCACATAGCAGGATAGCACAAGTCCTGTCCACTTTACCAAGTAATATATAGGCAGAGTACATAGTTTATGTAAAGTCGTAACTTTCAGCCAATATCGCAAAGCCTAGTTGGTGTTCTCTTGTGTGTGTCATGCGGTAGCAGCGGTACAGTCAGTTGGTGAGCGACTTACCGAGAAAAGTTTAGCTATTTCATCGCGTAGTCCAAGTGGTTTCGATACAACGTATGTTACACCCGATGCGGTCTACAGACCTTACAGTTTTTTTTTCTTTTCGTCATATGTTTTTTGTGTAAGCCTATCAAAAATTTTCGCCCTCTTCGCGCACTTTTCAACTTCACGATCCAGATTCAAAGAACACTATCAGTGCACAACTCCGATCTTGAAGTATTCAGCGATATAATGCACAATATGCCTGCAATGGCATGGGATAATGAGGCTCCTCCATTTGCCCTTCTCATCATCCCCTCGAAACAGGGAATGTCGGAACTTGGGGCAGCTGACATGGCCCGTCTCCCTGTTGGGAAAATTCTGCCGCCACTCATGGTCGCTTTACTTATTTTGGCTTTCATAAAGGTAATTTCTGGGATAAAAACCAAAATTTTCGGTACGCTTTGTCCACTCTTCCTCAGTTCCGTTATACATGTAGATAAATATAGTACAAACCCTTTCCACCTTTTGAAGTTAATAAGTAAAATACATGGATTTATGTAAAGTCGGGAATTGAATCGCATTACGATAAACCTGGTTAAAGTTCACTTGTGTCTGTCGTACTCGTACGGTAGGGCCAGTGACTCGAGGAGGGAAGTACAATAAAGTTATGCCCGATAGCGCCCAATTGTGGGGACAATTGTTCTATATAAGCTTTAAATTAGTACAAATTCTTATAAGAGTAGGCTTACCCAAAAAATTTTCGCGCGCTTCGCGCGCTTTGCAAATTCCCCGTTTAGATTCCAGATTTTGATTCCAGTTTTTGCATGTCTCTTAGTTTATCCTTTCTTTGTCAATATGCGGTAAATTGTGTAATCGCTGACGTTTATGGGAACCAAAATTAAGAAAAACGAATGTGCCCTTTTCATGTTGGACCCCACCTCAGAAAAGACCCTAGATCCGCCCGTGTTTATTACATTGTGAAAAAGTGCACATGGGTCATAACATTTTATATGCTTGCGAAAACACTGCAAAGAGCGGGGTGTATCCCTTGCAAAAGGCCTTTTAAATATCATTCTCTATAATCAGGTACTCTGACAGGCTTTCTTTACATTTTGACAACTAGGTTTATGTTCAACATTTGAAGAACAAGGAACATGAGAAACCAAGGAGATTAGCAGCTGTTAAAAAAGGGAAGGAAACTTGGAAGTTTATCAGATGTTTCCATGGATGGGGGAAGTTCAGGACAGCCCCTCGCTGATCATGCGCGGTAGAAGAAGTGTTTGGGTCTTGAGGTGCTCTAAAATATAAAATATTTGCTGAATAGGTACTATAGGTCATCTCATGATGTGGTATATCAGCCTGCTGTCCATTTAATGTTACTACCAGACTTTGATGAGGTGTACTTACTTCCGTATAACTGTTGACGTGTGGAATCTCATGTGGAGGGTATGATGTAGTAAGAAAGGAAGGGAGGGTAGAGAGGGAGTGGTTTGAGAGACCTCAAAGAGAGTTAAATTGAAATAATTTCAAAGTAAGTAGTGTAACTGAGAATATTGTTTCATTTTTTGTTTCAATTATCTGTATAAACACACAGTGAAAGATTAAGAGTTCAAAGAGTTGCTTGGGGAAGGTGGGGGTTGGTGGGGGGTTTAAATATGTGTACCAACATAATTTTAGACATGGTAGTGTAACTTGAAAGTATTTTTTCATAGTATTTTTTCAATTTATGAATAGATATAAAACAAAAAGTTTCATATTTCAAAAAACTGCTTTGGTATAAGCAGATTACTTTTTTTGGAACAGAGCTGGCAACAGTTTGCTCCAGTATAGCAATATATATGTTAAAGCTATGTGGCAGCTCTCAATATTAATAAGTGCTGTTTTACTATGTAATATTCTCTAGTGCATTGGGTGTACTTTCCTAGTGCCATGTGAATCTTTGTCAAAAGTTGGTGCTCATCCTAGAAGTGTGATATGAAAAAACATTGCATATTATTTCAATTTGATGTTTTGTTGAACAACTCCTGAATTACCCTTTTCTATTCAGGCACTGGTTTTTCCATTCATATCATTATTAAATGTATGCTAAAGCTGGTCATCCTGGGTAGTTTGACTTTAGCAAAAGCGTGGATGTATGGTTTTACTTGACATTACGAAAGTTTTCCTTTCGTTTTTTGGTTCCTTGCGTTAGCAAAAGGAACCTATGTAGTCAGCTTGGCGTGTGTGTGTGTGTATGTGTGTGTGTGCGTGTGTGTGTGTGTGTGTGTGTGTGTGTGACACTTGCTTCGGTACGCTGTAACTCAACAAGGGAAAGTTGGACTGAACCGAAACTTGGTATATGGATCTGTCATAGTAAGAAGGTGTGCCCTATTGTTTTTGGTGGAGGTCAAAGGTCATGTGGGGTCACCAGGGGTCAAAGACCGAAAACCTTGTTTGCACGATATCTCAAGGTAGGAAGCTTGGATAAATTTCATACGTGGTATGTAGATACATTATGGTGAGAAGATGAATGCAGTAGCTTTTGGTGGAGGTCAAAGGTCATCTGGGGTCACCAGCAGTCAAATACTGAAAACTTGTTGTTAAAACAATATCTCAAGGTAGGAAGCTTGGATAGATTTCATACTTGGTATGTGGATGACTAATGGTGAGAAGATGAATCCTTTAATTTTTGGTGGAGGTCAAAGGTCATTTGGGGTCACTGAGAGTCAAATACTGAAAACCTTGTTAATGCAATATCTCAAGGAAAAAATCTTGGATAGATTTCATACTTAGTACATAGATACACCATAGTGAGAAGCTGTGCCATACAGTTTTGGGTGGAGGTCAAAGGTCATCTGGGGTCACTGAGGGTCAAAAACTGATAACCTTGTTGTTAGCACAATATCTCAAGGTAGGAAGCTTGGATAAATTTCATACTTAGTGGATGCCTTATGGTGGGGAAAAATATTTTGGTGGAGACCAAAGGTCATCTGGGGTCACTGGAGGTCAAACTTTGCAAACCTTTTCAACTCTATATCTCAGTGTAGGAAGCTTGAATAGATCTTTGCTTTGAGGTGTTGCATTAAATCTAGCAGAAAACCCATACGAGTTTTGATGGATGTCAGAGTTGAAATCACCAGATGCCAAAAAGCAAATTCCCAAGAATTCCTGAAGTCAAAAATATAAGCACAAAACTGTATCATTCACGCACATTAAGATCACATTCACCCAATGACTGAAAGATGTGGGACATCTTTCAGAGATGCCAAGTATCTCAATTTTAATTGAAATTATAGTATTACGATTTTAATCCATAATTCTGCCATTATGAAAACGTGCATCAAATACTGCTTTTTAATATTGCAGAAGATTCTCTGCCCACAAAGCAGAGGACTGTTGTGAAAGTTCACTAGACAGACAACATTTGTCCTTAGATTAGGACATGTGAGCTTGCAGGAATTGGAAATTGGAATTGGTTAATTAAATGCTACTATGGGTTGTTAGTTTTATAAAGAGAACCAAGTTACTGATCATTTGGATCAGATACCACTGAGCGTGCATGAATTGTGATTGCTTAATTGAATAAAACAAATTGTAACTGTATCCTGTCTGTTTTGATATCCCCTGAAGTGCCTGTAGGCTGTATTTCTTCAGAACAATTTATTTATGCTTGAATGTGTTAACACAAGATGTGCATTGTCTACAGAGCAGATTTTGTGAATCAACAGAAATACTGGTTCATTCAGTAGTTGGCTCAGTTTCAATTACATTCAGCAAGGAACCACAGTGCCCATTGGGCTCTTGTTTTTCTGGTCTCCGACACGGCAGTTCTCATTCCGAAACTCCAGTAAGGAAGCTTCTAACCCTGTTTCCTGTTTGAAACCTTCAGGGGCCTTCTCCTGATAAGCTAGTAATTCTTATTCACACAGACAGAGGGAACCTACTTTTCCATTGGCACAGTTGTGTCTGTGTGTGTAGTTGACCCTAAGCTGGACATGATAGCCATTGTATTCTTCAATGGTTAAGCTGAACTGAATATTTATTGAGATAATCCCTCAGGGAGGGATGAAATTGATGGCGATATAAACAAAGTTTGACCAGTTTTAGGGGAGGAAATTTTTTTTTGTCAAGGGTGTGGGTACTAGAGCTGAAAAAGTGACACATAAGTAAAATACTGACAGGCCCATAGCATTTGACATAGGTATCTCTCTAAATTCAGTCCTGTTGGTGACAAAACTTCCTCCATGAGTCCTTTATGCATGTTTCTGCTCTTCAGTGTCTTGCATGCATACTTAATGTGTAGAAAGCCACGTGGTAGATAAATCTGCTTTTAATGTCTCAAATTTTACCCCATTCATGAATTGTTTATGAATTTTGACATCACCCTGACATCTTCATGGTCACTTTTTACTGTAAAGGAAGTACAGGTAGCTAAAAACATGCTAATAATTGTAGACCTTGCACAAATGTTGTCATATATACATCAATGATATGCTTCATCCTGTGCTATTGTTTTAACCATATTTTCAAAGATGCTTATCATTAACAAAGTTAAAGTTGCACTGCTGACTGTCTTTTATACAGCAGAATACCAGCATTTTGTTTTTCAAAAAGCATTTTTGTTATTTCTCTCCAGCCTTACATGTTGACCCTATACAGGTAGAACTGTTCAAACTTGGGTAATGGTTGAAACCCACAATTTTCTTTTGGGCTGGTTGAGTGTAAATACTAGCCCTTACTATTATGGAAGTAGAAGAACACATTGCTGTTATTAGTGCAGACCTTGTGTCGATCTGTTACAACACACCAATGATGTGTAATCCCAGAGGCCTTTGGCACTCCTCAGTGAGCTGTGGTCAGATTTCATCTTCTTGTTGCTACTGGACACTTCTGTCTGTATAGTTAGCTGGGAATGGCACCTTAGGGCTTTTTGATTCCTTGCCGAAGGCAGGCAAGGAATCTATGCGATGGTGATGTCGTGTGTGTGTGTGTATGTGTGTGCGTATGTGTGTGTGTGTGTATGTGTGTGTGGATGTGACGCCTAGCTTGTAAACACGATATCTCAAGATAGCAATGACCGACACTTTTCATATTTGGTATATAGATTTATCATGTTTAGAGGAAGAACCCTATTGTTTTTGGTGGCGGTCAAAGGTCATTTGAGGTCACCAGAGGTCAAATACCGAAAACTTTGTAAACACGATATCTCAAGTTAGTAATGACTGATGCTTTTCATATTTGGTATACAGATTTGTCATATCAAGAAGAAGAAGCCTATTGTTTTTGGTAGAGGTCAAAGGTCATCTGAGGTCACCGGAGGTCACCGGAGGTTAATCTGCGAAAACCTTGTAAACGGCTTGTAAACACGATATCTCAAGATAGCAATGACCGACACTTTTCATATTTGGTATATAGATTTGTCATGTTGAGAGGAAGAACCCTATTGTTTTTGGTAGAGGTCAAAGGTCATCTGAGGTCACCAGAGGTTAATCTGCGAAAACCTTGTAAACGGCTTGTAAACACGATATCTCAAGATAGCAGTGACTGACACTTTTCACATTTGGTATATAGATTTGTCGTGTTGAGAGGAAGAACCCTATTGTTTTTGGTAGAGGTCAAAGGTCATCTTAGGTCACCAGAGGTTAAACAGCAAAAACCTCATAAACACGATATCTCAAGATAGCAAAGGCCGACACTTTTCATATTTGGTATACAGATTTTGCATGTCAAGAGGAAGAACCTTATTGTTTTTGGTAGAGGTCAAAGGTCATCTGAGGTCACCAGAGGTTAATCTGCGAAAACCTTGTAAACGGCTTGTAAACACGATATCTCAAGATAGCAGTGACTGACACTTTTCATATTTGGTATATAGATTTGTCGTGTTGAGAGGAAGAACCCTATTGTTTTTGGTAGAGGTCAAAGGTCATCTTAGGTCACCAGAGGTTAAACGGCAAAAACCTCATAAACACGATATCTCAAGATAGCAAAGGCCGACACTTTTCATATTTGGTATACAGATTTTGCATGTCAAGAGGAAGAACCTTATTGTTTTTGGTAGAGGTCAAAGGTCATCTGAGGTCACCAGAGGTTAAACTGCGAAAACCTCGTAAATGGCTTGTAAACACGATATCTCAAGTTAGCAATGACCGACACTTTTCATATTTTGTATACAGATTTGTCATGTCGAGGGGAAGATCCCTGTTGTTTTTGGTGGAGGTCAAAGGTCATTTTAAGCCACCGCAGGTTAAAAGCCGAAAAGGCTTGTAACCACGCTATCTCAATATAGGAATGACCAACACTTTTCATATTTGGTATATAGATTCATCAAGTTGAGAGGAAGAATCCTATAATTTTTGGTGAAGGTCAGAGGTCATTTGAGGTCACCATAGGTAAAAGGCCAAAAAGCTCGTAATCACTTTATCTCAAGATAGGAATGACCAACACTTTTCATATTTGGTATATAGATATCTCATATTGAGAGAGAGAACCCTATTGTTTTTGGTGGAGGTCAAAGGTCATTTGAGGTCACCAGAGGTCAAAGACCGAAATCCTTGAAATTGGGATATGTCAAGATAGGAATGGCGGCTATAGATTTGTCATGTTGAGAGGAAGAATGCTATTGTTTTTGGTAGAGGTCAAAGGTCATCTGAGGTCACCAGAGGTTGAACTACAGAAACCTTGTAAATGGCTTGTAATCACAATATCTCACGATAGCAGTGACAGCCACTTTTTCATATTTGGTATATAAATTTACCATGTTGAGGGGGAAAACCCTATCAATTTTGGTGGAGGTCAAGGTCATCTGGGGTTACCAGAGGTCAAAAAACAAAATTTCCCAAGATTGTCATCTTGGGTCACTGGGATCAAAAGCAACATTTCCCAAGAATTCTCAAGATTGTCATCCGGGTTCACTATAGGTTAAAAGCAGTTTCCCAAGAATTCCCAAGATCATCATATGGGGTCATCAGAGGTCAAAAAGCAAAATTTCCCAAGAATTCCCAAGATCGTAATCTGAGGTCACCAAGGGTCAAAAAGCAAAATTTCCCAAGAATTTCCAAGATTGTTATATGGGGTCACCAGAGGTGAAAAAGCAAAATTTCCCAAGCATTCCCAAGATAGTCATCAGGGGACACCAGAGGTCAAAAAACAAAATTTCCCAAGAATTTTCAAGATCCAAGATCCGTTGGAGTTGAATTCCTTTCAAGACACTTTCGTTTTTCTTTTTTGTTATATTTGGTGGGGTTCAAAGTTCATGTGAGGTCAGCAGAGGTGAAATTGTTAAAATATCGTAAAATGATGTGTCAAGGAAGATATCTGAGGGATGAACCTCAGTACAACAAAGCATCCCCATTCGGCAAGGAATCACTAAGCCCTTAGGCTTTCTGGTTCTTCTAGAAAATGGAAGTGGATTTTGCTGAAAGGCTGTTAAGTAGATATTCATGGTATGTTTTATAGGAACCTACCTGCACAATGCCAGTAGTCCCATGGATCCCAGTGACAAGTTAAGTCGATCACATTTTGAATATTTTGGCTAAGTTGAACTGAGAGATAAAACAGCCACTTTTTTAGGCTTATCAGCTGCTGATATTGGGGGGGGAGGGAGTGTTTCACTTTGCCAATAATATCCAGCGCTGTTGACTTTAAATTATCATAAAAATGTAGCAGGTAGCAGAAAAGAAATCAACAATGTACGGTCTGTTTATATTTGAGAGTGGTGGTACGGAAGTATGATCTTGCCTTTATCAAGTAGATTACTAATTCCAGATCTGATTGCTCCATTCTTTTTGACTGGTGTCTTGAGAACAAAATGAGGTAAAAATTGCCCATTCTTGGAAGAAGCCATTCTCTCAAGCAAGGGCTCTTAACCTGGGATTCATGGGAAATTTTCAAGGGGTAAGTAAAGATCTTTGCCAAATGGGGTAAAGGGAACATCCTTGTCAAGTAAGCATTACTTTATTAGAAAAGGAGCCGCATATGATCAGCAAAACCAATAGGTGATGTTCATTTCTCTGCTGGACAATATGTTATATCCTACACTACAGTCGAACTCTAACAGTTGAGCAATGTAATCCTCACCTCCTCAAGTTTCCTACACAGGTATAATAAAACTTTATGAAGGAATAAAAGGTGATAAAATGCTCTCAGTAAGTTTCATTTCACACCATAATTTATTATTTAGCTGAAAACTTAGTAGTACACTTCATGGTTTGACTCACCTGACTATTGTAAGTTTTAATAGACAGTACATTTCTTGGTCAAAATTTGAAAATACCATGGTAAGTAAACCTTGAGGCACTTTCCCCAAGCCTATCCATATGTTATTGTATTGATATCCCCACTTCTCACAGATACGTTGCTTACTTAAGATTCTTATTCAGTATATATCATGTCGTGCAATTAGTTTGTAAAGTATAACAAATTCTGTCGAAATTTTTCAGTTTTGTTTTTATAGTTGCAATAATACAAAGCAGAAATTACAAGCTAGTTATTTGTGATACTTATTCATTTTTATGGTTGATGCTTCCAAAAACATTTCTGTGTTGGCCTCTCCCCTACTTTCCAAGATGCCAGAATTTCTTTTGCAGCCATGGTAAATATTTAACATATCATCAGTCCATAGCTATTACACTTAAAATACATCATCATGATTCTATCTCAAAAGTAACTTAAATTTGCTTTGAGAAAAGTTTGAATTTATCATAGACAACAATTGTTTTATAGTTCTTCATGATAAGGCTTGGCAAGCTGTAAAAAAGCTGTTATGCTTGGCTCCCGTTTACACCGATCAACTGGCCATTGTGGGGATGTGGCAATCGCTGCCCAGGCTGCTTGGGTTTAGGGCCATTTTGGGCTGGTTGCTGAAAGACCGACCCTTTACCTGGACTGGTAACTGCCAGCTAACTATCTTTGTAATCACCATGTCCTCCCCTGACTTTAAAGGGTATACTCCATTCATGTCTGCTACTCTAAGAGGATTGAGGATAATCCTCTTGGTATTGGACTCCCTATGGCAGCAGACACTTAGTTGACAGAAACATCTCTGAAAAGGGGATGTTGGGGTAATTACCCTATCTAAAGCCCCTTGAACCTGCTGCTTGATACAGTTCCCCTGCTTGAAGACAATTATTTTGTCCTGCATTACTAAAAGGGCGAGCAACCTTGCCTTAGCAAAAATTCTCTCCACTAAATTTATTCTCAACACTTCCTCCAATTAAAAAAAAACCTGCCTAGTGCAAAACCCAGGAAAAGCTACAGTAGTCTGTACCAAATTAAAATTGTTCATGGTCTTACCAGCACACTATTGTGTGTCAAGGCTTGATGTTAACAGTCATCTAGTTGTCCGTGACAACCAAAATTTGTGGTGGACAACCAAAAAATGGGTTGGTTGTCCATTAGACAACCAAAAATCATGCAACACGTTAACAGACTGCTTCTAGGATTACTGCAAATTCCATTGTGGACTACTAAATTGCTTTTGGACAACCAAAAGAGGTAGGCAAGTTGTCCAATGGACAACCATAAAATTTCCTTAAAACTGAGGCATGTGTGTGAGCTGTCCACTACACACTGGGTACACCACTTCTGCACAAGTCATAATTGACCAATTACAGTGACACTATTGTTTGAATTTAGATCAATCAAAGTGCAGAATTTAATGGTTAGTAGAGGTAATATAACATAACATGACAAGTTAAAGGGCAAAGGGGGGCTAAAGCCCCATAATATGCCCAGCAATCCAGACCCAAAACAGATCTCAAACCAAACCAAATTCCTTTCAAATCACAGTACAATCAGATTCTGCCCCACTCACAATAGAACTTCCCAGTGAAAAATGGGACAATTTTGGAAGATTTTGGACGTTTTTCGTCTTCAAATTTTGTCCTTCGCCTTCTGGATGACTCTGGTTGGAAAAACCATTGCGTGTGGAAGATTTTTCAAGGTTAAGAAGAACAGAATGTTTCATGCGCAATCGGCCAACTGTTTCACCTTAAAATGGGTATTTATTACCTCAGTTACTGCCACCTACTGCTGAGGGACGAATTTAGTTGTTTCTTTCACAGCACGAAGAAACCTTCAAGGTTATTATGGTTCCTGTTCTACAACAGAACAGCCCAGGCAGCAAAACTGGAATGTTTAACTTTACTTGACAATTTTTACTTGCAGGAAGATTTTGGATGCAATCGTCCAAGAGCAGTAATTTTTCATCCCATTTTTTACTGGGTTGTCAATGTTTATGTTGAAGCAATTGACTTAAGTGGAATTAACAACCCACCCAGGAAGGGAGATTTTACAATATGTTTGAAGTGATGACTGACCACAACATGTAACTGGGCACAAAACCAGAAGGTGGCAGTGACTGGCATTCCATTATGTGAATGGGGCAATAAGAATGCACGGTCACAAATGTTCATCTTTTATCAGATTTTAAGTTCAGCCTCATAAAATGTTTATTAACAGAACTTTTTGAAGTTTTAAACTGATGAGTTTCCTTGCACATAGACTCTCAAGAATGTCACTCAAGTGTAAGGAACCATAAGAACCCCCTGTGACATTAATGCTTAAGTCAAGAGAAAAACCTCAAAAAAGCCCCAATCATGCTTAGCATCAAAGCCACTAAACACTCCTGACTTCTCTTGCTCCAGCGGGTAGATAGGAGCCTTGCAAAGAAATGGCAGCACTCAATTTAAAATGAATAGAAAGCACATTTCATCTCAACAAGATCAATAAGTGACATACATTGTAAGACCTGCATCTATTTCTCCCACATACTTACTGCAGGCAAAAGCTGAAATTTCTCCTAAAAGGAGATGGGACACAAAATGGGTGGAGTTAGATGACGTTTTACGACTCAGTTTCTAACCAACTGGTTTAAGTCGGACCAGCCACGGCCTTTTTTCCAGTTGTGGCTCACTGGCTTGTTTTCCCTACTCCACTGCTTATGCTGAGCACCAAGCACAATGGCAGTAGGTTCCATTTTTAATGTCTTTGGTATGACCCGGCCCGGAGTCTAACCCCAGACCTTCCGGCTGCAAGTCGGATGCTCTAACCACTTGACCATGCAGTCGGTCCACAAAATGGACACAAGATTTTGATAATGAGAAGTCCTCAGACAGATCCACAATAGCACAAGCAACAACTGACTTGAACAGCTATTACTGAGTGACAGTAGTAGTGTGACGGGTATACGTTAACAGCGCCCCCTAAAAAAACTTTTGTGCAGTATTTGCTATACTGCTTTAAGCAAAACAGGCATGTTTGCGGCAACTTAGCGCTGCTGACAGATGGTACGTATATACATGGGGCCTGCAGGGCACACTGTTTATTGTTGGACAATACAGTGACGCTGTTAGCGAAAGCTCACAACACTTGTTGCTCTCTACTTTCTCCCCTTCAGGGAGTGGTAACATTTTTGGAGGCACCACCCGGATGGTGCATTAGGTGACACAAGGTAATAACCATAGTCATCTAGATGGTGCACCATCGATAATCAGGGACTGAATAGGATTAAGTGGGCTGTGACGAAAAGGTCAGACGAGACAGACAACTTGAGATGTGCAAGATCCCTGTAGTGAAGAATACTACCCAACATGAGCGTATCAGGGCTTGAAACCACGATTGAGGAGATCCAGTCTGCCCTCCGCAAGTGTTCAGATGAGCAGCTTCTGGTAGTAGCTGGGGTACTAAACCTTCCAGAAATTGAAAAGGCAAAGTCTGAAGGTAAGGACCACTCGTATCTAATAAGATTAATGAGTAGATACCTGTACAGTGAAAAAACTAGAAGAAGAACTGGATCAGGGCTCAGAAGTCTTGACAGAAGTGAAAGCCAAGCTAAGGGGCTTTAATCTAGACACAGTTGGAAGTAGTACACAAGAGCCCACTCCACAGGTACAAACAGCTGCCACAGTCTCTAGCTCTGGGAAGACTGGTGAGAATAATAATTGGGGAAACCTGCCATGGAAAAAAGATTTCAAAATTGCAGGACAGATTGGAGAGCCTGGACAAAAGGATAGATTAAGTTTTGCAAGCCTAGCCGGCCAGATTGAAGCTGGAGTGAAAAAGGGTTTTAGTCATGATGACGTAACTGAGGCAGTGATTAAAGCAATAGTACCAGGCTCACGTCTCCGGAACTACCTTGATGGGAGAACTACAATAAGTTTGCCGGAACTCCGCAGTCTTCTGAGGGCGCACCTTCCAGGAGAAAGAAGCAACAACCCTTTTTCAGGAGTTATCAACAGCTTTCCAGGGAACAAAGGAAACAGCACATTCATTTGTGTTGAGGACCCTTGACCTAAGACAGAAGGTTGTTTTTGCATCCCAGGAAGCAGGTGCTGGTGTGATTTATACCTACGACCAGGCCCAAAAGATGTTCCTTCACACTGTTTCTACTGGCCTTCAGAGCGATTATGTCCGCCAGCAGTTGCAGCCACTTCTAACACAGGAAGGTACCACAGATGAGGCATTGCTAGAAGCCCTCACAGTCTGCGTTGGCCAGGAGGCAGAAAGAGCAATGAAATTGAAAAAGTGTAAAGTTTGTCAAATCAAATCTGACGTCAAAGAGATTCCACATAATGAGAGGCCCAAATCAACAAAACCTGATGCATCTCAGGCTGCTGGTACAAATTGGGAGGAAATGCAGTCTAGCATAAAAGAAATAATCAGGGCAGAGATAAGTGCACTCCAGCAGAAACCATCATCAGATGGGAAGCAAAGAAGACCACCACAGGAGTGGGGTTGCAGAAATTGTAGGCAGAGTGGCCAAGGCCGGAGCTGTAACCACTGCTTTAAGTGTGGTAGTGAAGAGCATTTTCAGAGAGGTTGCAAACAAGGGAGAAGGAACCAGGAAAACGAGAGAGGGTCACTCGAGAGGGACATCGTCTGACCAGTTCCAGTCCAAGGTCCCACCCACCAAAAGAAAGTGACAGAGTTTCAGGGTATGCTACTTGTGGCATGATAAGTTCAAATAAGAGAAAGAAAATGACAAAACTGGTGGGAAATAGGTGTTTAATTTATTGTACCCTAAATGATGTACATACTACTGCTTTATGGGATACTGGGGCACAAGTTTCCTTAGTATCAGAAGAATGGGTGAAGCAACATCTCCCTCAAACACTAGTGAGACCAATGGAGGATCTACTTGACAGTGAGGGGTTGAGAATGAATACAGCCACAGGTACTCCAATCGGATTTCAAGGATGGATTGAAGTCAAGTTTCAAATCCCAAATGCAACTCTGACTGGAGATGAAATAATAGTGCCAATGTTGGTGACAGAGGAGATTTTAGAAACTCCTATAATTGGTTATAATGTTATAGAAGAGATGGCACAAAGGGGGTCAATGAAGAGCACCCAGAAACAATTCTGTAAACTTTTACCTCAAATGAGTTATCCACAAGTAAATAAACTTGTTAACATGCTTCAAACTGTGGACTCGAAAGAAATGAGTACAGTCAAGACAAAACGAAACTCAGTCAAAGTAATGGCAGGGGAAACAATAATTGTTCGATGCACCACACATGCACGTGCACATGAAGAAGTTACAACCCTGTCTGAACCAGATGAAAACCACCAGCTTCCAGAGGGCCTAATTTTCCATGCAACGCCAGTGACAATAAAACCAGGAAACTCTTGTCAGGTGGGAGTCCCATTCACAAATAGCAGTGTGAAAGATTTGGTATTACCAGGCCATCTTTGTGTGGGACATATTTACAGTATCCGAGCTGTGCTGCCAGGAGAATTTTTCATGGATCTTTTCTCAAAAACGGATCCTGAAACAATCATCGTGAATGAGGTAAAAGTAAACATGACAAATGAGATGACCAATAGAGAGAAGGGCAAGTGGCTTCCTGCAGTTGACCTATCTGAACTGACCACTGAGCAAAGAACACTTGCAGAACAAATGTTAACCGAAGAGTGTGATGCATTTGCTAAGGGTGATGATGACCTTGGCTGTATACCCAGTCTAAACATGAAGATAAACCTGACAGATGAGATACCTGTGCAGAAATCCTATATTGGTATCCCTCCACCACTGTACAAGGAAGTAAAAGAGTACATAAAGGATCTTATCAGTAGAGGATGGGTGAAGAAATCACAGTCATCATATTCCTCCCCAATGGTTTGTGTAAGAAAGAAAGATGGCAGTCTACGATTGTGCATAGACTACAGACAGCTCAATGGGAAGACGATTGCAGACAGACAGCCTATACCAAGGGTACAGGACATCTTAGACTCCTTGGGTGGCAATAAATGGTTTTCCACATTGGACCAGAGCAGGGCGTACCACCAGGGTTTTGTGGATAGAGACAGTCAACACCTCACAGCTTTCATCACTCCCTGGGGCTTGTACGAATGGGTGAGAGTACCGTTTGGTCTGAAAAATGCGCCTTCCGCATTTCAGAGGTGTATGGAGTCATGCCTGGGAGATCTTAATAATGACATTTGTGTCACCTACCTAGATGACATTTTGGTATATGGTGAAAACTTCAATCAACACCTGTCTAGACTGAGGCAAGTACTACAGAGAGTCCAGCATCATGGTATGAAGCTGAGAGCTGCCAAATGCAACTTGTTTAAGCAGAAAGTCCATTATCTGGGACGAATTATTTCAGCAGAGGGCTATATGGCTGATCCTATTGACACGGCAGCACTACAGGCTCTGAAGGAAACAAAACCGAAGACTGTTGGGGATGTTAGAAAACTTATGGGCTTTATTGGATACTATCGCTCTTATGTCCAGAATTTTTCATGACTTGCAAAACCCCTGTATGACCTGTTATCCCCACCAGGCACAGACAAGAAAGACAAAAAGGGCAAAAAAGGTGGTCAGCTACCCTCCAAAACACTGATCAAATGGACAAGTCAGCATGAAGAGATCCTGGAAATGTTGGTAGACAAATTAGCACAACCACCAGTGATGGCGTACCCAGATTTTACCCAGCCGTTCGTGCTACACACAGATGCCTCTCAAGATGGTTTGGGGGCTGTACTCTACCAAAGACAACAATCTAAACGGAGGGTTATTTCATATGCATCCAGATGTTTGTCTCCAGCAGAGAGAAACTACCACCTGCACTCAGGAAAGTTGGAGTTTTTGGCATTAAAATGGTTGATTACTGAGAGATTCAGGGATTACCTATACTATGCACCCTCATTCCAAGTGTACACTGACAATAATCCTCTCACATATGTCTTATCTTCTGCGAAGCTTAATGCTACAGGTCGAAGATGGGTTGCAGAGTTAGCAGATTTTAATTTTTCCATCAAATACCGACCAGGACGATGTAATGCTGATGCCGACACCTTGTCCAGGATACCTCTTAAGTTTGAAAATTACATGGAAGAATGTTCACAAGAAATACAACTGTGTGCAGTTCAGGCAATTATTGCTGCAGTTGAAACTCAAAGCCACAATATGCAGTTGCTGTGGGTAATGGCTGTCACAGGGACAGCAGAACTGACAGAAGATGTACCTATAACCCAGGCACAGCCCAAAACACACAAGTACAGCCCAGAGGAAATACTGAGGCACAACTGGCAGATGAGTCAATTGGAAGGGTCATGAAGTGGAAAGAAAGAAATCAAAGGCCATCACCACTGATTGGAAGAGAGAGAACCAAACCACTCGATCGCTGTTAAGGGAGTGGAATAGGCTGTATCTTGACAAAGACAAGGGTATCCTGTACAGAAAGACACCAACCAAGAACCAATTGGTGGTACCAGCCATGTTTAAGGATAGAATTTACAAAGAACTCCACATTGATATGGGGCACTTGGGTGTCAATAGAGTGATGTGCCTAGCCAGGGACCACTTTTACTGGCCCAACATGGAACGAGACATAGAGTACTTTATACGGAATCAATGCCAGTGTTTATACCAGAAGAAACCACCACGTTCCCCTAAGGCACCGATGGTACCAATTGTGACCTCAGAACCCCTGGAATTAATCTCAATTGATTTTCGCCACCTAGAAAAGAGTGTGGGAGGCCATGAGTACATTCTTGTTGTTGTGGACCATTTTACAAGATTTGCGCAGGCGTACCCCACTCCAAACAAGAAGGGGAAAACTGCAGCTGATATCATATTCAACAACTTCGTACTAAAATTTGGCTTTCTAAAGAGGATCTTACATGACCAAGGGGGAGAATTTCAGAATAAGTTGTTCCAACGACTGGAAGAACTGTCTGGAGTGAAAGACTCAAGAACAACTCCGTATCATCCCGAAGGGAATGGGAAAGCAGAGAGATTTAATAGAACACTGCTGAGCATGTTGAGGACATTATCAGAAAGTGAAAAGCACCGTTGGAATAATCATCTGCAAAAAGTGGTCCATGCATACAATGCTACAAGAAATGATGCAACGGGGTACTCTCCCATGTACTTAATGTTCGGACGACATCCTCGTTTGGCAGTAGATTTAGCATTTGGTCTTGAGAAAACAGATGCCCGTAGAGACCAAGCTTGGTTTGTACAGCATTGGAAAGAGGCAATGAAAGAGGCATATGAACTGGCTAAAGAAACTTCCTTAAAGAACTCTCAAAAAGGAAAGAGGTATTATGACAAAGGCAAGCTCCCTTCACCTCTAGAATCAGGAGACAGAGTTCTGGTTCGAAATTTCAGCAGAACAGCGGGACCTAATAAACTTGGTTCTTACTGGGAAGACAAAGTATATATTGTAGTGAAGAGACACTCACCAGAACTACCAGTGTATGATATAGTACCAGAATGTGGCAAGGGTAGGCCGAGAACAGTGCATCGTAACCAGCTCCTGCCCTGTGATATATTCACTCCTGAGGCATCCATGAAGGACAGAACGTCAGACAGGGGCAAGAGTAATGTGAACCAAAGAAAACCAGTTACTAATGGGGACAGTTCAGAGTCTGATTCTGAAGATGAGGAATTCTACCTTGTGCCAGGTGAACACAGCCCTGTTCACCATGAGATGATGCCCTCGAGGGAGGTACATAAAGACACAAGTGAGGCAAACCAAGTCATAAATAGTGGTGACTTACCAGAATTGGCAACAGCACAGATGAGGCCACCTCAGACTGATCAGCATCCCAGGTTCCCTAAACAACAGCAGCAACCAGTGCAAAATGGAGTCAGCAAAAGACAGGAACTTTGCAGTGAACAAGCGCAGGCGACTATGAGGTACCCTACCAGGCAGAGACAACCAAGGCACGTGTTCACATATGACCAGCTGGGTGAACCACGCTTATACCAGTCAGGGGTGAACAGTATGCACTATGCACAGTGGAACAGATTGTTACCCCATAACTGAAACTTTGTAATTGACAAGGACAGTGTCAAAAGGGTTTTTTTTCACTACTAGATAGCTGAGTTGTTATTGATAATGAGCACCTCTTGTCAGGAAAAGAGCACGAAGTTTAGTATCAAAATCCAAATGAGTGAGAGAGGGAATTAAAATTTGGGTACAAATTGGTGAAATTTCATTATATTTGAGATTCTTGTTGCTTAAAGATTTATTCTTTCAACCATAGCTAGAGGGATGGCCGCCCTAATGCTTAGAGGAATGGAGATGTTTTCATCTAAGGATCTATGTTAGGTACCATTTTTATTGTT
Source organism: Holothuria leucospilota (assembly GCA_029531755.1). Lineage (NCBI taxonomy): Eukaryota > Metazoa > Echinodermata > Holothuroidea > Aspidochirotida > Holothuriidae > Holothuria > Holothuria leucospilota. The sequence goes on along the minus strand of CM055968.1, from coordinate 19,082,951 downwards.
CTATCATATCTAGTAGTACAATGAGAGCAAAAGCTCTGTCAATGTCAATAGACTGTGACCCTGTTTAGAAACCAAACTGGGAAAATGGTTCAAATTGCTTACAGATAGGAGTCTTGATGATTGAGTCCTTGTAAATATTTCTTGTTGTATATATGTTTGATAACTTTTGATATCTTGTTCTTAGCAGATTTAAGGAAAACAACGTCGAGGACGACTTCTTTTAAGGAGGGGAGAGTGTGACGGTTATACGCTAACAGCGCCCCCTAAAAAAACTTTTGTCCAGTATTTGCTATACTGCTTTAAGCAAAACAAGCATGTTCGCAACATAGTGCTGCTGGCAGACGGTACATATATACATGGGGCCAGGGCACACTGTTTATTGTTGGACAATACAGTGACGCTGTTAGCGAAAGCTCACAACACTTGTTGCTCTCTACTTTCTCCCCTTCAGGGAGTGGTAACAGTAGTACTATAAAGATACTGTAAAGTTAAGTAATGTAATTTATGTCCAGGTTCTCTACACTTTTTGAGATCCAGTTATGAAATTCAGGCCTTTTTCAAGACTTGAAATGGCCATTTTCAAGAAAGGAAAATGCATCTGTCTTGATGTATTGCCCTGTGGACATCTAAAATGAAGATGACTCCTTCATCACTTTAGCAGTTTACATTTTACTTTTGCTATATCTGACCCCAAAATTTACAACTACAGCATTCAAATTTGGGATAAAATTAAATTGGGTAGCTGCCAAAGGCTAGACTTGCTTCTCACTCCTTCATGTGTATTTAAGAGCACCACAAATTTATACACCTTCAAGGCCTACATTATTAGACGGGCATCACTTTACAAACAACCTTGTTTTCCTGGGTATGCTACCTCTGCCGAGAAGCAGCCCACACACAATTCAAAAGTTTCAAGGATGGGGGAGGACGTAGTCCCCCATTTCATTCTACTGACCCCCTCCCCCATTTCGTTTTTTTCTCAGATCATCCTGACTTCCCCAACTGGAACATCAGAGGTGTAGGGGAGGAGTAGACAATGACACTCCTCTCTGGGCACTCCACTGTCTCTCCCACATCTTAGCAGTGAAGTCACATTTTCCTCCGTATTTCCATCATTCATCTGTTGTGTAGTCCTCAACAACATCCACAGTACCCATCACCTTTCCTCAAGTAGCCATACTTTCAGTAAATGGTCATAAAATGAGCATGATGCAACAATGTTTGTCTTCTTTGCATTCCTCCCCAAGTTTGTTTCTACCACATATTCAGGGCATGCTGGGAAATTGTTTACATCCAACCTACACCAGTCCACACCATAAGCCAAAGATGAATGACCTTGGTATTGGAAAACTGACTCAAATTTCTTTTTGCAGTTTTCTGAACCTAAAATTAGGACAGAAAATACACATCATCTGAAAAGTGAAGTCTACTATGGCCCCATCAATTATTACTTGACAACAAGACTATTTAAAACAACTCTCACTTCTGCCTTATTTGAAATTGTGAAGAGTTTCTATCCAGACTAGCACTGCCTCAAAACAGATTTTCAAATCCTGATAAATACTTCTCTACATTATGAGACAGCACTTTTAGAACTTGGCTGCTTCATAAATTCCATACAAAGGTAGGAGGGGGAAATGTGAGCAAATATTCACTGACTCTTGATGTAAATAAGGTATAACCATAGAGAGTTAATAAATCCTAAAACTACAGACTTTTATAAGCATACTACACTTTAAATGCATATGGGTTATTTGTAGGCAGATAAAATAATATTTCCCAAAAGTGTGAAAAATCCTCTTAACTTCTATTTCCAAACTCAATTCTCAAACAACTCAACCTCCCCTCCCCCACCACCTCCTCCAACTGTAACTGGACAATTCCCACCGAGGAAGATTCCAAATTTCCTGGTGGGAAAAGCTGTTGGAAAGTTAATTATGGGTGGGAACTGCCCAGGAGAAATCTGCTTGGGAGTTGCCCATGCAGGGAAAATCTTCAGGATAGGAATTGTCCAGGATGGAAGGGGGATTCTGGTCACAGTATATTCTATTTCTAATTAAATGCAGTTAACTTGGTTCTTTTGCAGCTACTCTTTTGCACTTACCCAACATGGCTGTCGTGTCTAGGATGTGGAAGCCATTGTGCATGCAGGCTCCTAGCAGAAAGTTGCTTTCTTTATCAGGATGCCATTTCAGTCTCCAGACACCACCCCCAACATTAGCATCAAACAGTGGAGATTTCATCTGTCTGGTGTCCCACACCAAAATTGTTTCATCATAACTTGAACAAAAAATGAAACATTCATAATTATGAAAAATGAATGCAAAGCACAAATACATTGTTTGGTGAACTTAACTTTCAGACTTGATTGAACTAAACAGTTATTACAGCTCACACTCTGCTACGTACATTTAAGGGAACTTTTTGTTCATAATTATCTTTCATTGTTCATAGCTATCATTTTTCACTCTTACACTGGTACTCACAGATTGTGAAAGGTTAGTATTGATGCATGCAATTTTGTACTCCATTCCCAACCATAGGCTTGTACTCCAACTTGTACTCAGTATCAAAGTTATATATACCTTTGCACTCTCACTTTGAAACATTTGCCTGTATATACTTATACACAATAAGATGCTTGTTTTTCAACTCACTGTATACTCACAGATTTTGAAAGGGAAGCATTGATGCTTACATAAATCGTGTACTGTACGTTCACCCTCAGCAAACAGCATGCACTCTAATTTGTACTTTATATCATTAAAAGTATACCCCTGTTTGCACACTAGGACACATTTCCCATACTCACATACAAGCATGGGGATTGTTTTCAACCTTCTGAAAGCTTTAATAATACTGCAATTTTGTAATTCCACTCCTGCATGATTACTAACCTCATCAGTTGCTGGGCGACTGATTTAAATATTCCACAAAGAAGCACTGACAAACAAAGAATAATAAACTCCAAATATTTAGTAAAAAATCATTACCTGCCAGAGACAAAAAAATGTTCATGGTGCCTGTTACTATGAAGACTGCAAACACCCATAGAGTGTCTGAAATAAAATATTAAACAAAAGTAGATAACTGATTGAAAGCTGACTTATTCATGTTAGAAATTCAACATCAGAAATGCAATAAATATGAATCATGTAACTGGCATTTTGAACATGTATTACTGTAGCTTTTAGAAAGTCTTGCTTTTATATTCCATCATTTATTAAAATCTTCTCTGCCCATAATGAATACCACCAGTTTCTTGCTTTTGGCCAAACACTGGGGAGATTTCATGTCTACCCAAGTTTGTAACAATGTGAAAGATTCCTTGACTATTTCCTTGAAATATCACTTTTCCATGACCTCTTGTAAAATGACAAAATTCCATGATGTTTGCATGACCATTTTCCATTCTAGCATTTTTCACAATTTGCCATGAATGTACAAACACTAATTTGTCCATTTTAATGTAATTTTTCTGAAGTGTCACTTTGACCGACATTTTACATCTTAAGCAACCCACCTTTTGCTGACAATCACTGGACTGGTACAATCAGTTCTGGTGTCCCATACCTTCAGTCTACAGTCATCTCCACCTGTTCAATAAAGACAATACATTGCCATCACTGATGTTATATTATGATTTCTGATTGGTTTATTAATTTTAAGTTTATATTTTGGAGGCATTTTGATTCCACACTCCACCGCTGTACCTGTCCTCAGTTCAATGCAGTTTTACATACACTGTACTACCTTCTTGCAAATAAAGCAGTATTTTCACTAGAATATAACATCCTTTCAAATATGGTTTGGGGTATTTTTAAATTTGGTGAGTTTTTTCTTTTTTTCTTCTAATTATTATATTTCAAATTAATTACTGTTGTAGGAATTGCCAGCATAAGATTGTTATCTTTTCTGGATTGATTTAGTAATTGCTAACAGAATTCCCACAAAGCATACCTTCACAAGGGCAATACGATGGTTCCAACCATGCAGTCAGCTGAGGGCATGATTCACAAAGAGTTCTTTGAAGTAGCTGTGCTAAATTCAAATTACTCTTGAATTACATATGTGCACTTTCTTTTGTGGTATTCACAAAGCTACCTTATGCTGTTCATTAAGATAGGTAGCATAACTGAAAATGCATTGAGCCAATTGAGTTTGTGATGCATCTAGTTCTGTGGCATCCATTAGGCACTCATCTGCTTAGAGATCCAGACCCTATTTTTGAAACCATAAACTGTGTATCTGTTACCTAATCCAATTAAACTTGGTCCCTGTCTACATAGTTGATTGATTCCTGGTGACATCTCAGCCCTTCTTTAAAGGCAGTAGGCAGTCACCCCAATCAAAGTGAGTGTGCCCTGTCACTCTAGTTCATGATTGGCCTATTTTGATCATGTGACAATATTTTTGTTAGTGAATTGTGAAATTCAAGGAGAATTTTTCCTTGCTTTACTTGTTGTTTGTAATAGTTATGTTCAAAACATCTTCAGAGGTGCTTGTAATGCAGTAAGAGGAGATTTGCAAGAGTTTGTTGATTTTTTTCAAAGAAAATTTTGGGGTGACTGCCTATTGCCTTTAAGTAAATAAAGACTTCCTGTGCACACCATACACAAAAGATTTAATAACCGTGCAATGAGTGGACATGTCACTAAATTATCTGTTGTGTAATCCACTGGAAAAAGTTCCTCACTGGACAGGGATTAATTGTTATTCTAGAAGTGATAGTGGTTTCTTGAAACAAAGAAATGAACAGATATTAGGATTTTTATTACACCCGACCTCCACTTTGACAGGTTTGGTCAGGGTTCTGATTTCTAAGCAGGCCAAGTTCTAATGTCCAGCCAGTCATATTGCGTAATTTTTGAAACTAAACAAAGTAGTGGACTGCAGTGCTCATAGGTATGATCAATTACTATGCCTTATACTTTGTGCACAAACATTAAAGGTCTATTTGTGTGGCTATGCCCATGGCATATGTTGTACTTACAAACAAAATGTATGCATGTTTCCATACTTTTCCTTTTGAGGACAAGAAAAGCAAGGCCTGGTGTGTGACTTATGACTTTTGGTAGGTAAGGGTTCATTGAATAAGGACCCTTGATCTTTTTCCTTCAAGGTTTGATTCAAATACTAAACATCAAGTAGGGATAAACACTGACTGTAAAAAAGATCTCTCTGCTGTTTGCTGAACTGTAAATAATTTATTCTTAACCTCAGAGCACTGTCATAGATGATTTACTTAGTAACACAAATGTAAGCTGAAAATAAGGACCGGTTCTTCTTCCCGTAACTGTATGAACTAGCATCATAGTTGTTTTCCGTCTGGACAAGGGGAACAGCTGTTGTTAGTAAAAATTTACCCCTCAGTGCAATAACTCTGAGGTCAAGAATTGACAAGGTAGGCAGCTATGCCTTGACAGTAGGGTCTGACCTGCATTACATGATATCACACTTACTCAAATCGCCCACCACTGAACAGTGCAAAACCCAACCTTCTGGGGGAAAAGTCGGGATTTTACATGATGTTTGCACCAACAGACTATAGCCTATAACTTGGAAAAATCAATAAAAATATGATAAAACCTGATAAGCATCCCAAAGGCTATAACCTACAGGTGCAAACATCAAGTAAAATCCGACTTTCCCCCCAAAAGCTCGTGTTTTGCACTGGTTAGTGAAAGGCGATTTCAGTAAGGGCGATATCACGTAATGTGTGCAAAATCTTCAAACAATTTTGCTGAATATTTAGACCTCGATAGGTTAATTCCTGCAGCATGCCACTCACCCAGAACTTCAACTGGACTAAATATCATCAACTATCGTGTCACTTTTTGCCACAATTTTATAGGTTAAATACATTCATTGAACTGTAGGGGGAGATGTGATATCTTTGAAAATGTTCTTATTACACTTGACTTTCAAGGACATTTTTGTGGTTTTTTTGCTTTAATATGGTTCTAACATGGATGTAAGAAACATTTATTACAAGACTCATTTTCACATTGTGATATCAAACCACTCGCAACAAATACTACCATATATACCATATTATCACCAAACTATAGGCTCACTGCAGGGAATGAATCACACCATTATACTGTACTCTATATGTGCTTGAAACCCCCACAACAGGTAAGTCGAGTCCAATCTTACTAAGGCTCGCTGTGCAAAGTGATACCAAATGTTGGAGTACTTCTGTAGCTGTCACCCTTAAAATATCTACATATACTGTAGGCATTAGATGAACAATTCCTTTGACATTAATTACCAACTGTGATTAATCTAAAATAGTCCCCTGTAATCCTCTGCTTTCTCCCATCAGTGAGCAGGAAGATTGTTTGCTTCAGTCAGCAGAACAATTGATTTCCTTATCTTTGCTTATGCTTGGGTGACTTCCTGCTGCATTTCGTAATTGATACTAATCAAGGGCCCCGTCCAAATGCCTGATTTGCCGGGTATGTGGTTAACAGAGTTCTAAAGCAACTGTCTTCCTAATGGACATGCATTGTTTTAAATGAGGACTGCAGATATCACAGACCAGAAAAGTTATATGCGAGTCTACATGGTTGAAATAAAATCAACTGTGGCCCATACCTTTTTTAAAATTTATATATTAGAGTACTTTGTCAGAAATGCATTTCTATGGTAAATTTTAGAATCCATTTATGTACTAAATCATTTCATGTACTCGATCTAAGCAGATGCTATTGGCTAAAAACAACACTTCTGGGACCTAATAAAGTCGGTAAAACACTACATTTCAACAATACATCTAATTGTCAGTATCAAAAATTTTTATTGTATGGTGTGCCACATGAGAAAGCAATGGTGAATTTCGTTTATTAAGAACAGTAGCTTCAACAAGTGGTATTAGTACAATATATAGTGTATGGAATGCAAATGCATACTTTCTTGGTGAGCCTATGTCATAGTATGGCCGTGTTTCTCATACTTCCCTCTCATGAAGCTTTTGCACAATACTGTCAGCTGTCTGCTTTCAGCCATATTTTACACTGCAGTTACAAACGACTGTCTGATAGAGTGCTGGTGTGCGTCCTCTTTGGCCAGTGGCCACAGTAAAATGCAATTGACAAAAAAGACGCAAACCAAACTCTACCTCACAACCTTTGTAATTGCTATTTGGGAAAGGGTCTAAAATTGTGCACTTATTACAGAGCTATTTTATCAGCTACTAGCATCAGTTAATTTCACATCAGACTACTTAATTGATGTCAAAATCCTTTAGTATTGCTTTATGACCAATTATCCAACTACAAATACTGTACAGTACACTTGAAACAAACACTATTGTGGATAGATTTTGGCACAGTGGTACTCTGTGAGAACAAAAGATGTGAAATAGTTCTGTAGCTGAAAAAGGTTGGAGACCCCTGGTTAGAGCTAAGAGCTGGACTCTTTATGAAAGATAATGCATTCACAAGTAAATAGAATATTTCATTGCAGCACTGTGGGAAGCTTCTTTTCATATTACTATTGGTGTGAGAAAAAGGTTTTAATGAATAACTGGACAATTTAAGTAAACACTAATTACAAAAAAAAAAGAAAAAGAGAAAAAAAAGATATTGACCTTTTACTGGTCCTGTTGCAATAGTTCTTTCAGTTGAACATTTCGCAAAATCTTCCATGCCAAACTTTTCAACAGTTGTTATCAATACCACTTTAGGTGTCCATTCAAGCATTTGTCAATAGCCCTACAGGTTGAAATCTGATGGCAGTTTATCTCAGACTAACCTGAAAGGTGATCTAACCTTCAATGAGCATAACTAATTTGATCCCTTTTTGCCAGTGCTAATTACAGGGCAGAATTTGTTGTTTGTTAAAATGTAAACTCCCCAGTGCTGGGCTACTGTTGTACCAGAATAATCATCAAAGCTTTAAACAAGCCGCTGCTCAATGGAGCAGCTAACTGAAGTAACGAACCAGTGGTCGAGTACCTTAATTGGGACCAGCAGTTTTCCCCTGAAAACTGCAGTAGCTATGACTGATTTCAGCAAAGGCAAATTTTGCCTCATGACATATTTTGAATTGCATCACCTTAGTGTGACCTACATATTCACTGTCTGCTACCTGTGTATATAACTACCTTCTTACTAGCAGAAGTGTTATGTCATCATGCATGGTGCAGTACGGTGCAGCACTGTGGGTAGCTTCTTTTCATATGACTAATGATGTGGAAAGACCTTCTTAATGAATAACTGAACCAAGTAAAAAGTTGTTGCTAAAAAGAGCAAAAAGAAAGATATTGACCTGTTTCTGGTTTTGTAATAATAATTTTTTCAGTTAAACATATTTTGCATTGCCTTGACTTAGTGTGACCTATTCACAGTCTGTTACTATGTATATGTAATTAACTTCCTTCTTACTAGCAGTAGTGTTATGTCATCATTTGACTGTACACTTCACTGCTTCAAACCTTACAAAAAGAAGACCAGGTTTATGAAGGAAAAATGCAGTCACACAAGTCAGAATTAGTATACCCCATCATCCTAATTCATGAATGGCTTGTTTTGATCATATGACCATTTTTTGTAACTGAAATGTTAAATTCATGGGGAATAACTTCTTTCTTTACCTTTGTGTGTAATAGTTCTTCAGAGATACTTGTAAGGCAAAAAAGAGGAAATTTTCAAGAGTTTGCTGATTTTTCAAAGCAATTTTGGGGAGACTGCCTATTGCCTTTAATGGCTGGGCAAGATTTGCAGGCTTGAACTTGGCACCCAACAACATCATCTCAAAATACTTTTGCTTTGTGTGTAATTGACTGAACATTCTTAATCTAAGCAGAAATATCATAATTTTGGTCACCACATAAACCTTGCTTAATTGGAGTAACGATTTCCCCGTCACTTCGCAATGGATTACAGATTTACAGATTTAGGGTTCCTCGAGCTTACAACTGAATGTCAACCAGTCTATGAGTGTTGAGTAGCCAATGAATGTCATCATGTTTGTAACTTCACTTCACATGCATTTTGCTCATTCTTTGTCTTCTAAGGCTATACCTTAGCACTCCCACTTAAATTACCATGACGATATCTAACAGTTTATTTAATTCCTCCCGTGCTCACTGTATATTTTTCAGATACAACCCACACCTTTCTTTCACCAAACTCTAGGTTAAGTGCCTGGATATATAGAACAAATATTTCACTACCCTCTTCTTAAAGCGATATACACATGCTTTTTTTGCAAAGTATTTTTTCTACTTTCTATCATTACGTGATATCACCCACCTTTCACTGAACAGTGCAAAACCCGACCTTCTGGGGAAAAAGTCGGGATTTTACATGATGTTCGCACCAACAGATTATAGCCTAAAACTTGGAAAAATCAATAAAAATATGATAAAACCTGATAAGCATCCCAAAGTCTATAATATGTAGGTGCAAACATCAAGTAAATCCCGACTTTCCTCCCAGAAGGTCGGGTTTTGCACTGTTCAGTGAAAGGCGATTTGAGTAAGGGTGATATCACGTAATGATGAGGCACAAAAATGACATGGAGTTTTTGACTTGCTTTAGGTGTTGTTTTAATTTTATTGCTACTAGACTAGTTTGAGTCAAACTGACTATTAGTATTCAACATCAGTATCACACATTACTAATATTCCCCATTTTCATCCTGTACCAGCATCGATGCCCATACTACCTAACTCATATCTCTGTCTATAGACCTCATGCATTGACATCACACTTACATCATTTTGGAGGAAAACAATGAAGCACACGTGCACTCACAGCATAGATTTCGCACACGCGTGTAGTAGACTTACACGTGTATCCCCCAGTGCACAAATCAGCTGCCTGCATTTGTTGGTGTAACTTGCAATGAAACGCCATTTTCCTCCAAACGAAGGAGCACTTTGTTCTGTGAAATCACATGCATAAGGTCTATACTTCTTAAATATGTTACAGTACATAACAGACTGTATTTATAAGTCCCAATATTTTACCCTATGAAAATGAAACAACACTTAAGAACAATTTTGCCCAATAAATATCCTATGCTCTTACATACTGTAGCCTGTTTAAACAAGCTCTCTCTTTCCCCACTCATGCCCTAGCCTTGCCTCACCTATGGATCTAACCCCAACTTTTTCCTCCAATGAATGCGGCAAGCCTAGGCTTAAGTAAGCCCCTCTATTGAGGTGGCATTAGACAAGTTACGCCAGGGTAAACTCTGACAGGTGTAAATAAAATAATTGCCTTTTGGGAGTGATGTGAGGTCAGACTGTACTTCTAGTGTTTTCTAGACCAGTGTTATGTGGATTGTGCTTGGGGCTTAGTATGGTTTCTATGGGAAGTGGCCATATTTTAACAATTTGTGTACTCACTGTCTTTTCTTAGTACAGTAACTCTTATATCTTGCACTTCTTTACACATAATGATATCGGTGTCTGCCCAATTAATAAAATGTATGTTTTTCTTCTGAAAACAAGAAAAATGTTACATGTATAAAATATTGCAGGAACAACTTCTTGGAATTTAATTAATTGTAAAGAAGACAAAAGAAATGGTTATTGATTATCCGAAGTCAAAGTACGTTCCAAGTGCAGTCACTATGGATGGAAGTATAGTTGAAAGGGTGGATAGATATAAGTGTCTCGGAGTGGTTATGGACAACCAACTTTCCTGGCATGAGCACATGGAAGCTTTATTGAAAAACTAAACCCTAGAATGTATTGTATGAGCATTATGAACAAATTTAAAGACAGATTTGCATCACCCCATGTATGACTTTTAGTTGGGGGTAAGCAAAGTCTCAGTTGGTGACTACTCTTTGATTGACATCAGAGTTTCAAGATTCAAAAGATGCAGAGCAGCTCATTTACACAGCGCGCACAGAGAATGTTTTGATTACACGTGGGGTCTTTTATTCTCACCAGGATGTGGCCTTGAGCAGTGAACTATGTTTGTGTCTGCACAAGGAGAAGCAGTAAAGACAATTACGGGCGGGCCTTACCACCAAGTGAAAGTCGTACTTGGAGTGATGCAAATCCCTCTTTAATGTTAACGAAAATATCCTTGCAATGTTTTATAATTCAGTTATTTTTAGGGTTTGGCAATATAATCTTTTATCATAGAGTGGGAATACACACACTGAAGACAAATATGCAATCGATGCCATTATTAGGCAGGCAAGTCATATAATAGGGAAGTTCAGCCATCACAGGTCACCTACTATCAACGTCGATTAGGGTTGAAACTAACGAAGATTATGCAAGATGACGGCCATCCACTAGTGTGATTTTGCTCAATGCGGTAATGATTAGAAAGGGCAGACTTGAGCACTTATTGACACCCCTTTTCTTTTATACCACAATGTATTAAATTCCATAATCTTACTTTCAAATGCTAAAACTTGCTTGGTTGGATCCTATTGCTTTGTACTTTTACATTCTCTTCGTTTCTTCTACATTTCTTCTATTTATTAGCTCAAACCAGCTAGTAGCTGTTTGAGCTATTTGTGATAGGGCACTGTCACTCCATCTGTCCGTCCGTCTGTCCGGTTGTTTTATGGTTGTACAAGGATTTTGGATTTAATGTCATTTGAGATCAGGAGAGGTCAAAACCTCCATCTGTCAAATTGTGCAACAATGTGTTACTATTTCCATGCTGTACAATGGATCTCAATGAAACTTGGGTAAACTGATGTTTGGACCATGAGCCAGCTATTGTGTTCCAAATTTTATGGTGAAAAGGTCATTCAGGGGTCATTTGGGGTCACTGTTTGAAAATATGCCAATTGCTCCTCTTTCTACAAATAGCAACGGATCTTTCTGAAATTTGGTCGCAGAAATCTTTCAGTGATGGTGTGCATGGGTGTATAGGATTTATGACCCAAATTCATTTTACGCTCTTTTGGGAGGGGGCTCTTCTTTGAAAACACATCCAACGTTGCTTCTCCTACAAATATCAATAAATTTTCTCGAAACTTTGTCACTGTAGTCATTAATTACTGACTCTCATGCTGTGTACGAGAACTTGAGGTCAGAGGTCATCTAAGGGTCATTTTGGGTCACTGTACTAAAATACTCTGAGGGCTTCATCACCCACAAATAACAGTGGATTTTCTTGAAACATGGTCAGACTAATCCTTGAAATGTGATTCAGACAAGGTGTGCAAAAATTTTTCATTTGTACATTTGTCTGAAATAAGTTAAAACATTTTTATAAATCATGGATGCACCAGATTGAAGAAATGACAGTGGTTCATGACAAATGGAACTATTAACTTCTGATTCAAGTATACATTGCTTGAGAGAATGATTCTGTTGGCATCATAATTCATCACCCTGCATGAGTTGTAATTGACAATACCTCTTCCTAGCAAAGTTATCTGCTCTACTGGTAACTGTATACAGTATTTGAAGTTACTTGTAGCAGCATAGAGGTAATACCAGATTGTTTGCTAGCTGTAACTGTATAATATTGTGTGTAAAGACCAGAAATAACTGGACATTTAGATGAAGCAAGGAGTTGGAAGTAAGGACTGCATTGCCAAGGTCAGACCAAGCAGTTACTATTTTATATTAGAAATTCCCTGGTCAGACAGTCTGGCTTGTCTCTTCCATGAAATCTCAACAAAACTTGGAAGGTCATACAAAAGAGGTCTGTCCTCTGCTACTTATCAAGTAGGACTAGGGGATTTTATCCACTGCAACATTACACTTCTCAAATTTTTAATATGGATCTTCAAGGGCTTGTGGTAAGGCATATATGTGAGTACATCAAAATGTTTTATGGTAAGACTGTTCTGTTAGTTACAGTAGTCTTGAATAGCTCACTGTGATGTTTTAAAACTAGCCTCATTTTATGAAGATTATTGGTATAGCACTGCTTTGAACTTAAAAAAAGTTTAGTTGTATTATTTACACTGGGGAAAAGGGGCATTTCTTTCCCTTGCTTTTTTAGCATTGGGGTGGAGTTCAAGTTCTCCTTTGCATTTTAATGTTAGAAAAGACATTTATGTGCTTTGATCATCTATGTTACCTACAATCCTACCATGCAGTGATGTAAATTGGATTTTCCCAAGGAGGGTAAGGGTGGGAGTGGAAGGGCCAACCCAAAAGTGTGCCCAGGACAGGGGCATATGTCCCCAAAATACCCTCAGTTTTACACTGCGAGTGGTATACTAGATGTTTATGCGGGGGACCTTAGGGGTGTGGTACAATACCCCTACACCCTCGGAATGCCACTGATGCCATGCCATCATAAAGCTGTTCAACAACAGAGTTCAAAAAACTGTCTTAGCATTACAACTATCAGTTCAGAACTAAGACTTTCTTGTATTATGATCACTGAAACCCTCACTCATCTATTGCTTTCAAACTAGCAATTGACAGATCATTTTAAAATTGGTGTAACTGTGACCTCTTTGGTTTGGTTTGAGCTACTGCACCATTTGTGCTCATTTTTTTTTTTTTTTTAGTGTTGTTTGTACATATATATTTTGTAATTTTACAGTGCCTATTGTTGTTTGTTCTGTTTTTCTGCGAGCACTCAGTTACCCTTTGTGGGGTTTATTAAAGTTGATCTTATCTTATCTAATCTTACCAAGAATAAGCTTTTTGTTCTGGTACCTCAATAGTAAACTAACTGTACAAATTTGATGCACAGCCAGCCATAGATACTGTAGCTATAGCATACTTTTAGAGTGGAACTCTTTCCATTATAAATAAATCAGTCCTCCTTCATGAAACAAAATGCAATCCATCATCTACTTGTCATGAGGAATTTTTACCATGCCAGTGTGTCTAGAGGTAACCCATACTGCAACTGTGGTTTCTGCAATTAACCTAGTTTTAGCTTGCCCTGGGCATGAGTGGTGCCATGAGAACTGGGCAATGGAGTGATCATTTCTCAACCATCGGTATCAGATCAGTACTGGTACTGACAAAGTGAAATACTGGTATCGTAATATCAGCCACTCATAGTATACAGTATGAGTATATGAGTATGACTATATGAATAACACTCAGGGTTGGGAAGTAACGAGTTACAAGTAACGCCGTTACTGTAACGAGTTACATTTTGTGTAACGGAACCCTGTAACGAGTTACATTTGCATTTCAGTAACGGAGCAAGTAACTAGTTACAATTCTGTGTAAAAGTAACTGTAACGGCGTTACATTTGGGTCCCGTTACTTTCCCGTTACAAATAGTCAAAATGACCACAAATTGCATTTTCTTTGAGCTAATAACAGAATAACAGAAAATTTTCAAATTGATGACACTTTGGTAGTAAAATGTAAAATTATTTTCGATATAGGCTATTTATCATTCATCGCTATTATCGACGTCGCCCTCACCGACATCAAATTTTATTCACGATTAGAATCACAAGTTGATATTAGATGCACACGCTGCAGGCTTACAGGCCGGGCCACTTGATTGTCTATTGAACCAGGGAGTTGTCAAATAGCAACTCCCTGATTGAAATAAGTTTAAAATTGATCTGTATGTCAAAATACTTATTAGACAGATCAATGCTTATTATCCATGAGACCGATTTGTGCGATTATTTGAAAAATACTGAACGGTCCTCTAAGGCTCAGCTGACTTTATGTATTCTAAGTAAAGTCAGCTGGGCCTTGGTTTACTCATATTGTCCTTTAGAGGACACAGTGGAGACAGTGTACCGTGAGAAACGGGTTGGCCCATGGGCATTCAAATACCAGCTTACTTTGAAAGTTTAATCATTGCCTCTTGAGACGTTAGGGGCTGGACCCGTGTTCACCCTATCCGAGTCGGAGCTAACTGCGATTCTAGATTCCCGAATCTTTCCGAGCATGGTACTACTCAGGATCCTCAAATTTCTGCCAGTTTTGATTCCAATGGCACCAATTCCGAGACCAGCCTTTTTGCCAATGTATATCATATCACACATACAGATGTTTTAATTCTATCGTACATGTCCACCATTAATTAACAAAGTCATCGTTTGTACTCACTTCCATAGCCTGGCCTCCTGAGTAATTTAGTTGATTGTATGTGACAATACCTTAGATCTGTACATTGTGCACAAATGGAACTTTAAACACTTTTAATGTAACTTTCATATTTGAGAACTCGGCTGGAATGAACTCCGAGTCCGAGTCCAGTTACATCACATTCCGTAAAAATTTCGATTCCGGAACCTTCTATCCCGGGCAAATTCCTAATCTAGAAAAACGCTCTTGAGACCGGCATTAAGCTAACCGAATCCGGACTCTTGCGTTGGAGCCCAGTAAATCTATACGGTGCCAAGCGTTGGTAAACACCGTGCATCCATTTATGCATCTAATTTAACATGTATGGTATCTTTATTTGAATCAAACGTATGAATTTAGGCTATATCATATTCTTTTCAATGTCCGTAACTCCTTACACTGGAATAATAGTACGGTTAATATAAAAAAACAGCAGAATATTGAAATGGTCAATGGCGTTAAAAGTATCCTAACAAAGCTAATTGGAAAGAGAAGTGTCCGACTTAAAGCTTTACCTATTGTAAAGGGAAAGTGAATTATGTGCACATGATCTGCATGTATAAACTGCATAGTATCACCATTTCTATGCACTGTTTTATATCGACACAATGTGAAACTTGAAATTTATGGGGAAATATCACTTAGCCCAACCTTAGCGGTGAGGTTTTAAAATTTTACTGCTAACAAATGTATTCATCCTCTTATTATACCATATTTATGCCCTTGAGGGGTGAAGACTTTAATTACTGCTGAAACAACGCTCTTCCCCTTTCCGGCATAGCCGCTAACCTCTCTAAATTAGCCGACTGTGTGATGGGAGTATAAAGATTTCAACCCTCAAAGAAGTACTTTGGTAACTGGAAAAGTTTTGGTTATAACCATATTCCTCTAACAAATAGTTTGCGTAAGCTCCGACACAGTATCATGATTCGCTGCTTCATGTTGAGCATTACGAGCCTCTGCGACAATGCCCATTGAAGATCAGCTAGCTTCATTGACTTTCTTTGGGGAACACCTAAGGATAACCGGCACAAATGAGGTGTCGGTCGTCTCATGTGCCCCCGTCTTACTATCTAATTATGCCCCCCCCCTCCATTTCAGGTACCGAGGTACCGTATATTCACCTTGAAGTAACGAGTTACTTTTGAAATGTAGCTAGTTACTTTTTAGTCAAAAGTAACTGTAACTAGTTACTTTTTCAACATTGTAACTAGTAACTGTAACGAGTTACAATTTTACGGAATTAACTGTAACTATAACGAGTTACTTTCAAAGCGTAACGGGAACAACCCTGATAACACTACACTGGTCATTTACTTCATTCCAAGAACAAAGTCACACTACATTAACATACCTCACAGGATAATTTTTTGCTGAATTTGTAAAATTAATGTAAGACAGTTTGATCTGCCAATGCTATGCAATATTTGTGTCATGAGGTATCATGAAAGGTACAGTACTTGAGTAGAAAGTACAAAGAGCAATGGCTGATTCAACTTAGGTCCACAGGTAGGGTGGGGCAACTTCTTACGTTTTGTTCTTTTCTTTCCTGGATACTTGACCTATGTATGCATCTTGTTTCCATATTCTTACCACATCTACCATAAAGGTATTTTATTGAAATGAATTTTGCCAAATTGACTTGGGGATAAAAAAGATAAAAGCAGATTTTGCAAACTGGTAAAACTGTTACACTCATTCTTTTGTTACCTTTGGGGGGCTGGGAGTGGGTGGGAGGGGTGTATTAAGATGGAGTGCAGCAGACCTATTGCTGTATTGAGTAATGCTTTGGTCAGTTGCTTTGATTAATTGCATTTCAAGGGACATATGAGATAGTACAGGGTATATGTGGACATAAACTTTAATGCTAGGAAAACTTTTGGAACAGGAAATTTAAAACTTAATTCCCATCAGTGAGTGCCAAGCAAAAATAAAATATCTCGGAAGCCTGCAAGAATGAAGGCATCAAACTTCAGCATGCCCAACATGGCCACCTATGCTTAAAATACAATCATTACCTGATATCGCCCTTACTCAAATCGCCTTTCAATGAACAGTAGAATATCCAACCTTCTGGGGGACAAGTCGGGATTTTACATGATGTTCGCATCAACAGATTAATAGCCTAAAACTTGAAAAATCAATAAAAATATGATAAAACCTGATGAGCGTCCCAAAGGCTATAATCTGTAGGTGCGAACATCAAGTAAAATCCCAACTTCCCCCCTCCCCCCTCCCCCCCCAGAAGGTTGGGTTTTGCACTGTTCAGTGAAAGGCGATTTCAGTAAGGGCGATATCACGTAATGATGGCCTTGATTCAGTGAGCTACAGAGACAGTTTATTCTACTTCTTCAGTCTCTGAGATGAGGGGAAATATTCACAAAGAATACTTACACACAAAAAGCTGTGCAAGTCAGATTCAAGTCACCTATCTTGATTATTTGGTATCCATGACAGGAAAGGGGTATGAATGTTGTGCATAACTTAAGAAAACTTCAGAGCTGCCATAGCACAAACAGCCATTGCAACATAAACTGAGGCACACTATACCAAATAGCTAGGGTCGTCGAGTGGCAGAGTGGTCTATTCCAGCTGCTGTGCACCAATGTGTTTCACATGTGCGTGGGTTCGAATCCCACTTGATGTACGTGGGTCTTTCTCTGGGTACTTCGGCTTTCCTCCCACTTGGCATAGGCTTGCCTCTAAAATGGGTTGCCCAGCTGACGCAGTCAGTTGTGCGCCGGACTGAAGTGCCCTTGGGTGGACCAGTTAACTAGCCAACTTTGCTTTTACCAAATAGCTGTACACAGGACCACATGAGAAAGCACAGAATACCACATGCATCTCCTCAACAATAACATTCCACGTGATAGGCCAAAGATATGGCAAAACAAGATACAACCACAAACACCATTGGCTCAGGTACATTTTAGCAATTAAACTGCATTACCTAATAATGAACAGTGAAAGATAGATTTGAGAATACCACTAAAGTAGTTACAGTGTTAGCATTTAAACTTAAGCAAAAACTTACAAAAATGTTGGTGAATCCCTTCCCAAATCATAACGGACCTTTGATAATGATGTGCACTCACCTGTTAGAACTATGTCAGGTTGCCAGTAATTAAATGCAGCGATCCAGGCCTCAAAGCCATGTGCATGCCACTCCTGGACAGATTTCAGCTCTGATCCATTATGAAAATGACAAAGAGATATTTTCCCTCTGGAGTCACTCACAATCAAATGTGGTGAGTCACTGTGGAGAAGGAAGAGAAACATATTACATTGTGAATAATCAGTTTGAATGTGAGGAGCCCCAACTAGCTGTGGTTTGTTAGAAACCTTTTTCATAAGAGAACAGACCTTATCATGCATATGATGTTACAGACCAGGAAGTGCACCCCCCGTTCAGTTAAGCATGTATCACTGCAGTTCAATTCCCTTACACCAGCAAATGCAGACAGCGGATTTGTGCACCAGTCAGATATGCCCACAAGTTTACTACAGTACAAGCATGCGCTAAGTCTATGTTCTGCGTCCAGTGTGCTTCATTGTTTACCCTCCAAAATAAGGGTTAGGTATAGGATAGCCATTAGTCTAGGGTATAATTAGGGTTAGGGTTAGAGCTAGTATCTTTGGTCTAATGCACCTTTGATGTAGTGTGCCCTCTATCTAGTTGACCATATAAACTTAGATACTAATTATCCCTACCTGTAATATACTAACCTCTCTGTTAAACCTGTTGACCAATCTACACTGAGAGCAATACAATCCTCATTAATGTTCAGAGAATTCAATGGAAGCAACTTGACTGCATTTTGAGTCTATGGAGAGTCAGAATGGTAAAACATTGTCATGAAATTGCAAGATAAATATTCACCTCTGCCTTCACAAGTTTTTCTGTGGAACCATAGCCCCACACACTTTCATAAATTGTGTGGCATTTTCATGACTCCTCTAACGTTTTAATGATGTTTTAATGACTTTTTATGGCTGGGAGAGAGACAAAATAGTTCCAGGACTTTGGAAGGTTGTATGCTGGGTGCACAGAACTCTGCATGCATCCACAAAGGTTTAATTACAGGTTTACTTAAATTAAGGGAAAGAGGTGGGGCTGCATGAACCCTATAGCTCCTGAATTTTGACATTTTTCAAGGTAATTTTTGGTCATTCTAAGACACAGTGACCAACAACTTTTGGAAGGAAAAACAAAATGAAAATTACTGCAGGCTAGAGCTTCTGAGGCCCCTTACCCCCTCCCCCACCCAAAGTTCTGCCAAATAGTGTGTATACCCACCTCTGATAGTTGATACAAGTTTATGAAACCTTCAGCATCGACTGCTGCTAGAACTGGTGAACCATTCAAGGAGTGTTGGCACCTGCAATCCAAATAATTCATTGTGTGATTCTGCATATGGCACCAAGGAGCTACAGTACAATGAATGCAGTAAAAGTGCTTATTAATCTCTGATGTTATCATCAGTTCCAACATTCCAAAGCTCACAACCCTCATTACCTGCTACAAAGGGCTATAACCCTGGATCACCGGATAAGTGACAGTTGTAGGCAAGATCTTTCCCTACCATTCTAATCCTAGCACAGCCATACTGGCATGTTTACCATAAATTTGAAGTTATTGAACTTGATTCTTTGAACGATTTCTTTGAACGTGCACTCAGGGCACGAAATAACCGGCAGCACCGACAGCCATGGCTGTCGGGCCCTTACTGATGGCCGTAGTGCCCCTCAGTCAAAATATACATAGACCAACAGCCAATTTGCTCATTTTGGCTGTGCCCTTTTTCAAGCTATTTCAAGCCCTGTGCACTTGTGTACACATATGCCGTCAATTTCATAAAGCTATGTAAAAATCAACGTTCAGAATCAGCTAAATTTTTTTGTTAGGAAGGATCCAGAAAGGTGGGAAATTACTTCTAAAAGAAGTTTCTTAATTTTCACAGCCTCAAAATTACTTTTATTGGGAATGAATTGATGGTAGGGCTGGAACAGAATGTCAATTTTTTTTTTATTTTGGGGATATTTTGCAGCTGTTAAAGTAATTTATAGACGGCACATCTATTACTGCCGAATTTACAGAACTGTTCATTAAGAAACTGTGCATTGCCTTTTGAAAAACTCATTTAAATTTCCTTTTGAGTAAACTAGAATAACAGTCATCCATTTCACATAAGCAAAGTTTTGGACTCTTGTTTGTTGGAACAAATGACAGAAGTTCAAAGGAATTAATGTAAATGGAATAATGGGACAAAGAAATTGCAAGATAAAGGGTTAAGAACTCAATGCATTTACAAAGGTGGTGAGAATATAATTAAATGTAACATTAGGGTTAAGCAATAACACCAAGTAACAAAGACTCTTCTTATACTCCGTTCTTTGTGGCTCCATGATAGTACTATAGAGTAGGATATTGGAACTAGAGTGTGCACTCCTAATACCGGGTACGGTCACTTATAACCAATTTTATTAGGGCTTAGGGCACCACCTGACGCATGCGCGGTGTAGTAATGTCCTCTGGATGTGTCACTGTGATCCGAAAGAAGAAGAAGAAGTAAATCCGCTGTGATTGCATGGGGACCCGTCTACCACACTGATCTACATGTAGATCAGTGGTCTACCATTATAGGTGCAGGCAAGAAGCTATGATGTGTGCGAGCATGTGTGTACAAACTGCATGGCTGCCAGTCCCCATGCTATCACAGCTGTTTCGGGGAGTGAGCACTCTAGTTCCTATATCCTACTCTATGGATAGTACTCTTTTTTCAAAAAGTTGTTGCCATGACTGGGCAAGCAATTCAGTCAAGGACAACAATTTAGCAGGGATGATGGAGGTTTATGGTTCCCTCAGTAATTTAGTAGCTGACTGAGGACATAACATTTGCATGCCCCCCCCCCCCAACCCCAATATCTTGTCAACAAGTTTAGCACTTTAATACAGCTACTTTTGAACAAAAGATGACTTTGCCATTTCTTGTCACAAAATGTGCCTCTTTCCTGCCCCTGTGTCATTGTACTGTACCTAACACATGGCAACCACACATTGCCACTACATAGTTGCAAGAGTTTATTGAACCACACTGAAGCTGAATGCATGCCAACATTGTTCAATCTACTTCACATCAAAACATAAGAGCTACTCTAATTGGTCAATGATATGTGCCTGTAAGTGAGATGAAGGTGACATACAACCCAGAATGCCAAGGTACATGTACAGAAGATTCAACATGTTTAGATTATCATATTAAACAAAGGTAGATTATTTGGAGCATAAGGGCTGGAGAAGTAGCAACAGAGAATTGCCTCTGGGCAATCAACTGCTCAGAGGATGGGGAAGGGGGTAGAGGAAAGGGTAGGGGAAGGGGGTAGGGAGAGAGGTGCTAAAGTGGATGAGATGATTGGAGACTTGAGGTGGAGAGTGAACCTATTGAGTTCATAGTAACCATTTGGGCTGGGAAATCATGTCCTTCACCAATGTACAGTAGGCAGGGTTGTAGACAAGAGGAGGGGTTTGATGCCTGCAGTCTAGAAAATTTCATGGTACAAAATGACAAGCCCAAGTACTCCAAGAAGGAAGGAGCTACTACACACGGCACAATGGAAAAAGTGAGTTTGTTGTAATCCATCAACAAATCCCTCCCCCCCCCCCGGGTGTGTTCCTTTACTTTTCTTATCAACTTACAACATATATACTGAACTTCCAAGCAATACAAAAAGATTTTAACAACCTCATGTAACAGTACCTACCATTTTATGTCTAAAACACCAGACATTTCCCTGTAGTCTAACTCTGTGAGGTGTAGCCTTTCAACAGCTGCAGTTTTGCTATTCTGTAATTCTGCTTTGAACAATTTGATTCCTCCCTTCCTTGTGTTGTTCACACTCTGGACAATTAATATTAAGAAAAGAATATACTTCATACGACTAATTGCTTTTGCTATTCTCTTGGGTTACCCTACAGCACAGTGCCTGAATATTTAAAGATAAGCTTAAGTGTAAAAGAGAAATATTTTCATTACTATCAACCAAAACGGTACAAACAAAAATTTATCCTTATGAAACCACTCTCAACAATATAACTCTGGCAATAGGTTCTCTTCCCCAAAATAAACTGCAACACAAGAGTATGAATGTTGCATCACCTGAAATTTTGAAAGTTTGGATGAACAAATCAATGTACGGTATTATGAGCTACAAACTAGTACATTTCTTTCTGTGAGAAACTTATTTCTCCAACGTAAAGTTATCCAGCTACTGTACCTTATTAATGAGTTTCCTGTCATTCTGTACACTGTATCTATAAATCATGATTTAAAGATACAAAAATTTACAGTTACATGTACCTCAAGATTAAGTTACAGTAAGACATTTCTATGTTCCAATAACTCTACATTCTGACAGTATATACATGCATGCAAACATATTGGACTGTGTATCTGATTCAAACTCTACCTTTTCACTTCCTAGAAATATTGAGAGAAAGGGCTTCTGCATTTAATCTTACCCTTGTCCATGACCCTAACCTACCGTACAGTTTGAACCCTAAAGCTCTTTGCCCTAACCAATAAGGTGTTGGAACAAAGAGACATCAGAAGGAAGAGGTGTCAGAACATATTAAAGGCAGTCACTAAATTTTCTGTACCACAAATGCAGTACTGGTATTTCCTTTTAAAGGAAGGGCTTTAGCAAAAAATTAATTTTCATGTGTGAACAAGGAACTAAACCTATGCAATTTGGTGAAACTTCCATTCAAATCGTACATGTAGTACTTGAGATATCATCAAATGAAGTTACTATATTTGTGACCCAAAGTGAGCTTGAGGCAAGCAGAGGTTATATCACTTCCTCACATTGACGAAAAATGCTTTGTTTCCTTTGTTTTTTCAGTCTGATGTGCTCACCTTAAAGTTTGTAGGGATTGGACCTCCCCATGTGGAATGTAAAAATTGTAAAATTTTTATGCCTCTCATAAAAATCTCATTCCGATAACATGTGATTGTGGAGGAGAAAATTGTTTGTAAATTTTAAAGAAAACAAAAGACTCATTAATGTGAGGCTATGACATCATATGTGCTTGCTTCAAGTTCACATTGTGTTGAAAATGTGACAACTTTAAGTGCTAATATCTTGAGAACAACACGTCAGATTTCAATGCAAATTTCACCAGAATGCTTAGGATAATTATCCCTCTAACATATCAAACTTCAGACCCTTCTTTGGAAGTACAAATGTAGCAAACATGAGAAGAAAATACATAAAAAAAATTGAGGCAGTTATCCCCTGATCTTTTGACATGGAGCCTAGTGGGGCTTGCTCATTTGGCAGACACAGTCCCACTTTAGGGAAAACCTGGTCACCAAAATATTCTTAGCTTTGAAATTACCCCTTGTACTGTATGTTTAACTGTGATTTCCTTTTGCACATTTTGTGGTAATGGTGTTGTGAGGAAGAGTTATGAGTTCATAAAGGGGGCAGGGTTCCAAGCTTTAGAGACTAACAAAAAATTCCCTGATAATTCCTTGAGTCTTTCTAAAAGAATTCTAAAAATTCTAGAATAACATTTTGCTTTTTTCTACTGTAGTTTACTCTCCCTTCATGCTACTATACACATAATAACAAAAATATGGCAGAAAATCATTTCCTAGCTTTTGCCTTATTTGAGGCATTTTGAGCCAGATTCCCTGACAGGAAAACTGAAAACTCATTTTCCGAGTTCATCCTGATTTCCAGGTTGGCTGGGAACCCTGTGGGAGAAAGCGAGAAATATCTTTATAATATGTAATGAAGTACCACATATTACATACAGTACTTACTACTTTGGTGCCATTGTTGCTATCAGGCTCTGCCTCATTAAGCTGGTACAATGCACAAGCCAAGTACTGCTGGAAACTAGGAATAGGACACCACTCCACACCATCAGCAAACAGACCAGTGTCAACAGAAAAGAGTTCTTCAACATGAAAGTGACTTGCACCTGCCATTCTGCACAAGTAGTGGACTGTTGAAAGTAAAAGGGCACCATATGTCAAAAAATATACAGTATAAATATCCTGTATGTTACAAAGGTTGAAAATGATTCCCAGTGGTCAAACTCCCATATTTATAGGATATCCTGTGCTGAGATATGAAATGTTGAAGCTTACTGTACTCATGCAAATGTAAATGACTAAATTGCATAATACTTTCTGTCACCCTTGAACTACTGAAATAACACTCTTTGTTTTCTTTGTTATTTTTGTGAAGCCACTTCAACTTGTTCTACAGTGAGACTGTTATTACTGCCCTATTTTATGGACACATTTGGCTATGCCAGCTATTCTCTCATACTATACATGCTATGTCGGGAAAGAGAAATTGTTCCAAGGTCACATAAACATTTTTATTTCAAGAAGGAAACAATTAAAGCATGTGAAGTGAGTTGTACATGAAAGACATCACACATACAGGTACTTACTGTAAGTGAATAAATTCAACATTTTATATCTCAGCAACTGAATAAGTTATGAAGATAAAAGTAGAACCAATAATATTGAATTTCTAACCTTACAAATATATATTCTTAAAATTTTACACTTTAGGTACAATTTAAAGGCAGTACAGTAGAATGTTGAGCTGCTTCTCCAGCATGGGTGGTGGCATTACTGCAGAAATTTTGTAAACTTTTGAGACTATTTTGCTGATTACACTTGAAACAGCATCTAATGCTCAAGTAGCTGCCTTGCAAAGGTACTGTACAAGGTACAAAGGTTGTACATACATATAAACATTGAAAATATTGGGACTTAAATATCATCAACAAAAAGGTGGCATACACAAGTAACTTTGAATCAATATTTAAAACAATCAAGGTTGGCTAGTTACAAATCTCTTTTCAAGTTTTGTTACATGACCAACTGGTAAAGACGGCAAAGAGCAGTCACCAAAACTACGTAGCAGTGGTTCTTGGTACTTTCAGATTGCTCCTACAGTAGGCTGACTGTAGTCCTGGTATGGTCTGATAAGGTTGAACCAATTCTTTGATGTAGGGAATGTTTACCATTTACCAGAGATGGTAGCAAGCCAATATTTGCAGGTCCAATTGGTCAAGTCACAAGTCATTTGGTTCAGTCATAAGTCAAGTCAAAGTTAATTGCGAGTCAAGTCACATATTTTCACAAGTCAAGTCACAAGTCATTTGCTCCCAGCACAATCAAGTCACAAGCCTTTTTGCCCAGGTACTGTAAATGAAAATTTGCAACTTTTCAAGCAGTTATAAGCAATTGCATGTCAGCTAATAAGTCTGCCAAAAATTTGCACTTTAAACTTGATGGAAGACAATGTCACATCTTCATTTTTAAAGGTTGTGTGACATGAAAATAACACAGTTGGATATTTGATGTAAAACGCATTAAAAATGCAGAAAATAGCCGCAATTTCCATTAAAGTCCATCAAATATTGACCATTTTACAGGGAAATTTCTATTTCACACTTGTATCATGAATAAACACAAGCAAAATATGCAAATATGTGACATCGAAAGAGGGACATACCATATATGGCACATGTTAGCCTTTGTTTTTTCAACCTTAATTGCAAGGACACTGGTATTGTTAGTCCCTGAGGGGATTATTATAAAACTTAATTTTTTTTCCTTGAAAAATATTGGTATCACTCACCAAACTGTAATCTATGTGATCAGTAACTAAGAGATAATTTATATAGGGTTAATAAAAGAAATCATAACACTGTGCAACACTCCACATCATTATTTTTGCATAGGCAATTAGTTTCTTCAGAAACCATCAAACTTTGAAGACGTATATTTTGAGAACGGTAAAAGATATTGAAATAATTCCAACGGATCTTTGATTGGAGGACTTAATTCTTTAAGTGACAAGTGAAACAGCTCTTTTAGGTGGTATGTCACAAGACCTTTAAACTTATGCTTTCTTTGCTAGCATATTAGGGCCATCCGTGACAATAGCTCGGATAATGTACAAACAGCAGATGGTAATACTTGTATGGTTGGGGTACCTTGAGTCAAAAAGTGTATGGGGGGTGGCAGCCTTCCCCAATGGGGACCATGCTCCCCCGCTGGCCTCCACCTGGCACCAACCTGGTTTACAGCTGATTCCAGCTACCATAGCTTACTGAGAGTTAATTACCTGTGACTGATTTCCAATTTGATTTTTAAGACACAGCCATCGTAATTCATGCAATACATCAATGGAATATTTTAATTTTAAAGTTTACAGGGTCATTTCAGGAGCTAATGTCTTGCAAGTTGGTGATGAGTCAGTTTTGGCAAGTCCAAGTCACATCACAAATCAATTTGCACAAGTCCAAATCAAGTTGCAAGTCAATGCCAATTAATTGAAAGTCAAGCCACAGGTCACAAAATATCAGGTCATGTGGTACTGTACATCACTGGAGGTTTGGCACATGCGTGTTATAACATAACGTTTTTTATTCAAATAAATATCATTAATAAAAAAAAATGACAGACAAAAACTAAAATTTGTGGAAACAAATTTACCTTCAAAGACTGAAAATGTTTAGCATTTTATTGCATTTACTTTATCAAAAATTTAACTAAAATAATTAGTGGAACTAACACTTCAAACTATTAAGAATGACTTTTTTATTATTACTGTATTATTATTATAAGCAACACTAGATTTAGGCCTATGGTGTACTGTAGCCTAGTCTTATCCTACATTGACACTGTCATTGTGCACCACGCCAGTATGGCAAAGTCCATTGAATTTTGGCAAAATGCCATAACCCTATGCCAAAAACATTTGTGCACATTTTCATATGCCATTCTGTGTGAAAACTGTTGAACTTTCTAGCAGGCCTTGCCTAGCCCTCGAAAAGGGCTGCACATGCATAAGTATAACCCACAGCCTTAACGCACAGCCCTGTTCATGGGCTAGGCCTTGCCAGTATCCGAGCAGAAGCAGAAGCCTACATTATAGCTGTGATCCAACTACAGTATCAGTAGGCCTACATCACGCTTACGTACCGTACAGCTGGTCCTAAGAGAATATGACTCCCATCCATAGAGCAGGATGCTAGTTTTTCTTTCAAAGGATGACGATGGAAAAATCAGTTTTTCAAAAATTTTAAATTCGTTTCAAAATCATGGTTAGGGTTAAAATTAAGGTTAGGGTTACGTGGACATGGGATACTTGACCTTTTCTTTCAAAATGCGGCGTCAGAATTACAAAAAATTAGTCAAAAAGCTGTTATTTTGGAATAAGGGGTGTGGCCAATTTCCAAGACGCTGATTTGTCCATTGGCATGATTCTTCCATTTCCATCCTACAAGAAAAAAACTCGCGAGCAGGATATAGGAATCAGGAACTGTATCCTGCTCTATACTCCCAATATATATTGGGCGTATCATGAGTCGATCACTTAACGAACATTGTGACCATAAATATATTAAAACATTTTCAAAACCAATAAAACTTTACAGTAATATTTTGTTATATGTCTTCCTTATTGTCAGAGCTGCCCACAGCCAATCCGGGCCCCGGTACAAAATTTCAATGGGGGGCCCACTCTCGCCAAAGTAAGTGTGGTGTTCACGAGGAGTAATTCAATATGATATAATATATTTTATGACCAATTTTCCCGGGCCCCCAAATTGCCCTGGGCCCCGGGACATTTGTTCCCCCTGTCCCCCCTGTTGGCGGCCCTGCTTATTGTGCTATATTTTGGTGTTGTTCGGATAGCATAATCTGTAGAAAATGAATTTTGAAATGTACAGTAGGTGGCAGTAAATGTAACAATGCTTATGAAGGAATCTCGGGTCAATCGCCCAGATTGGAAAGCTTGTTATGGTGCGCGGGGGATTTTAATAAAGGCCAAGAGAATTG
This sequence comes from Holothuria leucospilota, assembly GCA_029531755.1. NCBI lineage: Eukaryota > Metazoa > Echinodermata > Holothuroidea > Aspidochirotida > Holothuriidae > Holothuria > Holothuria leucospilota. The sequence goes on along the minus strand of CM055968.1, from coordinate 19,055,075 downwards.
CGCGGCCAGTACTATCTAAGCAGAGCGCCACCATCTACTGAGAAAATTTTGGCCAAAACCACCTCCTACGTTGCAGGAAATTGCCTTTCCCAGGCAACTTGTGTGGTTGCTGCCAACAAGTTTGCACAGTTGCAGTTGTCAGTTGTTAAATTTGCGTGGCTGGCAACTTCGAAATTCATATTCTTGCGCGGGGGATAAATCCCCCGCGCAGGGCAAACTTTCCAATCTGGTCAATCGCTACAAAAACAAGCAAATAAAATCCTATAAATTACCACATTCAAGAGCAGTTATGCAAATAATCTTGGAGAAGAATGTCTTTTCTATCAAATTTTTAATCAGCTGACCTTCATCAAAGACACTTTGGTCACCATTTTTGGTAATTTTTGCCAATTTCTATTTCATAATTGTGCCGAAACTTGAAAATTTGGCCGTGGGTAACATTTTTGCTTTGAACATCAAAAATAATAAGGCAAATAATTCTTTTTGATATTGTTTGAAGTAATGTATTGCTGGTCATCCTTACATTGCAATCACATGGCGCCTGCACGCTGTACTTGGCATTTAGAATGCAGTGATTGACTCATGATTACTTATATACATACTGTAAAGTTATACACACGTGAACCTTGATAATTCGTGTAACTAGGCCTAACGTTAGCTCAGTATACGTACGTACCTCTCTCAATAAGCCAGTTTTAGATACGATTTTTACTTAAATCACTACAAGTGTGTAATGATCTTGGATCATACACCATCCACGTCACCACAAATATAAAGTAGCATCTTATTTCTGGAACAGATATGTATTGCGGTGTATCCACCGAAGTGAAGGGAACACAAAACATTAAAGCAAAGAAAGACGCTACAGTCAACACTGACAAGACACTACAGCAGCGAGTAAGTGCAGGGCACCGTTTCAGCATTTGATTCAATCTGGAGTGTTCGTATGGAATGCATCGCTTAGCTGATACAGTATGGGCAACGACTTTTGTACAGGTTGAGTGCTTCCTCCGGAGGGTCTAGAGTTACCTAAGCTGTGAGGTATATTCTAAAAACAAATCCTTGTTCAGTCATGGTAGGTCCAGGGTAATTAACTAAGCTAACTAGTAGTTTGTAAATCACCAACTTTTAAGCTTATTTTATAACAGTACTTGATAGTTCCTGTTCCCATTGCCCACACTGTCACTACATAGACATTTACTCCTCATTTATTGGCCACCTCCCTTTTCCTCAGTGGCCAACAACATCGATCCCGGATGTGATGCCATGTCGTGTCATGAACAGTTTACAGCTGTGGTCACCACCCGGTCATACATCTTCAGGGCTAATATTCCCATATCCTTAGAAGTGGTAACTTTGATTGACAAATTCATACAATAGCATAGTTTATGAGTGTGTAGGACTATAAACAGTGAATTATTCAATGAGAATAAGAAATACAAGAGTAAGTAAAATATTCTAATGGTTTCTTTCCTCTCTGGTGACATAGTAGATGGTTCCGTCTGGGTGGATGGCCATCTCCTTCGTGGTCACGTACGTTGTTCCCGTTGGGTTCCGGACAATCTTCCCCTGACCAGGACGTCTGGCCACTGTGTAGATCCCTTGACCGTTGGCGGGCGTGAGCGATGGCCTGGCCTCCGGGGTGGCTGTTTCAATGGTCCTCCGTCAAGCTTCAAGTTTGGATCTGGACGAGCTTCTTTCGTGGCCTCCAGACGGGTATCCTTGGTAGGGGTTGGGGGTCGAGGGGAAAGGGGACGGGGAGTAGATGAACTTTTCTGAATGAGGGTCTCGGAATCAGTTGGATCTCCTAAGTCTTCTATAGATGGCGTCAGGGTAGGGAGTGCATCTATGACGGGATAATGGTCTAGACTAGGGGCCCACGTTAGGATCTGGGTCTCCCCGATAGTCTCTGGAGAATTTCCATCCGCTTACTCTGGGCAGGGGGTGGGTGCTTCCTCCTATTCGAAGAGTATTTACGAAAGGCAAGAAATATTCCTTTGTCATGGGCCTCCGTCAAGTGCTATTGAGCTCTGGTATGCTGCAAAATCTTTGCTTAAGCACCCAGCACATGTACTCTGTCAAATACGTTTCTGAGGCGTCAGAAATATCTTACCAGAAGGAGTAGGGAAATAACGATTTTTTTTATAAACCAAACATAAAAATTGTAATTGTAGACGATGTACTGCAACGGGTTCGTTTCGACATCCTGTCTCGGGCACTGGTTTCAAATCCGTTCCGGGAATCCCCAGTCTCTGGGAAGAAACCTATCTTCACTTTTGTAGAGCTTGATATGGTTATGATGTGTAACCCTTATCTTGCCTTACATGGCAATCTTTATTGGAAATGTGACGTCACTCAACAGATGGACGACCACCCGCCCTTTTACATAAATCATGATTGCGTAGTTTCATTGGTTAAGCCCAGCTCACCAATAACATTGCACCTAGGATCCGGAATACTGTAAAAAAGGCTACTTTAGAGTAAAATCCATAGGCTTTAAATACACTTAAGTGAAAAGTATTCCACCAAAGTGAAATGAATGGGACTGAAGCTTTGTTTACGTAAAGGAAATACAATTTGGCGTCAGTAAAATTCATTTCCCTTTAAGTAAACTGCACTTTACTTATTTTAAATGCAAATATGTTCTTGAATCGTTGTCGTTCAAAGGCCCATATAGTTTATCATGCCTGTTTAACATGACTTGCCTGGAAATGGATCATGACTCCATGTTATGTTATTTTAAAACTAGGTGTTTCGTACATAACATCCGACTAGAGCTACGTCTGTCTGAATTTTGACCTCGCAAAGTAAAATCCATCTCACTTAGTGAAATACATCTCACTTCAATGCCACTGTAGTGAAATTGTTTTACGCAAGCTATATAATTCATCAGTTGACGTGTCACTGTATTTTTACTTAAAGCTAGATTCTATTCCACTAATGTGATGTTGCATTTTACTTCGGTGGAATATCATTCACTAAAGTGTAATTGCACTTTACTTAAAGGGAAATGAATTTGACTAACATGAAATTGTATCTCTTCTACTTAAAAAAGCTTCGGTCGAATTCACTTCACTCTAGTTTCATTTTCATTTAAGTGGAAATGTAATATCACTTATGTAGAATTCAATTCCACTTAAGAGAAATGTATTTCAATAGAGTGGAGTTGAAGCTAGGTCATTTAATTGAAATTTTTCCTCTTCCAATTAATGTATTCTACTTATAAGTGGCCTGGAGGGTAAGTGTTAAGGGCAGGGGCGACGTACCCTTTGAGGAATTTTTGTATTTCCTGAGGTTCGCGTGTTCAAAATGGTTATACCTTTTGTCAGAAGACAGGATATTAAGTACAAAAATGTCATTTGACACTTATAAAGTTAATACGGTTCTGCATGTTCCCTTGCCTACATTACAGATTTACTTTTTTCCTTAAGTCTGTGAGCATCAGTGAGATTTATAGTATATGTGTATAACCGCGATTCATTTCGGAATAATTTATGTGCAGCTGACTTGAGAGTAGCTTGATTTTGCAACGATTCTAAACGAGTATAGTGAAAAATGCTGAATATCAGATTTTAAACTTAAGAGATACAAGGTCTTTCGGATGACGTTTAGGAAGACTTGTTGTTCGGGGACGAAACATCAGAATAAAGCCGCGGTCACACTACAACGAATTCGGATCGGATTCCGATCCGATTTTTGTGAGTTTTTATTAAAATCTTCCCCATTTCGGGTCGGAAAGAACCCCAAATTTGCCAACCTGTGTAATTATATGATTTTTATCGCAGGACTACGAAAATTAAATTTATACGAATTATTTCGTGACGTCACATCGACGGACAGCTTTTATCGGACTACGCGTGTCCGATAAAAGCTGTCCGTCGATGTGACGTCACGAAATAATCAGTTAACACTTTATTTTCATAGACCTCTGATGCAAATCATACATTTACACTGGTTGGCAAATTTTGGGCTCTTTCTGACCAGAGATGGAGAAGATTTTAATAAAAACTCACAAAAATCGGATCGGAATCCGATCCGATTTCGTTGTAGTGTGACCGCGGCTTAAGGGATTATCCCAGAAAATCGGGTAAGTCTGGTCAAGCTACGTTAAGATGAAAGAAATGTTACCCTAGCATCAGGATTCACCATGGTACCCGGGACAGCAATTATAAATGAAGATTTCACAAAAACATTACAGCCACTTAGCTAAATGTCTCTCCTCTGAACAAGTAATCCTAGGTTAAGAGCCCAGATCGTAATACAACATACAAAATGTCACCTTTACATTTAGAATAACAATGTGTGCACAGGGTCTAGTGTAATAAGGAATACCTGTCTTCGATATACATATACCATTGGTCAAAAGGAAAGCGCACGCATATTCAGGCTTCCTTACACGCACGTATTTTTGGTGAAGCTCAAAACGTAAGCTAGTGAAGACTTTCAAGACTGGGAGGGGAGAGATAGGTGGACCAATATGTGACACTATAAGGCTGTCGCGGAGTAGCGTGCCAATTTAATTTTTGGCAAAATTGTACCCCTCTCAAATTGCAGGAAATGACACTTCCCACGCCATGTAAGTTGCATCTGAACATTCCTTATTTGTAGAAATTCATGCTTTCGGAAAATACTAAATCACTTTTGCAGGGGAATAATGGTACTGAATGTTCTTCTATAAACTTACATACAGATAGAACAATTCTGTTAAAAATGAACAGATGTTTGATTGTGGATGCTGGTCCATTACTGGCGTGTACAATTGTAGATCTGCAGTGGTCTGAGTGAGGGGGTCCCTTTCAGATTTTTTTGGAATTCTGATGATGCCTACATGGAAAATGGTGGCATTTACATCGGAAATTTGGCCTACTTAATGGACCTAATTTTCTCAAGCTTTTTGAACATGTTACACTAAATTTGACGGAAGACAAGGTATCGTCTATTTCCATGTTTAGTACATTAGTCTCACGGGTGGAGGGATCTTGTCGAAGAATTTCTACGTTCCCATAAATGAACTGCACGATGGGGTGTAAGGGTGGGAGATACGATACACCAAAGCCTGCATGTAGTGGGTTTCGCGTTCGCTGTTTGGGAGCCATGACAGTAGATCCATCTACTCCTTGAAAACGATGTAGGCCAGGCCCTCAAGATAAGAGTACCTTACGTGGACACTGGCGTTTTTCAAAGAAGGAAAGTATCTCTTTGAGAGGCTTTTGGAAAATCCTTGTCATCAGAACGAATCCGTCTTGCTCTAGGAAGTCGGGAGTAAAGAATGGAGTTAGTACATTACCTGGGGTGGTTGAAAGCCTTAAAGCAGATAACTGTGGGAGCCAATAGGCTTAAAGTGAAGATTACATTTGATATTTATGCCACAAATGGATAGCTCCACGTTTAATAAGACAGCCGATGTGTTGGATAAATGTCTCAGCCTTCGTAATTACTCTGAAAATGAGTTTTTACACCGCCACTGCCTGATACTATTTCGTTAATTCATATGGTTAATGTTGATGAATCACTTTCACAGTCTGAATCTCGTAACGTAGGCTGGTTGTGATGTTTTTCCTCATACAAACATAGCACAGAATACTGTACGTACGTCTTGTAACAACAAAGCTCTTAAACTGCCTTGATATGATCTTTTACTACGTCTTGTTAGTCAGCTGAAATCGGCCTGCAAGTTTGAGTCCGCTTGCAGCTCACTCTAGGGAAATTAAATCCTAGTGCAAAGCCATTTGTATGGCTTAAGTTAACCACGAAAATAGGCTCAAACTGTAGGGACATTAGTCTGAGTAGAAATGGTATCGATAATCAAAAAAATTAAAACAATGAGACTTCATTTTTACCACAGTGCAAAATACACTTGCCATCATTCTGTTGTCGTTTCCATATGGTTCTAATTCTTAAAGTTTACGATCCAATTGTAGCTGTTTAGGGTGTAAATTAACCTCGTTAGAAGGCAGCACGGGATACTTTTGTGAAATTTTCTTTTTTTTTTTTTTGAAAAAAAGCTGTCCTTTTAAAGCCGCATTGTTCCTTAAGTCTGCAAATGGTTATACTCAAAGTGTATTTTTTATTATTCATTCCTCATTGGAAACTGTACAAAATGAGTAAAATTAGCCACCTTGAATAAACTAAAATTTCTCAAGGGGAGGAGTTTCAACCCTTCCAATTAGGCACCACACCCTTCACTTACTCCCAGTAAATATAAAACAATTTATTAACATATAATCGGTTCAAAACTTTGCCAAAAGTAAGATCATTTTGCATCTAAACCACTTCAAACGAAAACAGATTTATCAAAAGGGATGGATACCCCTCTCCTTATACCCTTCCCCTTAAACCCCTCCCCCAGGACGGTACTTTCCCACTAGGTGACAAGGGAAGCTGTTTCCACCCCTGATGCAAAGGATGGTAGATACATATATGTATACTTACTACATGATTTTGCTTTTAAAGTCTAGGGCGGATTCTTCTATAAAACACCAAAAAATTTTGGAGCCCTTTTGGTTATTGCTGATTCATTTTCTTAAATAGTTCCGTTCCATTATAGCTAAGCAGTGAAGAGTAACCTGTAAGTAATTTACACAGTTTTCTGTAAAGACTGGGAATTAAATCCCCAGCCACGTAGTTGCTCTTTTATTTATCGCACAGAATCGTTAGTGCACATGGCGACGGCGGGTTTGACCATCATCAGGCAGGAGGGTTCAGGTGCAAAGACTGATATCTCCAATTTGGAGCCACCCTGACAGCTGATGTATTTATTCTTAATGTGAAGCAAGGGCGTTTGGGATGTCAAATTTTCGCCAAGCTCGCGCCACAAGTGGGGAAGATTTATAACTGTAGTGACAAAACCCAAGTCCCTGACCGTAGTGAGGCAGAGTTCGACCAGGGAGTTGTTACGGACTCCCTGGTTCGACATTGGTCTTGCACGTACAGCATGAATAGCTTTCCGATGAAAATTCCTGGATACGCCACTGACCACTGTTAATATGATTTCATCCAATTGGTTAAGTTTCAAAGTGGTCTGCAAACAGTGGTGGGGCTACGAGTGCATTCCCCCCCTCCCTCCGCTTTGCCAATTAAATGTGGTACTTTAAAATATAGGCTACCGTATTTGTTTGTACAACAAAGAAATCCCTATGCAATGTATTAAACTCTGTACTTCTAAATTGTCTTGAAAAGAATTCGGGGCGCTTCGCGCGCATTATATGACAGCTTTGAGTCCGCTTGCAGCTCACTCTAGGTAAATTAAATCCTAGTGCAAAGCCATTTGTATGGCTTAAGTTAACCACGAAAATAGGCTCAAACTGTAGGGACATTAGTCTGAGTAGAAATGGTATCGATAATCAAAAAAATTAAAACAATGAGACTTCATTTTTACCACAGTGCAAAATACACTTGTCATCATTCTGTTGTTGTTTCCATATGGTTCTAATTCTTAAAGTTTACGATCCAATTTAGCTGTTTAGGGTGTAAATTAACCTCGTTAGAAGGCAGCACGGGATACTTTTGTGAAATTTTCTTGTTTTTTTTTTTTTTTTTAAAAAAAGCTGTCCTTTTAAAGCCGCATTGTTCCTCAAGTCTGCAAATGGTTATACTCAAAGTGTATTTTGTATTACTTTGGACACCCACTAGAAGCCTATTGTGACGATGGTATATATACTCCATCAACCGTAAATGCAGACCTACATCAGATCAGCGAAAGTTTTATTTCTTATTACCTGTTTCGTTACTCTCGATTTTGCCTGATTCGTAAAAATTCAAAACGTGTAAATGGTTTGCAGACGAGCCCCCGAAAGGGTATACAATGGAGCTCCATGGGTATACTAATCGGTAATTACTTGATCACTTACAAATCGGTAGCCCGTAACATAACCGACGTTTATGTAAAGAAGCGAGACTGATAAGCGTACCGGTCATGCATGACAGAAAGGATCCTACTTCCATCATGATTGCTGTTTGTCGGTTTGCACAAAATTGGCTACACCTGACGAAATCATAAATGACATATTTTGAAGCACACTTGATATTCAGCATACTTTGGAATTAGAGGTGATAGGAGCACAGTCGATATTCATGATGGGAGCTGTGTGGATAAGTCTCATGATTTTTTCTTTGACTGGTCTACCGTATGGATTTTGTTCCTTCTGTGAGTATAACATTTAGGGTACTAAAGTATGTTTAAATTTTATCAGCCTGACACAGAGAGAAAAATGTCTTTTTTATTATTTCACCAAAATTCCATACCATCGAAAATCTCTGGTAAATGATTTAACTTACTACAACTGCCATTACTCATGGCAACAGTTATGAATATAAAATCACTGAAAATTTTTAAAGTTAGGACCAAAAAATTAGTCCAGGGACATTTGGGCTAAAACTTTTGGGAGAAAGAGTCCTCAGGTATGGCCCCCATAATTTTAACTTTGAAGTTTCCAAAATTTTGTTAATTGTGTCTTAAAACAGTGCCAAAACGTACGTACCTTGACACAAGCCGATAACCAGGAACTGGAAGGTTCAGTTCCCAGTTTTAATAACCTACTGACAGCAGAACACTAATGAGCTACGAAGCAGGGTTATTCTTAATGTAAGAATCGTATTTCTTGACACTATAGCCTCACTTCTGTTACCTCCTTCTTTGTAATTGCGTAAAATTCCATGCAATCACATATCACTGTTTTTAACTGTCTTACAATTCTCTGTTTCACCAGGGAGTTTCCTGGTTTCACTAATAGCCAACACTGATTTTTTCTAGTATCGCTGCATCTTCACTCAGAATTTACATATTTGTCAGTTAGCAGTAACACCATAACGATTTTGTCCACCTTGGATTGTTGCCCTCACAATCCAATGACATACCCTTTTTGCGGACCCAAGGCCTTCGCTAGAGGGGATGTGGGGGTGTGACACCCCCATCAATGAATCCAGTCTACAAATTCTGTATTAGTCGGCAAAATGAAGGGGATTGGGAGGAAAAAGAGGAAAGGGGAGATTAAAAGAGGAAAGAGAAAAAAGGGAAAGAAAGTAAAGAAGAAAGAAGGAAACTAAAGAGAGAAGGAAAGAAGAGGGGAGAGGAAAAGAGAGAAAAGAAGGAAAGACGAAAGAAAAACGCGCGTGGGGAAGCGCTTGTGTATGCAAGGTGGGCGGGGTGATCCAGGAGGAGAAATTGGAATGTATGTAGGCTTTAGGCAACTCATGTTGTAATATTTGAGAAAACCCTTCAAAACACATGAAACGAAAACACATTCGTTCTGCGGAACTGCACTACAATAAGCTTCCCAGACATGCATCATGGCATTGTGATATCTTGTCACGTTGAAACGACAAATTTTAGGCGACACTCGTCGGCAAAACGAAGGAGAGATAGGTAGTGTCCGTATCTGAGCTCGAATCGAGTCACTGAGTCCTTAGAAAAGGCCTACTGAGTCAACTGAATAGTGGGAGGTAGTAACTCCTGTCATGACTGGCTATAATCTCGCTAGCTTTCCGTCCTTTCTGGCAGACGCTGAAACAGCTGAATCATAGTGACAAATTTGCGTTTTAGAGCGGAATTTTATGCAATGTACAACGTTTGGGATTAGGGATGGCGCCATGTGAGGAACAGGGGTAGTAGCGCCTGCACGGGGAGAACATGCCCCAAAAGATTTTCGAAAATTTTCGCTTTTTTAAATGAACCCAAAAGATGTTTAAGCTATAAATTTCTGTAGGAGGTAGAATGAGTTGTGTTTTCGACTGAGTGATGAATCTATCTTAATCGTTTTCTATCATAAATCATTTGCCAACTATCAAACTGTTCATAAATCCTCCCAAAACTATCAAAATTTTTGCCCTCTCTAACCTTTAAATTCTGTATTTTTTTAATACCACCCCAGTTGTATTTGTTCAAAGATACGTCAAACTAAATATTTCGGAACGCTTCGCGCGCAAAGCAACGGTTTACACTCTATGCCTAATGACCACTATTTGGACGATAGTGCCCACGGAGTCATTGTGGTAAGAACTATTTTCCGAAAACAAGTTCAACCTAAGACTTGCATCAGGAGGAAATTATGTAACAATCTTGTATTATGGGCAACGTTTGTGGCGTGATGTTCATGATTTCAAGTATATTACTGATCTCACTACTTTATTCAAAGGTCATTCACTGCATCTTTATAGAATCAGAGGTTTGAAATATGCAGCCTATTAATCCTGTATAACCACATTGTTATACTGTTACATCCTCCCTGTCATTCCTCATTGGAAATTGTACAAAATGAGTAAAATTAGCCACCTTGGATAAACTAAAATTTCTCAGGGCCGGGGGAGGAGTTTCAACCCTTCCAATTAGGCACCACACCCTTCACTTACTCCCAGTAAATATAAAACAATTTATTAACATATAATCGGTTCAAAACTTTGCCAAAAGTAAGATCATTTTGCATCTAAACCACTTCAAACGAAAACAAATTTATCAAAACGGATGGATACCCCTCTCCTTATACCATTCCCCTTAAACCCTTCCCCCAGGACGGCACTTTCCCACTAGGTGACAAGGGAAGCTGTTTCCACCCCTGATGCAAAGGATGGTAGATACGTATATGTATACTTACTACATGATTTTGCTTTTAAAGTCTAGGGCAGATTCTTCTATAAAACACCAGAAAGTTTTGGAGCCCTTTTGGGTCGGTATTGCTGATTCATTTTCTTTAATAGTTTCGTTCCATATAGCTAAGCAGTGAAGAGTAACCTGTAAGTAATTTACGCAGTTTTCTGTAAAGACTGGGAATTAAATCCCCAGCCACGTAGTTGTTCTTTTACTTATCACACAGAATCGTTAGTGCACATGGCGACGGCGGGTTTGACCATCATCAGGCAGGAGGAATGATATCTCCAATTTGGAATCACCGTGACAGCTGATGTATTTATTAATGTGAAGCAAGGGCGTTTGGGATGCCAAATTTTCGCCAAGCTCGCTCCGCAAGTGGGGAAGATTTATAATTGTAGTGACAAAACCCAAGTCCCTGACCGTAGTGAGGCAGAGTTCGACCAGGGAGTTGTTACGGACTCCCTGGTTCGACATTGGTCTTGCATGTACAGCATGAATAGCTTTCCGATGAAAATTCCTGGATACGCCACTGACCACTGTTAACATGATTTCATCCAATTGTTTAAGTTTCAAAGTGGTCTGCAAACAGTGGTGGGGCTACGAGTGCATCCCCTCCCCCCTCCGCTTTGCCAATTAAATGTGGTACTTTAAAATATAGGCTACCGTATTTGTTTGTACAACAAAGAAATCCCTATGCAATGTATTAGACTCTGTACTTCTAAATTGTCTTGAAAAGAATTCGGGGCGCTTCGCGCGCATTATATGACAGCTTGAGGAATAAAACTGTTCCAAAATCACACACAGCTACAGCCATACCTTCTCCCCCATCACAATTCCCAGCATCAGCAACTCGACTCGCTGTTATTCCGAGTTAAGAAATTATAAATAAGTTTTCAAGTCGCGAATTTAGTGGTCTGTGTATTGCCCATTAAAGGGAACATGCAGTCGACACAATTTGAATTAGTATAGCCTTGTATCCTAATTCATGAATGGCTCTGTTTAAGTCATGTTACGATGATTTTGTTACTAAAGTGCCCAATGCATTCAACATAACTACTCATTTTACCTTGAATATGAAATATTTTTGTTTGAATAATCATAAAATATATTTGTAAAGGAAATAAGAGAAAATTTTGTAAGACTTGCTTGTGTTCCCAAAAAAGTTGGGGCGACTGCTTTTTCCCTCTGAAGGCCTTGAAGAAAGCCCAGTTAAATGCTTCATTCTAATGCCCATAATGTTGAAAATGGTACAAAATTTTCGGATGTTTCGCCCCCAGGCCCCATCTGGCAGTTGCCTCTTGGCCTGTCTTGGGCCCTTAGGCGGGCGCCTGAACCCGACATACTGATTCGAGCTACGCTCGTCATTTTTTCTGTCGGCATTTTTTCCCTTTAGTCGGGAAAATATGACACCCCCACGCATTCAGAGTGCTCTAGCGACGCCCTTGGGTGGACATCGGTTTCCGTATACATGGAAGATCCATGTCAATTTGTTTCTGTCATTGCTAGTCTGAAAGCAATATTACTACCAATAAAACGTATAATTTGTTATAGTGTCTTTCTAGCAAAGTGTCATCTGACAAATCTTAGTTAAAACACACCGGTAGGTTAATAACTTTAAGTTACCTTTGATTTTTGCTATGTGTATTGTACTTCCGTGTTTGTCATCACTCACAATCAATTGCCAAAATGTTCGACGAAAAATGGAGAAAAATTGCGTGAAGATCTTGAAACATTCAACTGAAATACCTAGCATTCATCTGTAACCCATATAAATGCTTTTGTTCCCATTGCCTACATCCGACCCTTTTTGACCTATGGTGTCACCAGTGTACTGTTTTCAACATTTGCCCTTCGTTGATTGACCATCACTGAGATATGTCATTGGCTGTGAAAATACTGTGAAGTACAAGCCAGTTCAGAGTTATTACTAGGCATCTGCAATCTCCTAAGGTCTTAGGTCATACGGGGATAGAACTCAGTCGTAAGTCACGCGATGTGCGTAGGTTTGTACATTGTGCGTTATGCGTGCCATAGTAGTGTTCAGTCACTGGAAGACCAGATACCCTTATAACCCTTGTCCTTGAGAACGCAACGGTAACCTTGAACTCAGTGGCGTAGCTAGGGTTTGTGGCGCCTGGGGTAAGAAACGAAATTGGCGCCCCTACCCCCATCTTGGGGGGTAATCTTATAAATAATTACACAACTTAAGATTATATAGAACAAATGTCCATGGGCGTCTGCAGAAAAAAATCAGGGGGGCAAAATTGTTTAGAGGGCCAAATTTTTTTCATGGAAATATTTTACTCCCAGAAAAGAATTTAGATGCTACCTCACACAGTGTTGACAAAGGCGTAGCCAGGAATTTGTCAAGGTGGGAGGGGGGCGAAGCCCATAGACAGACTCTCAGCGCTCCGCGCCAACCCATGGTGACGCGGAGCGCTGAGAGTCTGTCTATGGGTTGGCGCGGAGGGCAAGAAAATTTTGGCCCAAAATGCTTCCCAGATGGCTGAAAATGGCACTTCCAAGGCCTATTTACCGCATATTAAAAGGGGACACACTAGCAATATCGTAAATATTATTTTAATAAAAGATGAAATTTGCTATATCAATATCATGCTCATGGCAAATGGTAGTTCCATTATTTTTTAGTGATCTCGATTTGGCGCCCCCTAGAGGTGGCGCCCGGGGCAACTTGCCCCCCTTGCCCTCCCCTAGCTACGCTACTGCTTGAACTGACTTATTGTACAGCGCTCTTTGGTCAACCAAGTATATTTCATAAGTACTTGCTATCTCCTGCACCTACTTTGCACTTTAGTGAGTGATGTAAATATTCCCCAATATCGACCACTAAAGGCTAGTTATGTAGCTAAGGGGGATGGGAAAGCACAGAGGAAGACTTTCCCCCTGAAACAACCATGGTAAGGTAAAATCGAAAAAGCCAAGAAGTGGAAGAAAACAAAAGAAGAAAAGAAGGAACCGATGGGGAGATGTAAAGGGAAAATAAAAGGAACAAAAACTGGAAGAAAAAAGAGAAGTGAAGGAAATTGGGCTTGAAAAACAAGGAAAACCAAATGAGAATATAGTGTGATGAAGGCAAGGCTATGAAGGTTGAAAAGGCCTGAAGGAATTGCGAAAGTAGCCAAAACGTCTGAGGGTTGGAGAAGGGTGGAATTTGAAAGCAATATGGAGCGAATACGCTTTCGGGATGAATGAGGGAGGAAAGCGGTAAGAGTAAGAGATGAATAGGAAAGAGTATTGTTTTGAGGCAAGCAGATTTAAGGTGGGGTGCAGACGGGAAAAATCAGCAAAAAAGTGGGGACCGGAACTACACCGCACGGTCAAATGACACAGACAGTATGGTAGAACGAGGAACAGAAGTTTGAATGTTTTATCAATTTTATCACTATCACTTTAAATCACTGTCCCCTTAGAGTTTCTCCATTAGTCCTACAAGTTATTAAAGAGGGCCAATAGCATAGCCAAGGGACGGAGTTGGGGCTCAGATGCCCAGGAGTTGATCTCAAAAATAAAGTAGTACAGGGAACAAAACCAAAAACAGGCAAAAGTAATTACTAGGCAATTTTAATAAAATTGGTACCTTTTGAAGTGTAAAAGGAGTTACACAATACTAAAAAGTGTAATTAATGTGGAAATTTGTCTAGCTATTTCTTGCAAGAAGCTTGACCGAAAGTATTGTACCTAAACACAATGTAACCCCTACCATCATCCCGACCCGAACCATTTCCACTTCATCACCACTTTTAGGAAATTTCACTTAAATTTCCAAGGCCACCTGAATGTATCAGGCCTCCGGGAAACGAATACGCTGTAAAGAAACTTTGTCCAATTCCAGTTTGAACCTTCGCAACAAAGTAAAGGAAATGCGCAGTGACAACATCAAATAGTCCTTGCATGTAATACTTACAACAAGAAGAAACATCCCTTGCTTAATAGACCCTTTTCCAAATAGCAATTACAAAGGATTATGAGGTAGTGTTTGGGATTACATAGTTTTTGTCCATGGCATTTTACTGTTACCAAAAATGACGCATACCAAAATTCTATCCCATAATCCTTTGTAATTGCTATTTGGAAAAGGGTCTATTCTCAAATGAAACAAAAGGCAATCCAAGGATCTCCATACCTCATCGCTAGTACATAAATATAAAGATAAAGTATGAGTACCGTTCGGTATTTAGGCGAAGTTCCTTTCCATCAACGGCTAATCATGTGGTCACTTGTATCCATATCCCTTGGTCTCCATTTTATAATGTTTGTAATTTTACCTTTGGTGGATAGTTTCGTAACATTCTCAGTGTGAATTGAACGTAAGTGGAACTATATCATTAATACTTTCTTCAAAGTCTCATGCACTAGTCACACAAATTTGATGAGAGTAGGCTTATTTTTCTTACACTCAAGGGATAATTTTATTTGTCCACAGACCCTTTTGCAAATAGCGATTACAAAGGATTATGGGATAGAGTTATGGTCATATCGTTTTTGCCAATAGTATTTTGCCGTGGCCAAAAAGACTCGTACCATATCTCATTTCCATAATCCTTTGTAATTAAGATTTAGAAAAGGGTCTATGAGTTCATGAAAATTCGACAGCGCAATTCATCTTTGATTTGATACAATTTAATGATGTCAAACATTGAGACGAATCTGGAAGACATACTTTTTACGTATTAATTAATCAGTATATCAAACATAAAGTTCGAGTAATCACCCGTTTGTCCTTCACCAAAAAATGTGCAAATCTAACAAACTTTAAGTTTATATATTCGAAAATAATTGTGTTAGCATTTATTAAATCACCCTAACACTGAACAGGTAAGTTAAAGTGGTACCGCAGTATTTCTACAGCTATAGGTTCATACTTCTCCGCCGGCCTCACTCGCCGCAAGCTCGCCGAGTGTAGTCGGCGCAGAGTTTGCCAATTGTTACCTGCTTTGCGCGTTTATTTTCACGCCTACACACCCGCGATTCAGATCATACTTTAATTGCGGCCCAGTCGCGTAATCCCTTCCGCACAAATAGATCTAAGATGAATCCTATGAGGATGTTTCTATCCTACCTTTGGAAGATTAGGAGGGGGAAAAGAAAAACGACAAGGCGGTGGTACGTAATGCCACTAAATATTTCCCGGACGTACATGGAGGCGAATTCCACTCTATCTTGGCTGATACGCCCAGGCGTCATAATGACTCCATTTAATTTAGATATGAGCCCAACCGTATTGAACCAGGTTTACCAGCATCTCTCCGTTGGTCATTTATCAATGCACGTCCTTAGCGAAAGGGGGGAAGTTACATAGACCCCCAGGAAATTCAATATTACTTTTCATTAATGTGTTTTATTTAGTATTTCTCTCCCCAAGAAAGTTTCTCCCGCTGGTAACTTTTAACGCCCCCCCCCCTCCTCAGTGCCTTGTCTGGCCACGGACCTGCATCAAATGGTGGGGAGGGCACACATTTACGCAGGGGGATCACCATGCTGGAGGGGGATTCGAAGGAGCGTGTTTTGAATTGTTTATTTAACGGTCTTTAGTTAAGTGTCCAAATGGTGTAATAGTTTCCACCATTTTGCCCCGCATTTGTATTCATTTTTCCACGTGCTTAAATCCAGTGATTAAAAAAATGGGAAGGTTTGAGACCCCTTATATCACCTCCATCATGATGGTTAAAGGGCGTCGCAAGATCGTATTTCAGTTTCGTGAATAGATCTCTCAAGTTATTACACCAGTAGTTTTTGCCCTTCCTTCACGCCCTGTCAATCATATGCGGAGGAAGCGGGGTAGGAACTGGGGGAGCTCCCAATCACACACGTGGGGGGCTTAAGAGTATTTCTGCCACCTTAAAATGAAAATGCGTTTAAGGACCCTCAAACGGTAAAAGAGATCCCTTCCCTTGTAGACACATCCCAAGGACGGGGGTCTAAAACGTTCAGCTCCCACCCAGCCGAGAAGTCTATGCGGTCATGCAGTCACGGTGTACAAGTGTACAATTGGCCTATGGCAAGCCACGACTGTTCGTTCCATTTTGGGTGTCTATGATCACTTAAACTACTTATATATATATATATATATATATATATATATATATATATATATATATATATATATATATATATACCGGTATATATACCGGTATATATATACCGGTATATATATATACCGGTATATATATTTATACCGGTATATATATATATATATATATATTATATATATATATATGTATATATATAACACACTTGGCGAAACATATCCAAATTTTAGGACCACACAGAGCCCTTCTTCTGGTTAAAATGAAAATAGAAAAACAAACTGAACAACTACGTTGGGTTCCCCCTCCCCTTTGAGAAATTTTTTTTATTTATGGTTGCTTAGATGCAAAATAGTGCTATCTTTGTGATATTTTTGGAGCTGATCACACACCTGTATGGCTGGAAAATGTCCCTAATTTAGTGAATTCTAATCTTTCCGACTGGCTGGATATTTTTTTATTCCCCCTCCCCTTTGAAAAATTTTTGCTAATTTAAGGTTTCTTAGATGCAAAATGGTGCTATGTTTGGAATATTTTTGGAGCTGATCATATATAGCTGGAAAATGTCCATAATTTAGTGAATTCTAATTTTTGGTTAGGTGAAAGAAGAGTGTATGTTGTCTAAGAGAAGAATACGTTGTCAAAAAACTTCCTGAAGACTTCCTTTTGGCTACTTTACCGCTTTCTATTCACTCAAAGTTTTTACCCAAAAATACGTGCGTGCATGGAGCCCACAGAAACATTGTTGGACTATAACGAATTTTTTCCTCCCCTTCATTGTGCATTATAAGGGGAGGAAAAACGGGCGGGAGGGAGAGTATAGGTGTAGGAAGGTGATATTAGACCCACCTGATAGGTACAGCAAAAGGGGTGAAGGACTGAACAAACGCGTTTTCAGAATGCTTCTTGATCGTAAGTATATTAAAAATCACCATCTATCAGGGGCGTAGCCAGGAATTTGTCAAGGGGGGGGGGGGGGCAAAGCCCATAGACAGCCTCTCAGGCATCTAAGGCTGGCAGGTACCTGCATACGGCCTCCTGGAAGCTCTGGATCAAGTACATAAATAGGAGCAATAATATAATGCTTATTATCTGGCGTCCAAATGATAATTATAGATTATGACGCAGAGCACTTTAACACTATCGTATTTTTACTAATTTTGAAAGAAAATCCAGATGAACAGCTTTCAGCAATGGGGAACGGGCGGGAGGGAGAGTATAGGTGCAGGAAGGTGATATTAGACCTCCCTGATAGGTACAGCAAAAGGGGTGAAGGACTGAACAAACGCGTTTTCAGAATGCTTTTTGATCGTAAGTATATTAAAAATCACCATCAGGGGCGTAGCCAGGAATTTATCAAGGGAGGGGGGGGGGCAAAGCCAATAGACAGCCTCTCAGCGCTTCGCGCAAGGAAATTTTAGCTCAAAATGCCTCCCAGATCGCTGGAAATGGCACTTTCCAGGCCTATTTACCGCATATAAATAGGGAAAACACTAGCAATATTTTAAAAGTAAACATTAAAGATACCAAAAATATTTTCAAGGGGGGAGGTGCTGCCGCTTCGCGCCTTCCCCCCCCCCCCTTGGCTACGCGCCTGTCATCTATACCGATTATGGCTGCGCGCAAAGCGCTCGGTAATTTTTATTAAATATGTATAACGGCAAATACGTAATTTCAACTTTCCAAATCATGCTTCAACAACTTAGATTGAAAAATCCCATATTGATGCTAGGTCGATCCCGACAGATGTTGTTATTATAGTTTCATGTATTATTACCTTAATGATGGTCATGAGATGAAGTGCAAACCGTAAAGTATGCGCGCAAAGCACGCAAAATTTTTCATTAAATAAGATTTCAATGACAAAACCTGCATTCAGAATCTGCATTGAGACACTTTCAATTGCCCAACAAAGCTACATGCCACTCAAAAAAGCCAGTCTTTTACCTGGTAATTCGTGAACAGCTTTCAACTTTTGCTGCTGTACTTCTCCGGGAGTTGCTATCAGAACATATTGATAATAAGAACATTGTAGTAAGGGTTGAAGCTCGCGGAGCGCGCCAAATTTTTGAAATGTGGAAGGATTTGCGATAATTCTGATAGTTTCAGAAACTTTTGTGATAGAAAATGATTAAATAGATCTATCACTCGGGTAAAGCACACCTCACCCTACCCCCTACAGGAATCTATAGCTTAATCACCTTTTGGGATCATTTTAAAATTTTCAAAAAATTTTCATAGGGGGGCACGCCCCCCCCCCCGGCGCCACTGACTTCGAATGGAAACTGTGCTTACCATAAGGTCACACAAGGAACAACGTCTGTTGCCACAGGGTTTACAGGCTTGGTTAAAGTCTAAAGTTTTACTAACCTGGGTTTTAACTTTGGCACGTACAAGTTTCTTCCTAAGGTTAGGAGGATTGCGAAAACTTACCCAGGCAAGTCGGTGACTGTTTCAAGCATTTGCTCAGACTGATGCAGAAGGGGTTGGTTTTTTTAAATAGCAGAAATGTCAGGCAACCCGGGATGGAAAGTAGTGACAAGGGGGACCCTATCCCTTATAGGTGGCTGGGGAACAGCAGTCTCATCACGTAACAATGCACGACCGATTTCTCTACGAACTTTACCACGGCTATGACCCCTACGGTGGAGGTTTTCAGCCAGTTCGTCACACCGTATATGAGCAGTTTCCCTATCAGAGCAGATCCTCTTAATCCTAATGGCCTGACTAAAAGCTATGCTCTTCTTAATATGACCAGGGTGGCAGCTAGTGTTGTGTAGATACTGATGAGAATCAGTGGGTCTACTGTAAAGGTCGGTATTGTTGGTGTGATGCTCTTTTCAATGAAGTATATATATATATATATATATATATATATATATATATATATATATATATATATATATATATATATATATATATATATATATATATAACGCTAATTCCCACCTTTAAGGGGAAATTGTTACACTGCTTGTACATAGGGCGAAAAAAGATAATAAAATACATAAGAAATAAATTCGCCCTAACGTCTAAACATATAGGCGTTATTTCAATGGCCAGCCATCCGTTCGTGTTAACAGCTAGGTGTCCGTAAATTTGACAACTTTGAAGTAATGGCATCTAGTTTGTTAATCTAAGAGGGCGCCCTTGTAAGTTTACGTATTCCTATAGAAAAAGTGTGTGGAAACGTTAAGGCGAAACTTATATGTCACCCGAAAATTTTTTTCCCCTTAAGGTCGACTTTTCAACAACAACTTTCCCCTTAAGTGCCGAATTAGTGAAATATATATATATATATATATATATATACATACATACTTACATACATACATACACACATACATACATACATACATACATACATACATACAAACATACATACATACATGCATGCATGCATACATACATACATACATACATACATACATACATACATGCATACATACATACATACATACATGCATGCATGCATGCATACATACATACATACATACACACATACATACATACATACATACATACATACATACATACATACATACATACATACATACATACATACATACATACATACATACATACATACATACATACATACATACATACATACATACATACAAATTCGCGTATCCTCTCATTTCTTCGATCAATTGCTCATCCTCCTGTGAGAAAATGCCTTCGCCTTGGCAGACGCAATTTTCTCTTGAACAGTGTATTGGTAACTGTAGTCTGCTGTTTATTGCAATGTAGAAACACTAGTCAACCCGTTCCGTATGGGAAGCGCAAAGCGGGAAAAGATAAAATCAGTTCATCTCCAACGGATCGGGGACGGATTGTACGCGCCTAAACTGGAAACGGGTCTTCCGCACTCAACGGATCCAAAACGAACAGTTGAACTTTGTGACCCCACTCGCCGCACACCAGCTGCAGACAAAATTTCCGTTCCGCATTGAGATCACAGAGTATGAATTGGGCTTTAAGTCATACTCAATAAGTGTAACGTACCGTAAAATCGAAAACTGGTTACTTGGCAAACAACAAGTTGGTCGTTAAAACCAGGGAGGTGTGTAACAACTCCCTGTGTGTCGTTGTTCATATGAGAAATAAATTTGAATTGAATTGTTGAAACAGCTATACTACAGTAATAAAACCATGTCAGATAATCTAAAGGTCATTTTACTTTAGCTAATGTAATGAAAACAGTCTTTAAAAAAGCTAGGTCTAGACGTAAGCTATTGTCAAATTTAAGGGTGAGTGATTGCGTCATAAGTCTCTCTGCATGAGAGATCGAATTGTCATTTTAACTTTACCAGGGCATTCGGTATTTATCAATTGAATACCTTATCTGACCTTTTATACCATTGGTGAGGGAACCTTTTTTCCTCAGACGGGCCGTTTGATAGTCGTAATCCACTCGTGGGCGGCAAATAGCGAGGATGCTACAAACTTTCCCCATAGGACGCAGGCCAAGTTGCCCCAGACAGGTTATTGGTGGGGTCTAGGGGAAAAGCCCAGGTAAGAAACTTGGACGAAGCCCCCGGAACCTCTAGAGTTTGTAAAAAATTGAAGGCAATGAAATGTTCATCCACTATCATGAAATGACACTGAATGTGCAAGGCTACACAGACCAGAAGTATCACACTATAATGACCATTTGTCATTTTAACTATGTATGGAGTAATAATGATGAATGAGCACATATGCAAAGTGCACACGTAGCGCCGTGAAAACACGCATATTTTGAAACCAACTTCCTTTGTGCCTTACTTCACATTGCAAACATTTCAATACCCTCTTCGGAGGAACAGTTCTACCCCCCCCCCCCATCTGCGACAATAAATACAGTGCCCACTGCGTATCGTAGTGTAAAAGATAGACCTATACACGTGATAGTGCAATTCTGTTAAATGCTTTGTAGCCCCCGCCCGCCACGCAAAGCTTTCTTTACCACCGCAAGTACAGGAATTCTGTGCCTAGGTTTTTGTCTTACGAAATGGTAGAAATGTTGCATTGTGCATAGGGTATTTGTGATATGCTAGTAGTGTTTCGCAAAAGTTCTACGCAGGCCCGTAGCCAGACAAGGTACTGGAGGTGGGCCAGAATTTTTCCAGGGGGCGAAAATTTTTTCAGGGGGGGGGCCAAATGTGTACAAATGTATTAAGTCAATGTTAAGATTCAAACTCTCTAGGGGGCAAAAAAAATCAGGGGGCTTCGCCCCCTGCCCCCCTTGACTACGGGCCTGGTTCTACGTGAAAAAGCTGGAAAGTGTTATAAGCGGGATAAACAGTGGGCACCTTGGATTTAAACATTATTATAAAATACTCTTCAGGTGATTCTGAATTTGTATTTATCAGTGAATTGTTGCCTCGCGGGCCGGATAAAATGGTCTCTCCGCCGTATACGGCTCACGGGCTTGAGGTTCCCATCCCTTTTTTACACCCTGACAAACCTTTTAATGGTGAAGCATTTATCTTAATTTAACCATGAGAATAGTTATGCTAAAGAAACTGCTGCAATCTCCTTACAAGAAGACAACTCTGAGATTGAATGGCTGGGTATATTGACGGGTGCTTTTAATTTGAATTACTTAATGACCTAGTCAGGGGCGTAGCCAAGGTGTTATCTTTGGTGGGTGTAGAGGTTGTGTTTTGCCGACAGATCTGGTAATGCGTGGCCCCTTCCCCCTTTGGAAATTTTTGGAATTTGAAAGATTCCAGATCGCACATGGTGCAATATTTGAGTGGATTTCTGCCGTAATGAGGAACCTCAAAATTTACACTAGGGTAGAACTTGCTTATCAGATTTTCTTTGTCTAATATTTGTTTATGCGACATTGTCGCACAAATAGGGGCTGGCTAAAACACTGGGCCCGCCCTAGGGACCCTGGTGGGGGTCCAGGGGGCTTTGCCCCCGGAAGCTCTGAGGTTTTAGCATAATCTCTGGGTAAAAAATTAAGTCTCATGCAGGATAGGTATATTTTTGGTTCATAATATATTATCCAATGCAAAGATTCCGGATAAGTTTAATGTGTTAGGCTATTCCTCCCGTCATGCCACTGTACTTCACTGTACTATAACCTGTCGTTCAGAATTGGAACACTATGCGTTCAACATTTGAACACTAGACGCGTCAGGTGTTCAAATACGGTTACGTGTTCAAATAGGCGTCCGGCGTTCAAAAAGGGAGAAACAGTGTTCAGAATCTTAACACAAGCGCTCAAAATATGCTTTGAACGCCAGGATGGGTTCTGTATCTGTTTCATTTTGGTGTTCAAAAGTTAAAACGCTAAGACTGAAGTGAAGGGAAGACACTCACGGAACGTATTATTTCAGTTTTCCCAGGATGTCTGTGGGTAAACCGGCTCCTCGGGAGTTTGCAAAATGCGTTTGAAGTCAAGGTTAGGGTGTAGCAAACGGGCTAAGGATACCCTCTCCATGGGTAATCCGGTGCTGCTCCCCATGGTGATAATAAATGTGAGGAATAATGTGCAGAAAGTGGTTTTTCAAGAATGTCATATGACCCGAAATAGTGCGCATATACGGAAGTCTTTATTATCCCTTTCTTCCCGGAGTTACCGACGGACTCAGTCACTAGTCCAATTACACCGACGGCCGTTGATACGGCCGTATACGGCCGTCACATACATAATCAATTTGCCGACGGGCCTTCAACTTGGATGGACCAATTAGATGAAGAGTCGAAAATCGAAATATAGCAGACTGGCCACGCGCTCCCGTTCTCTTTCTCTTTTTTCTTTTCATTCTCCGTCGTCTTCCCTTTCACTCCCTTCCATTTCCTTCTTCTGTCATCTTTTCCTCCTCTCCTCTTCTCCTCTTTTCTTCCTTTCCCTCTCCCCTTTTTGCCGACAGACTGAAAATTTCCCGACGGCGACCAAATATTGGGGGTTGACACCCCACACACCCCGCTCGTTACGGCCCTGGACCTAGTGATCAAAGCATTCGCCATTTGAAACGAAGGCATGAGCTCCCGACCATAATAACTCCTGACACCGCTTAACAGAAGAGATGAATTATACATTCTCGTTCAGTGTTGCTCTGCACAGGGAGTTCACTGCTCTGTACAAGAGATTAAAGGAGCAGTGAATAACGTATCTTATGAGTGAATATATTGTCTGTTTGTGAGCAAACGTATTGTCTGAGCTTTGACCGTAAGCGCTGCAGTGGCAGCCAGTTTAGCAGTTCGGGAGATTACCTTTTGGGAGAATACAATTTTCCCTCTATCGGAAGAAAATCTGTCATGGGTGCTGCCATTTTGCCTATTTTCCCTTCAACACATTTCCACGCGTTTTTGTGTAAATTGTTTGTGGCGAATGGGTTTTGGAACCCCTTTCAAAATTTTTCGATCTAATGTTATGGAATTGAAGTATATTCGGTAGGTGTATTGCCATAGCTACCGAAAACCCCCGTCCTAACCGTTGGTTCACCACGCCGTTATTGAGAAAAGCGCAAGTTTTTGAGTAGTCTTCGCTCTTGCTAAACCTCGCCTTTGTTAGGCTAGCACGCCTATACAATGTGTAACATAAATTTTCCCCCAATCGGGAGAATTTTTGTTTTCCCCCAAACGGGAGAACCCTGACTATTAAGTATAGTCCCGGGGTATTGAGAAAGATTATACCAATGCGGATGTCCTACATCAGGCACAACGTTAATGTAAACGAGTGGGACTAAAGAACAAAGAAATGACGGTAAAAACAACAAGTAATACAAACGTATGTGTACAAACCATCATCAAGAAACATAGTTGTAACGAGTCACTCAATTTTGCAGTCGAGTCGAGTCATTTACTACTTTCAATGTGACTCCAGTCGAGTCAGTGACTCCAGTCATTGTATTATTTCTATGAGGAAAATTATTATACTATTGCTCTAGTCATTTCCTTTTGAAGATTAGTGACTCTAACTCGTTACAACACTGTCAAGAAACTAAATGAAAAGGTGCGGTTCATGAAGTTATGCTTTTATAAATGAATGTTTTCGTCTGCATGCCGCTATTTAAGGGGGAACTAGCGCTCGAACTATATATTTGACATCTTTGGGGCGAGATTTGAGCCCCTTTAACCTACGAGGTAATTTAGGGAAGGATTGTCCACAATGAGTTTTATAATTCAACTTAGAATCATTATCATCAGATGTTAGTGGATCTTACATTATGGCAATTTACTTAACCACTTCAATCATTTGAAATTAGTTTTCAGATGCTATACCACCCCATGACTTGTTTGTGAGATAGTATAACTAATGGAAACCAGCATATTCCTACATATGAAAACGACGATGCTCCATGGGTTCAAAGGCATAGTCAGTCAACCTAACTTTGTTTTGAACAAACACCAGATGAATCATGCAAATATTCTCTCATTTCCTTTAAAGTATCTTATATTGTGTCCCAGAATGTATATTTTGCATTTTTTTTTAGGAAAACTAAGGAATAAGCATGAATTAGACTTAGGGTACCCTAAAACTGAAAGTATTTCAGCTTCATAGCGTACACGTCACAGTATAAAGTAATGGAAAAGCCGAAAGTTAAGCAGGAGAAAGTCGTTTGTCGTGTTAAGTAGTACGGGGCTATGATACATTCTGGCATAACGCAAGAAATTGATATATAAAATTGAGGATAACGAAATGGTCAATGGCTATGTCTCCACCGAGACGATGACCATACCAATAACAATGGCGGTGACAATAGTTATATTGTTGATGAAATGTCGATTCTAATAAAAGTTCTTTGGATACAACAGTCATTGCAAAATATTTTTAAGTATCATCATTATGAGAACTCAGTGGCGCCGGCACGGGGGCATGGGGGAGCGTGCCCCCCAATCGATTTCAGATTGATTTTTTTTTTTTTTTTTTGAAAATTTTACATGATCCCAAAGGTGTTTAAGCTATAAATTTCTTTAGGGGAGAGGGTGAGGTGTGTTTTCGACCAAGTGATGGATCTATTGTAATCATTTTCTATCACATATGGTTTTCAAACTATCAGAATGTTCGCTAAACCTTCGCAAACTATCAAAACTTTCGCACGTTACTCGAGCTTTAAACCTTACCTCAATATTGTTCTTATCATCAATATCTTCCGATCGCAACTCCCGGAGAAGCACAGCAACAAATGTTGAAAGCTGTTTACGAATTGTCAGATAAAAGACTGGCTTTTTGATTGGCATATAGGTTTGGTGGGGAATAGGACTTGGAAGTGTCTCGATGCAGAGCCTGAATGCAGGTTTTGTCATGGAAATCTTATTTAATGAAAATTTCGGCGCGCTTCGAGCGCATTCGTCACGGTTTGCACTCCATGTCATGTATATTACGAAGATATTAATACATACAACTATTCTGATCACAACACTTCTCCGATAAACAGAGATACATCTCCAACCTCTGTAGGGGCCTTGCATCAAAATGGGATCTTTCAATATAATTTGTAGCATGATGCGGAAGGTTGAAAGTACGTTTTCGCCGTTATACTTTTTTCAAAACCTTTTACCGAGCGCTTCGCGCAGATATTATCGGTATAGATGGTGATTGTTAATGCACTTACCACGAAAAATCATTCCGCGCGCTTGTTAGTCCTTCACCTCTTTTGCTACACCTACCAGAGAGGTCTAATATCAACTCCCTGCAAATACTCTCCCTCCCTCCCATTCCCTAGTGCTGGAAGCTGTTCGTCTAGATATTCGTTCAAACTTAGTAAAAACACCAAAGTTGTAAAGTGCTCGGCGTCATACTGTATAGTATTATTTGGATGTCAAGTAATATCCACCATGTCAGTGCCCCATATTAAATAATTAATTCAGAGCTTTCGGTGTCTTCAAGCCTTAGATACTCTTTTATAATGCACGATGAAGCAAAGGAAAATTTTCGTAATAGCCAAGTCCAAGAACGTTTCTGAGGACTCCACGCACGTACTTTTGCGTAAAAGCTTTCCCCGAATAGAAGGCATTAAAGTAGCCAAAAGGGGCTTCAGGAGGTTTGTTGACAACATACCCTTCTCTTAGATAACACACTCTCCTCTTTCACCCACCCAAAAATTAGAATTCACTAAATTATGGACTTTTTCCAGCCATATATGATCGGTTCCAAAAATGTCCCAAAGATAGTACAATTTTGCATCTAAGCAACCTTAGATTAACCAAATTTTCTCAAAGGGGAGGAGGCAACCCTCCCTCAGGACGGCACCTTTATGCAGTGACAAAGAAAGAATCCCCCACTGTTGTATACAATCGAAGGGGAGCATAAAAAAGGAATTTACACAGACTTCAACTGAGGTGGCATTACGACGTAATCTGTGGTTCCTCTCCAGTCACCAAATTCTGGCGGCGCCACTGTTATTGAGAAGTCATTGAAACTGAATGCTTTCATAATTTTCTCTTTTTTCTGTGATTGTAGGTATTATTGATGAAATGTCGGCCACTTTACAATTTCTTTGGGTACTGCAGTCACTGCAAACTATTTTAAAGTATACCATCATTATAAGAAGAGATTGACACTGATTGCTTTCATAAACTCTGAGTTCATTCTGTGATTGTAATGGATTTGGTAATTCTAAAGAGCGAAAACTAAAGCTATGAATGGCTTTCAATCTTCCATAGCCAACTAAAAAACAACAATAAAAAACCTAGCCTTGAACTCGGCAGGGAAAACAGCACGCAATTATGAACCTTCTGCTACTGTTGGATTTGAAAAGTTGTAAACAAGCATTCGTCTCCGAATGTCTGTTTATATACAATGTAAGTGCAAATAACTCCACCCAAGTTATTCGAACAAGTCAGGGGTGATGATGATGATAGCTCAAACAGATGACACATAATCGAACCTACAATCTATTATTTTCTGAAGGTACCTTGTAGCTTACGAAGCAAATTATTAAACTTTGTCGAAGGGGACCCTGGCGATATTTGACTTTTTGACTCATGTTATGTATTAAAATCCTTACACAAGCTGGATACAAAATTCCCTACATCAACAAAAATACGGTTCGATGTCTGGCCGGTGTCTACTCTTAAATTGACCAAATGAGCAATTGCTCCAATCTGCTTTCACACACGATAAAGGCAATATCTAAGAACAATTTTAACGATGCTCTTCATTTCAGAAATGTTCCATGTATGAGATTATACATCTGTGTCATGTATGCAATTCATTTTTGGCCATGAGAAAGTTCAGATATAACCTCATCTGCCTCTAAATCTACACGAATTTAGGAGCATTGTACTTAAAGAACCAATGAAAAACTAGAATACACCTACGCAAAGCTCGGAAAATTTTCACATGTTTCTCAAAGAATAATTTTCAAAATCGTTAATCTGTAAAAGTCGTAAAAGCTTTTTTGCTTAGCTGAAAAGATTTCTACTCCTCTTTTCCTTCTTTTTCTCTTTCCCGAGAGTCGATGTGCTAAGTGATCGTCGATATGCCGACTGACCGTCTGGCATGGGCGGTGAACTATGTAGTCCTAGATATTGCTTGCACAGTATCACATTGTTCCCTACCTAATGAATGCTTAGTTCCGCTAAGAAATATACTCATACTGGAGTAGCGTTACTATTGTTCTAAGTACAACTGTTTCAGTAAACACAGTTATACTTTCGAATATATCCAAAACATGATGTGATAAGTCCCAAATGTAAAAGGAATTTCACGGCAATCAGAGTTTTAAGGGAATGTTCTGTACAAAACCAGCCGAAGGCCGAGGGATGCAAATCAGCACAGACTACTCATTTGAATGCAACATTTATTTTATTCCGAGATTCCGCAGATTCTGCTTGCAGTTTCAACAAAAATATCTACGCATTGTGAAGATGCAATGGTTTTCTGTCATATAGTTCAGATTCATACAGCTATCTAGAAAACTCCTAACCAAGTAGCCATGACATAAAATGCCTCCATCGTTGCGGTAAAGGTCTGTAATTTCATCTTTAATCGCAGAGTTGTTCTCTTTTATTTGTCCCATGGTACGGTATCCCAGATTGAAGAATCAATCACATCGTAGGCACAAAGTTAACACAGTACTACGGAAGCCGAGAACATCGCGATGGTGTGAAATCTGACAGGCCAGTTTTCCCACCCCTTTCTTCGGTAAACATGAGAAGGAGAAATCAAGATACGATTTCTCCTTACCATTATCCACCGATAATGTGGAGTGGAGAAAACCAAAGTTAGTTGAGGGGGTACTTCAAGAAAGGTCCATTATGCAGTGTCTATTTTCGAACACCCTGTCCATAAATGGACAGGCCTGCACATGACACGGATTGGCGCTACATATCTTTGGTTATATTATTACCAATGTGGGATGATCCCACCGTGGTACGGAGAAATCGTCGACGAGTGAGCTAGCTATGTTACTTAAATTGAAAAGAGAATCGATGGACATAGTTGGAGACAAACTGAGACTTTTTTGCGCATTGCCAAGTAAAAATTAATATGTAATGAAAGACATGAAAACTGGTGGCTTAATCGTCAGCAAGGTGTTTTTCTTTGTTGTCAGGCAAAGTTATTTCCCTAAGTTTTGTCATTGCTATCTGTATTATTTCTTTCACGTTTTCGTGCACGCAACTTACGGATAGTAATGAATTGACTTCAGCATAAACATGACTTTTTTTGTCTGTATTATGGTTTGTATTTAAAAACCTTTGTCAATTATTCATTCCTCAGCTGATATTCTTTTCAACCTTGTTGATCCTGTGTATGAGGGTCCCACAGGGACTCCGTTTACATTGACTGCTCAATCATCTCAAGTGGTTTCGGAGGACATAATACTCAGTAAGTAATCTCTTTATGTGGAATTTTTCAGTGTTTTGTTTCTTCATTCAGGGACACAATTATCTTTATATATATATATATATATATATATATATATATATATATATATATATATATATATATATATATAAAGCGCATAGTGATAGATTTCGTGTATTGGTATAGTATATAAAAAAGTGCAAAAAGAACAGTTAAGGCCTTAGATACCAACATATTTCAACCATGTTTATTAGACGTACAAAATTTTCGAAGCCCCTGCTCCTTTATCAGCATACACCAAAACTGTGCCAATACCAGCTCAGAATAGATTCTAACGGGTGCATTTACTTGCCTTCGTTAGAATCTATTCTGAGCTGGTATTGGCACAGTTTTGGTGTATGCTGATGAAGAAGCAGGGCTTCGAAAATTTTGTACGTCTAATAAACATGGTTTAAATATGTTGGTATCTAAGGCATTAACTGTTCTTTTTGCACTTTTATGTGTATATATATATATATATATATTCATATATATATATATATATATATAATTAGATGAAAATCTATCTCATATTATATATAAATTATATATATATATTATATTATAATATATAATATATATAATATATGTAATATATATATATAAATATATTATATATATATAATATATATAAAACATTAAATATGTATATTATATATATATAAATATAAATATATATATAAATATAAATATATATAAATATATATATATATATATAACACACGTGATACAAACAATAGGCTACTAAAACAAAAGTGGGAAGATATGACAGACGCATTACTTTTCGAGGCAAGGCAGCCTTACATTAATAACAAACATAAACAACCATAACATATAAAAAGCAAAAAGTGAATAAAAAGCAAAAAGTGAGGCAGGGAAAAAAGAAAAAGATGAAGAAAGATGGAAAGTTTAGAGGGGTAGGAATAAAGAGAAAAATAAGAAGTGATCCGTGATAAGAAGATTTATCTAATCTTGTTGAAGGAGACACTCCTTTGAAGTTTTCGTAAACCTAAATAGTGACTTATAGGAGAAGTGACT
This sequence comes from Holothuria leucospilota, assembly GCA_029531755.1. NCBI lineage: Eukaryota > Metazoa > Echinodermata > Holothuroidea > Aspidochirotida > Holothuriidae > Holothuria > Holothuria leucospilota. Next base: position 19,024,609 of record CM055968.1, on the reverse strand, counting down.
GTAAGGTCGAAATTTTCAAAACCAGTCCTTTAAAACCATTTAAAGAATCTTCATAGGGAGAAATTATTTCAACTTATTATTGGCTCTTACTTTTTTATATTTTTTGTGTTAACCTATGGGGGAAATGAGAATTAGAACAGTACACTCTAAAACGGTTGGGTAAACTTTTACCCAAGGTTGGGTCCGTATGCCACCTCCTAAACTGTTAGGTAAGGATCTGCCCAAGTTGGTTAAAAATTACCCTTTACTTGGGGAAAATTCACCCACCATGGGAATCCTTTTGACCAACTTTGGGCAGTTTTTGCCCAACATTTTAGGAGGTGGCATACGGACACAATCTTGGTCAAAAGTTTACCCAACTGTTTTTAGAGTGTACACATTTTAAAGTGTACTGGAAAAGTGAAGTTTCCATTCACGATATGGATATATTTTTCTTATTTGCATTCGTTTTATCCTCAAAGTGCCTATTTAAAGGATTTCAATGTTCATAAACTGATTTCAAGTTCCAGGGGGTTTATTTGACACTGTATTGCTATCATCTTGCATTTCCGACTAACATAGATAACCTCCAAAAACTTTGAAGTAAAATTCACTCAAAGAAATATGACCACACTCCCATGTCTCATTGTGGTATGATAAAATTCATTCAGATGACAATCAACTTAGGCTTACACATGTCAGCAATTCTACACATTTGAATCTTTTTAATAGAACATTCCTTTCAGTACAGCAGCTCAACCGTATCACGAAAGATAAAAACATGCGTATTTTCTAGATAAAGATTCAGGGTTTTACAAAGGGCCTGAATTTACAAAGCCCTGACCTGAGAGCGCAGACACTCGAAGCCTAGACAGAGATTTTAATTCCTTCAATAGGAAAATGTTGAAATTAAATATAAGTAAATGCAATTTTCTCGCATTTGGCTCTTACAAATGCACGCTGAGAAAATATTTCTTAAAGACTTCTTCCTGAATAAACTATGAAACTTCTGCTATTTCGGGTTACGCAAGGCAGTAAGTAACTACCACGCATCCACAAGAATGACCAAGAAGCGACGGGGAGATCTCTGGGGTTGTACCTTTAGAAACTTTTGAAATAAAACACCATAAGAAGAAAGCCGTGTCATTTGGGGAATCAAGCTAATTACACAAAGAAATATTAGTAATGAGATTATGCATTATAAATTACCGCCATCTCTCTGCAATTTCATAACAGACTTGCGAGTAACGATCACGTATCCGGTTAAGACTAAGGAGTCTACTTCCCCACCTTCCACCTGAAAATTTGTAAAATTAAGCAGTTTGATGACCTTTATGGCCTAAGGTCATCAGAGAAACACATAAGGAAGCATTTCATGAGATCGTGAATAATTAAGCAGTCTGACATTGCGAGATTTTTTGAACGGGCTGGCAGTAGTAATAACAATAATAGATTTGTTAAAACTAAACAGTTATTCAACGGCGGTCAGTAGTCTTCCCCATAAAATGTTTGAAATTAAACGCTGCTAGTTGTAATTCCGTGGCATCTCACCATCAAGATGAGTACCCAAGCTTTGAAGAGAAGCCTAGGTATCCGTCGCAGAAAAGGACGTGGTGGAAAAAGAGGGCTGTGCCTCCTTGGCTGCACCCTTTTACTTCATTTAGTCTTGCGCAAAAACAACATTTTTATCGTAAACATTACATTAATAGCATCCGCCTCTCACACAGGAGGCCCGGGTTCGATTCCCAGGTCGAGTCATACCAAAGACTTTAAAAAATGGAACCAACTGCCGTTGTGCGTGATTCTTCGCATAAGCAATGAGGTAGGGGAAACAAGCCAGTGCCCCACAACTGAGAAAAGGGCCGTGGGCGCCTCTAGATTAAACCAAGAGGTTATAAGTTGAGGCGTAAAACCCTGTCTAGCTAACTACATACGTACTATTTCTTTAGTATCGAAAGCAAATAATGCCCAGTTTCCTAAGGCAATTGTGCTGGACTATAGAGGAAAATCGTTAAATTTTCAACCCCCTTGCAAAAGTTGACACCTACCCTCCTTGAAACAATATTCTTTCGAATTTTCAGCTTTTATTGGACGGTGATGGTCACTTTACAATTTTGTTTTAACATGGAAATCAGGGAGGTAAAAGATCACATGTCAATTTCACACAAAATTTAGCAAATTTGATGTAATATATGCTTTTTTAACTTTTAATTTAATCACGGAATACTTTTCTTGCATTTCAATATGAGGAAAATATTTCATTACATTGAACTAAATATCCCTGCACTTCCAGTAGTGGATTGCGCGTAGAAGTTTTTAGTTTTGATCTTGGTCACACTTAAAAGTAATTGAATACCACGACAAGTTCATGAAATTTGAAATGTAAGTGCATGTTCCAAGAACGCGTGGAAACAAAATAGTTAATTGTTTAGCATAATTCGTTTTAATTGACACTTATACAACATAATGGAGTCTCAGTTGTCATAAATGTTGAAAAAGCAAATGAAGTGTATTAGCTTTGTATTAAATCGTTGTAAAGACACAACGATCTTAAAACAAAGGGGAACTGAGTGGGTCAATTATATTTTCTTTCCCTCCAACCCGTCATAAATTAATTTCGCTGTTAAAACTACAAAAGAAGTCTTCAGTTTTCCTTCATTTTTTAGTTAATTTGAATGCTTTAAGCTTTTTATCAATTTTAACAATCGGTTTTAAAATTTGAGCTTCTTGACCTTAGACCTTACAAATTTGTATGTTAGGCAGCAATTTAAATTAAACTACCAACGTTAATTTCAATGATGCATTCTAAACGTATTTCATAGTCTCTTTATTTTACAAAGTGATAAGGGGAGTGTTACTTTTTACACTCTTTATACCAGCTTGACTTACTCGACAACTAGACTCTATCAAAGATTCAGGTAGATTAAGGTGCATTCACTATCATTATCAGGATTAACAACGTAAAGTCCTATCAAATTTCTCACAGACGTCATTACCTTCAGACTATAGAGTACCTCCTTTACACGAAGTGTAAGGTGCATGTTCCTACTGGCTTTAACAAAGACATTATAGTCTGAAAGGTTGGAATACATTCTTTCGAGTTTGTCTTTCCTTCAAATAATAGAGGATCCAGGCAATAGGGACTTCCCATACTTTACTCAGAAAAAAACATTGAAATGCAATAAAAAACAAAGAAAATGAGTAGAAAGGAGACGAAGAAAATTAAGTAGAATTGAAGAAAAATATAACGACGTTTGGCTTAACAATGTGAAACGTTCAATTTTCTCCGTCACAAATCCTCGCAGTTTGTAAGGCGCGAGACCGAGGAAGCCGACTTTCACTGCAAATATCAAGCTGAAGATTCTTATCAAACCATAATTATGCCAAGATTAGGAACTTCGGTTACATACCGATAGGTTACAGTAGCACCCACACAATTTATTGAAACCATAGAAGGAATTGTGCGATAGCCAAGTACTAAGAACTCTGTCTTAGTATCGTAATTTATACATGGTTACTGATACCCAACCGAGGTCCAACATGAATATGCAACAACAGATAGCACTTACAGCCTCAAGATGATTGTCAAATGGACAGGGGAACTTGTACAAGTCGTTAAGATTTTTTTGAAATTATCATTCACCAAAGGCAGTGACACATAAAAATTTAGGCTTGTTTTTGAAGCAAGTTTCATGAACACCTTAGTTAAAAGGTATTTATCAAATGAAGTGTTGGGGGTAGTAGATTTCCATTGATGTCATTTTGGCTCATTTAAATGCAAAGTTATAATATTTTGGTACATATATCTTTGCTTTTTCTTATATCATTGTATATAATTTTATAAGACTGGGAAAACACAATTTGATATTAGAGGTGCATTGCCCATACTCTTTCAAGTCTCTTCATTGGTACCACAGTTGCTCAAATTGGATAAATTTTGCCACAACTTTTACCACTGAATGTAGTACTAGAGTTACACTCCATCCTGACTTTTCAAGAAAATACCTGCTCTTTGGTAGTACTATTGTTGTTTCAAACGTAGTAGGTTATTTCAAGTTTTTCTAGCTGGAACCATATTAGCCATCATATGCTACATTACAAAATTCATAGTGGAGCAGAGGGTAGACCATGTTGCTGCATAAAAGGTTGTCTTCAGTTTGTGATCTGGACGTTGAAGCAAACAGATTAAAGTACTCATTATGCAAAAATAACGGAAATTGGAAGAATTTTAGGCAATTTTGTTGGATGTCTTTCTTTGCAGAGAAAAGAGTTCTGAGTTAAGTGTCAAGGAGAAATTCTCCGTCAAACTATTAAAGTTTTTCAAAGCTTAAAAATTCCAATGGCCATGGTTCACGAACTTGAAATGAGTATGAAAGGCTTACTTGTGACCCTCCGTGTGATGGGTAGCTCGTACGTTAACCGAAATTTAGGGCAAACAATTTCTATGAAAAGGCCTCACACTTTGTCACACATTTCAAGAAGACAAAGATCAAAGCAAAGACATCCGCCCCATTCACGCGAAAAGGAAAGGTCACTTGACCCTCGTACAGTGTATACAGTGTGTTGTATATATACACGTACCGTAAATAGTGGGCTACATATTGCGCAACCATCCTGAAGAAATATCGACTCGACTCGTCTCAAGTTCGAGGGCAGTAAGCTGAAATAAAAATGCGGAGGCAAACCAGTACAAGAAAGCTTTTCGTCTTTGGGTTCAGAGTGAACGGTATTTAGAATAATGGGACTTTTATGGAATAACTTGGTAATTTTAAATCCCAGTTAAGGCCATCTGGTGCAATTTTATGGGGGGAAACCGAATCAGCCATAGTTTCATGCTTTCACCATGTTTAAGGGAACTATATAGGTCAACAACCAGACCGTCCTTTCTATGATCCCTTGTCGAAAGAAAAAGTATTTATGCCGGGTGGTGTGGGAGGTGGTGCAGGGCAGTGGTGCTGGGCAGTGGTGTCGGGCGTTGTTGGAGGGTGCTGGGTATCGGTAGTATGAAATACCTATACATGTACTATTAACAGTACATGAAATACACTACACGTACAAGAAATTAACTTAATGTGGAGTATCTACATTCAAAGTATTAGACCCCTCAAAGTTATCTCTCTTGAGTAAATATGTTTCCTGAGGTTTTTGCAATTTGACCTCTGGTGACCTCACACGATATTTAAACTCCACCAAAATGACTATTCTTCTCGAATTCATTATGAAGTGTGCACATGTTCCATAAGGAAATCCCTAAAAGTTTCACTTCTAAAATATGTTAACGCCATATTTGCACAATTAGACTTTCGATGACCTCAAATGACCTTTCACCCCACCAAAAGCAACAAAGATCTTTTATTTAATGAGGGGCACATGCTGAAAATGAGAATATTGAAAATTACCCTTCTTGAAATATCTAGCTTATGGATTTTTCCTATTTTTATTTGTTATGATCTCAAATGACGTTTGACCCCCATGACAAGCGAGGGCTTCTCGAACGTAATCATGGGCGTCAATCTTTACTCGAATGTGTGTGTGTGTGGGGGGGGGCATGGCATTTCTGTCAAAAATTTACTTTGTCAAAATCTTAAGTCAATGGGTGTATTTCCAAAATGTGGGGGGACGTGTCCCCCTGTTCCCCCACCCCAGACTGACGCCCATGAACGTAATGTAGAACATCAGAATGCTAACTATTAGATTTATTATGATTTAAGTTTTGTAGATATCAGTTTTCTGGGTTATCACCGTTTGACCTCTGGTATCTTTCATGAACTGACCATTACAAAAAGCAATAGGTTTTTGGTTCTCAGTATATGGCATCCACCTGCTACCTCTGAGATCCCTCAATGATATTTCTTTTGAGATATCGTGTTTACAAGCATTTCCCAGGCTTTTCATTGTTTCACCTCTGTAACCTTAGACAGACTTTTACCTCCACCAGAACAGCACAGTTTTTCTCTTTACATGACAGAGTACATATTGTGTCATGAAAGTTTCTGTTGTTCCTATTTTGGAATATCTTGATAAAATGTCTTTTTCAGTTATTACCTCTTATGACCTAGAATAACAATTCACTCCACCAAAAGCAAGAGGGACCTTTCTCTGAATATGACAAAGCTATAAACCAAGTTTGAAACTTACCCATCATTGCTATCTTGATATATTTATAAGCTATTTTGAGTTATTTATAAGCATTTTCGTAGTTTCAACAATGGTGACTTTACAAGCTCAGATGAACGTTTGCCTTCACCAAAAGCTACACGCACCTTTTTCTTAATATGACAAACTAATAGTTTATACTAGGTAAAAAGAGTATATCATTTCCTGTCTTGAAATATCGTTTTTAAAAAGTTTTTGGTTTTGACCTCTGGTGACCTTTTATGATCTTTGAAATCCGCAAAAACCATTGGCAACCTACCTCTCTAAATAACAAATCTATTTACTGAGTGTGAAAAGTACCCATCGTTCTATCTTGAGATATCGTGTTTACCAGCAAGCATCACAAACACATACATACGCACGAACAAACAAACGTACACATACTTACGCTCTTATATTAACTAGCCCTTGTTTAATTGCATATTTTCCTTTTGTTTTAGGCAAGCAATCGAAAATGGTATTTGACACTAGTGGGGTTAACATCAATACGATAAGTTATAAGAAATTTGGCCAAAAATAAAGCTGCGAACATTTTTCAGGTACTTTTTGAAAAGATTCCCTCCATTCCACGGACCGTTGGTATGTCATAAAATTGCATCCTTTCGTAAAAACAAAAAAAAATCACACAAAATACATCATTTTCAAACATTTTAGGCATATGCTTTGCTTTAATCATTCACATGGTCACCTAAATAAATTCTCTGTGGCAAAAGAGGTGTGAAGTATGTTGCTCGTATATGTCGATCACAAAAGTGTAAGCGCGTGACAGGAAAAAGGTACAACATCCGCATGCTAACTGATAAAGTTAAAAACGTGGGGGTGCTGTTCCGTATAAATCTACTGTCCTGTACTCAACATAAAGAAAGTTTCTTTCTAGTCTGGAAGCCAAACAAGGAATTAAAGGGAACTAGGCATTTTTCGGGGTAAGATATGTTTTCAAGGAGAGAAATGTTAAGTCTATAGTAAGTTTTGTTTAAGCGGAGCAGGGGGGTGCTAAAAACACCTCCCTGAACGAAGTGACTTGGTTTATGTTAGGGAGCCCTCCCCTCTTATCCCCTTGTCTGTTTGTCGTTCCTTTTTCTCAGCAAAACCCACACAAATTTAATTTAGCCCGCTAAAATCACTTTTCTATACTTACGTTCGTCATTTCTATGTTTTGTTATATTTCGACTACGATACATTAGGAAAGACGAGTAGAATATTTTCACAAATGTTTTTACAGAATAACAGCAGAAGGCAAACTACAATTTTACCAAAATTACAATAATGTGGTAAGAATAGTATTTTTGAACAGACTGACAAAGTGTCTGCAATGCTCGTCTAACACCATACCTTTGCCACCTATATTGGCAAGACTTTTCGTATCATATCTGTTTTATTTTTCTGTAAATACCACTTTTTTATCCAATTACTCTTCTTTCGTTGAAACACAGCCATAGTGACCTGTCAGGAAGGTCTGGTAGATTTGAGTCCTACCTCAGATCCATTACTACTAACTATAAATCAAGGGACTAACGAGGCCACAGTTTCAATTACTCCGACAATACAATTTTTTAGACTTCAAACACAAATAGTTGATTTTGTTATCACTGATGTGGAGACGTCATCGGGAGGAACGGATGGACTGATAATCGGTCAGACTGCCTCAGCTCGCTACATTATTCAACCGCAAAGAATTGGTAAGACTTCATTAGATAATTCTTTGTAAGCTTCATATATTGAGCCCTCTTTGCCTGATCATAAGGATTCTTTACTTTCCTTCTCGGTAAACTGATTGTCCAAGAGTGGAAGGTTGCCACCCATGTCATGACATGTAATACAGATAAGGCTTAGACGGCGATTGACGCAAGTTATATTCAAAGTCACGAAGTTAATTCTCTTGATTTTACGTGCGTTCTCAGCTGCAGGAAGGGAAGTAGATATCCCTGAGAAATTAATTGTTGAAGTATTTGGGACCTGAGCGGAAGAATAGTTTGGGCTTGAGGCAGGGGCGTAGCGAAGGTGTTATCTTGGGGGGGGGTGGAGATTATGTTTTGCGGACGGATCTGGTAATGCGTAGTGCGAAAACGAGCTTTAGCGGCTGCGGTCCAGGGCCCCGCCCAAGGACCCCTGGTGGGGTCCAGGGGGCGCAGCCCCCGGAAGCTCTGAGGTTTAAGTATATCTCTGGGTGAAAAATTACGTCTCAGGATGGCTATATTTTGGTTCATAATGCATCATCAAATACAAACTAGATCCAGTGGCGTAGCCAGGTTTTTTGTCAGGGGGCAAGAGCACCAAGATTCCCCCAATTAGTGATCTGTTTCCTAATAATCAGTGTTCTCCGCAGGTCCAAATTTCGTCCGGTTGCTTTCCTCTGACCTGGCTGGTGTGACTGATCGCCGTCCTGGGGGAGGGGTCTAAGGAGAGGGGGTGTCCCCCTCCCCTTTGGAAAATTTTTGCTCATATAAGGTGGACTAGATGCAAAATGGTGCCACATTTGGTGCTAAATGTAAACTGAATACATCACCAAGAATTCCTATTTTTTTTAGGAAGCTTTTTTTATCTTGCTTGTCTTCAGGTCTTGGTGAACTTTTCTTGAGTCCTACTGGTAGATCAGAATCACAATGGGTGAAGTACAGTAATTAAGTGAACCCTGGTACACCTTTCCCTTCATCAGTTCACCACATTCACCACAATCAGTCCAAATTTTACGAGGACCTGCCCTTGTAGCAGAGTATAGCACTTGACCACTGACCCATTCTAACAAACTGCATATACCACAAAGCTGCTGCTTTAATTATCAAGAAACATTGGAAGTATACCGTACAGTAAAAGGACAGAGTCCCTTGTCAGAGGTCCAGAGATCCCATGCTGTATAAAACAGATAGTAAAACATAACTATTACAACTATAAGCATGTTGTCATCATTCCATCTCTGAAAACCTTAATGAGGACTGGTTGTGCCAGGGTGGCATATATTTTTGAATAAGTAAAGTGCACTGGTTGAGAAATTTAAAATTTTACCAGATCATGCGCAAATTTTACCATATATTCACTTTCAAAATTTCCCCCAAGATTTTCCAGAGGGGGCAACTCGCCGCCCTGTCCCCCCTGGCTACGCCTCTGACTAGATCCCCACTAATTTTAATGTATTAGGCTATTCCTCTCGTCAGGCCGCTATAGTTTTAAGGGGTTGGGATCCAGAGGTCCGCTAGTGCTTTAGGTAGGACGTTTTCTCAATGCGACATTTACTGATCTGTGGCCTGGGGGAGGGGTCTAAGGGGAGGGGGTGCCCTTTTTGGAATTTGTAAGGTGCCTAGATCGCAAATAGTGCAATATTTGAGTGGATTTCTGCCCTAATGAGGAACCTCAAAATTTACACCCGGGTAGAATTTGCTTGTCAGATTTTTTTGTGCGACATTTTTCGCCGTTTATGCGACACTGTCGCACAAATAGGGGCTGGCTAAACACTGGTCCAGCCTTAGGGCCCCTGGTGGGGGTCCGAAGCTTTGAGTTTTTAGCTTAATCTCTTGGGAAAAAATTAAGTCTCATGCAGGATTGGTATATTTTGGTTCATAATGCATTATCCAATGCAAAGATTTCGGTTAATTCTAATGTGTTAGGCTATTCCCCCGTCATGCCACTATACTTCAGGAGCTGAACCTGTCATTCAGAACTGGAACACTATGTGTTCAGCATTTGAACACTAGACGTGTCATGCGTTCAAATAGGATAAGTGGCGTCCGGCGTTCAAAAAGGGAGAAAAAGTGTTCAGAATCTTAACACAAGCGCTCAAAATATGCTTTGAACGCCAGGATCTGAAGATGGGTTTTGTATCTGTTTAATTTCGATGTTCAAAAGTTAAAAGCCTGAGATTGAAGGGAAGACATGCGCGGCAGGCATTATTTTTTCCCCAGGATGTTTGTGGGTAAACCGGATCCTCAGAAGTTTGCAAAATGTGTTTGAAGTCAAGGTTTGCGTTTAGAAGGCGGGCTAAGGCTACCCTCTACAAGTGTAATCGGGTGCTGCTCCCCATGGTGATGATAAAATTGAGGAATAATGTGCAGAAAGTGGTTTTTCAAGAATTTCATATGACCCGAAATAAAGCACCTATACGTAAGCCGTTAATTCCTTTTCTTTTCCCGAGTTGCCGACGGACTTAGTCACTCGTTCAATTACACCGATGGCCATTGATACGGCCGTATACGGCCGTCACATGCATAATCAATTTGCCGAAGGGCCTTCAACTTGAATGGGCCAATGAGATGAAGAGCCGAAAATCGAAAGAGCCGAAAATCGAAATAGCCGAAAATCGAAATAGCCGATAACAGACTGGCCCGTACTCTCTTTCTTTTTTTTTTCTTTTCATTCTCCGTCTTCCCTTTCACTCCCTTCCTTTCCCGCTTTCTTTTCCCTTCTTCTTTCTTCTTTTCCTCTTCTCCTCTTTTCCTCTTTTCCTTTCCCTCTCCTCTCTTTGCCGACAGACCGAAAATTTGCCGACGGGAGACCAAATATTGGGGGGTGACACCCCCACACCCCCCGCTCGCTACGGCCCTGGCGTGAGGATTAACTAAGGCCATGGCGTTTGTAAGCTGGTTTTCTTAAGTAAAGGAATCATCTACTGAGGACATGGGTTTCCGTAGAAAAAAATTAAGGGGGGCAAAACGTTTAATTGATCAGATCAGCAGCCCCGTAGCTTGAGTATCCACTTGGAGGGGTCACATCAATGTAGAATTTCGATGGTCTGAGGGAGGGGTGTAAGGGTAGAGGGTGTCCCCCTCCCCTTTGAAAAGTTCTGCCTTTTTCAAGGAGCCTAGATGAAAAATGGTGAGGGATTTTCGACTTTTGACAGAAATAGTCTTGAAGGTGCATGTAGAATTTTTTTCTTCAAGTTTTTATTTCAAGTTTTTGATTTTCCAGGGGGCAAGTGCCCCCTTTCCCCATCATGCAAACGCCCATGACTGGGGAAGAAAACAAGGTTTGTGAAGTTTAATACAACAGGTGATTGTGAACTTAGCTTTCATCAAGTCATTTGTGATGGCCAGAAGGTTAACCGACATTACGGTGGTTTTAAAGTAAAATTAAGGGAAACTTAAAGCCAAAATATTGATAACGAGAAATAAATATTATTCTTGTTCGTTGGAATCATCAGCACCGGAATCAGGAACGGAAAATGTGAAAAGTGGGGCAAAATAAGGAAAACTTGGTAATAAATAATGTGTCACCAAATGCTCGATTGTTTTGGGTCGGAATACACAATTTTTCCCGAAGTTATTCCTTCATGTCAAACGTATGCTAAATTGAATATTTGTTTGCAGTTTTTTCAGTGGGACTAAAATGGGACAATGTTTGAAAATTGGTCTCAGAATTCCCTACCCTCACATATTGGAAGAATCATTTATGCTTACATAGAGCACCATTTGTTGCAAAGCTCTGTATCATCCGCATAATAATTTTCATGTGGATCGTACAAGTTAATCTTGAATAGAACTGTTTTAGGTCTATTGCTGAGTTGACCTTTTTGAATATCTTCCCTCTCAAATTCACGGTTACAGGGGCTGTATACAAATATTAGCTATCATGCACACGTTCTCGGATAAGCTTTATCAGTGGAAAGAAATTGCTCCACAAGGAACACAATTGGAATATTTTGAAACATGCATACAGCACCACATATTAAGCACATTATTTCCTCTACCGAAATTCCCTCTGAAATATAATGAAAGCAACCTTCCAATCCACCAATGGTGGTCCTAATTGTCAAAACCTTGTCATCCATTTCAGTGCACATAAAAAAAATTGTTGCGCCCTGAAATACTGCAGTTTTTTCTTTTAAATCTTTAGTCGTTACATTTCCGCTGAATATTTATCCTGCTGAGGAAGAGAGCCTAGAAGCATTTGATTCCTCGTCTCTTGAATTTTATGTTTTCTCCTCGTATCGGGCCCAGAGCAATCCCTCTGCATTCGGTAAGTACTTTTTCGTATCTTAATTTGTAACAGGTAATAACTTTGCTATCACGTTTTAAGAAAAGACGGGTCACATATTTAAATATTTTAATACATAAAAATCGTGCTAAGAAGGAGTTTTATGGGTCTGGCTTCACTTTTCATGGACAGAGGTTTTCATATCTTCGTGACGACATAGTTTTAGAAGCAGGGCACTAAAAGTAGCCATGTCCAAGCAGGGAACTGGAAGAAGGAAATGATAGGTCTCGGGTGAGTGTTGATACCTCAAGAAGCAGTTTATTCCTATTTTGTGGTCCTTTGAGGTCAAAAGGTCCCCGTGGGCGACCTGCCTTCTTTTACATCTACCATCGCATCGGTCTCACATCCCTCATCTAAATCAAAGAGTTCACGATGAGCCTTTAACATTCTCAAAGTCCCTCTCTTTAGCATAATAGAAACTTCCGTTACAAAAGCCCATTAAGACTGTTCTGCTTTCATCACTGAAATGATAATTTTGATGTTGAGTGCAAGAAATTATTTCCCTTTAAGGAGTTGCTAATAACTAATTAGCAACCCTTTAAAGGGACATAATTCCTTTTGTTTGTCTTTGTTTTTAATTGCGAAGAAGGGATCTTACTGGCAATGACTTACATTCCCTCCTTGACATCTTTTATCTGCTTATATGAAATATTTTCTTCATGAGATGTATTACTAAGGGACTGTCCTTTTATTACCCTTAAACTAATTTTCAAGTGGTTTACAGTGTCGCCCTCAAAAAAGAGTTCTTTTAAGCAAAGGGTTTAGAGTGCAGTTCCGTCCTTCATAAACTAACAGTTAGGGCGCAGAGGGTGACGTTCCTAAAACTTGATCATATGGCGTTAACTTATGAACTTTGTTTCTCCTTATAGTGATAATTCTGGATTATGAAATCTTAAAAAACATCAACAAGGTATATTCTTGACGTACTTGGGAATTTTTGCGTCAATGTATAGGTTATGGGCTATTTGTGACTACGTATATTCTTATTTTCATTCTCGAGGAATGAGATAGAGTTCTACTCAACTGGTAATAAGTGTGTTTTTGTTTCAGGTGGGGGATGAGAGTTTTAAACTTTAAGTGAAAGTTTCTTCTGGTAGTCTCCCGTTCCTGACTATGCAGCGCTTTTAGGGTCGTATCTTCATTTTTTGATGACTGCTGGTGAACTGGGGATAATGGATTACACTGTATGAGGTTCTTTATTTGAAAATGATACGATGACATCAGAAGGATGATCTCTTGTGACGTCACCTGGACGAACAAGATTATACCCTCGGATTCCAGTTCTGATGGTCCGATTTTGTAGGCGCCAACACCTCTTTACGACGTGTGTGTTTTGGTAACTAATTACTCACTGTTCAAGCTTGAACAGCTTCTCAGGGAAACAGTTTTTTAAAGGCCCTCTAAGCTCATCCCAGATAGTAACAATTTTCCCAACTAACCTAATTTCTAGCCCCGCCTCCAATTTAAACACAAACAACTGTCGAGTAGCAGAACACTTCCAAGACAGAGTCACGGTAGCTTGCACTGTGTTTCAAATGCTCGAGGCAATATTGAAAAACAAACTATGTGTGACTGTGAGCCTAATTAGGAACACAACTGAGTGTCCAAGTCATCATTACCGACCAGAGTGGAGATTTTATTAATTGAATGAATGCCAATTAAAGTACAGTCACTAACTGGATTTAGAACTATGGGGATATGTCTAAATATATTTGGGAGGATAAAGATAAAAATAGAGGCCCGACCCCCTTCGAGTCGCCCTGTTTCACTTCAAACCCAGCTATTCATTCACAGGGGTTCCAAGATATTAAGCCTAGCCTATGGGAGATCCCATCTCCCTCCCTCGACTAACAGTTCTATCTCATCCCACCCATTAAGATTAAGCATATCAAGAGGGGAGTGTGCTTTACTACGAAATGAAGGGTTGCTAAAGTAGGTTAGGAATGTAGAGTGAATATTACTATCATCATTAATAAACCCTTTAAAAAGATTTAACTTAATAGACATGAACCTATCAAAGGCGGGGTGAGGTTTGTGGCTTTCATAATAACTTTCGGGGGAAGAACCTCGTGATTCTTAAGGCTATTCTAATGACACACAATTGGATACTTCCAAGTTTATAGCGGTTAGTGGTCGAGAACGAGTTTTATATGCTACAAAGTTTGAATCAGTAAAGATATTGCGGTTTTCAAAAACGACTTTAAGACGTTTTAACCTAGACCAGGAGCTTGTCCACTTTGTTGTAAGGAATGACATTGTTAAAAAAGTTTGATCTCCGATTGATTGAAATTTGGGTTTAGGGATCATACTTAAAGGTTACGTAATTCGATTTGGAAGCATGGGCGTCACCAGCTTCTCAAAGGTGAGGTGGGGCACAGCCTCGACCAAAATAATTCTAGTGCATATCGCAAAGCCCAAGGAACGAGGGATCCGAGGTCCACCTAAAAGTCCCAAAAACATAGTTTTCAGAGAATCTGAGGTGTAATCTGAGGCATTCGTTTTCCTGCCATTTTATTAAATGGCTGTTTCTACCATTTTCAAGCTTGATTCTTTAAAGTTAGCTATTTTGAAAGCTATGGAACCAAATACGTACCTGCAGTTTTTGTTTGGGTTCTGGAAAAAGTGGGGGCAAACGATGTGATACCCCACTTTCAAAAGTGAGGACATGTCCCCCCGACCCCATCTGTTGACGCCTGTTGTTTGGAAGGGTTGATTTTGATTCTTCACCTACAGCACACGGCCTGAATACTCAAAAGAGATTTTTGAATGTTGTTTGGATTTATTTTAGGAGAAGCGGAAGTATTCCAAATAGCTTTGTCGTCGGCGAATGGCGCCAATTTGATATTATCAGGAGGGTTAATAGGGATATTATTGACATAGTTAATATAAAGAAGAGATTCAGTACAGACCACAGTGGGGTGCCGACCTTTATATTGTTAAATCAAAATCATAGGAGTAAACGTTTCTGTAAAAAATGATCATTTTTACTTTCATCAAGACAAGGAGCTAGAAATTTCAGGGTGTTGGGAGGATATTTCATTGTCGATAGATTAGTTTTAGGATCATTATGTCAAGTTTGAACAAAGGCTTTTTCGGCATAAGGAAAAACTGCAGCGGTAAGTTACAGTTTTCAAAACCATGATTAACGTTCCTTGTTATTCTAAAAAGATGATTGAAAGTAACTGAAGCTATACATTGATTTATGGTCAATTAATTTTGATTTTTAAGCTGTTTGGATTTATTTGGCTTTGAAATGAAGATAGTTTTGGGCTTCTTTCAAAGTTTTTGGGCAATTGCCATCAGTCAAAAGGAGGGAGGTGTCAACCTTAATAAGCTCCTAGGAGCTTTATTTGCCACTCCTCTGTCTCATCCATTTTTCAAGTATTATGCGTGATGTAATCAGTCTATATGTTACCGACGGTATTTATACTTAGTTATTATTCTATTGTCATTCAATTAATTTGACTTGAGACTGAAATAAAGTTATACTGAACTGAACTGGTTTTCTTGGGGACGTCATTAATTTTATGAATGGTAATGTCGGTAGTTAAGGTGTGCGGATTTGAATCATCACTGGGAGCAAGTAAATAGCTCTTCATATGGGTTTCAATGAAAGAGTCATTTTTTTTTCATTTTGTGATCATCATTAAAAGAGATATTATCAGGAATCTGGAAAATACTAGAGAGCATATCGACAAAGAAATTAGCCTGATCGATGTGGGATTTATAACCTTATAATTTTGCATATTGTAAAGAAAGGAGTTTATACCGTACTGTTTTGGTTAGAGACGGGTTGTTGAAGTTTTTTATGCTACATCTTTTAGAGTGTAGATATGTAAGTGCTAGCTCGCCTCATACACAGTTAGTATTAATTTGCAGACCCCCGGCTCCCTATTCAGCCTCTCTGCCTGACCATCACAAGACCTAAATTTTTAAGAGTAGTCTCCCCAAATTTAGTTTGAAACAACAGCTAAATATTACAAATTTCCAGGTGTTTCTTTAACATATATTTTTCACGATTATCGAAACAAAATGAGTTCATACTAAGGATAGACCATAGAAATAAAAGTAAGGGAGAACGCTGACACAATGCATCCCTGCATGTTTAACCGGTGAAGCCACGAACATTGTGAGGGCGCTTCCGTTGTACGGCAAAAGACCGGGTTGATTGGTGTGTCTCTGTACATACAGTGTGCATTCTGCTGCAGAAGTTATAGCTTATTTTATCCCTTTTTTCGAAAGATTAGGAGTAATTTTCACAACAGGAATAAGTTATGGTGCCTTACGTATTTTGTTTTATACTCCTAACTTGAAAACTTGTAGTTTCTTTGCCAATACTTGGGGCAAAAGCAATGACGTGATATTTGTATTACGCGCCGGTGCTCTGTTGCCATACAGCCTAGCCAAATCAATGGCTTCAGTCCAGATCAGCAGACGTCATTCTCCCTTATATACTTTAATTTCTATGGGATAAACTAAGTAGTTATTCTGCATGAATTAGACCATTCTGTAGAAAAAATATTATCACATGATTTAAACAGAATCATTCAGGAATTAGGATAGGGGGAAATTAATTAAAACTGGGATGACTGCATTTTCCCTGTAATCGTGTGCTTGGATCAATGGTACCATGACGTCATAATTATAATTCTGTACATGTTAAAACTCTTTTGGTGGTATGAAACTGAAAGCACTTACGGTACCAGCATATATGGTTCGATTATTTTACTTTCTGCAATTTGATTTCTTTCAGCATTTGATGTAACAGTAAATGGTGTCACTACTTTGATGAACCAACCTTGCCAAATTCCTGTCGGACAATGGTTCGGAACCTGTACTGTTGATGTCTCTACGGGAACTATAGGAAGTGGGGACTTACCTTTAAGTATTGAACTACAAACTGTTGGAGACGTAAGAGAATCAGAAAATCCTTTTGAGAAGTTTGCCTACTATACCCGATATGATGACGATGGAACAGGTGAGATATAATGACACATTTCCAAGATACTAAATTTATTTTCAGGAGACTTTAAATAGTTTTTTTTTACCGATCTACATATACAACAAACCATATTTATAAGATTCATTTTAATGACCAGGAAACCGACCGTTATATCTTCTATTGAGGTAAAATATGGCTTTTTGGGACCACTGTCAGGGAATAAGTAATCAACATTGTGAGAAAAATCATAAGACGTATTTTAAACACTACCAAGGTGAAACAAATAAACATTTAGAACCTAGAAATTATTACAAATAGCAGAGCACAGCTTGAACTCAAATATTATGATAAATAGCAAATTTCCCCAAGATCCTTGTAATCCAAAACATTCGCCCACATAAAAACCATACCATTTCATACTCAAGACTTCCTCTTTCCTCACAGACTTAATTGTGACTCCGCATATGCTAGCTCATTTACCTCGTCCTTGTTCTTGTTCTCGGATTTCATACCGTTTCGTACGAAAGCCGAGAAGTTCGGTATGGTATAGAAAACGCATATCGATTTCACTGTACATGAACAGAGAAACACAAGCAAGAAAGGGGTACTTCAAGAACGCTTTATTATAGCATGAAAGGTATTGTTTTTCCTCGGAATGAATTGACCAGTCTCAATTTACAAGAGAAGAGAGCCGTCTGGACAAGAATAATGTATTCTGCCACTACCGTTAATATGGAACAAACATGAAACGGAGAAATACAGGCAAACGTGTTTGGTATTGGTAAATAAGGAGGAGAAGCCGAATCTCAAAGGCTTATAAAATCATATTAGGTTATGAAAACAAGCAAAGTATCCGGAACAGACCTAGGCTAGCATTTCTGCTCATGTGCTCATTTTTGAAAGATACCATGCTAACAACAACAGTGTGGTCATGAAAAATTTGAGTATATGCGTCATTCTAAAATCTTTGTATTTGATTCTGTGTACTCTTGCGGCTTGCTTTAGACAATTTCTGACGAAAGACATACTGTTGAGTACATTACTGTTTAAACTAGCGTGTGCATTTTTGTAGCCTATTTGAAACACAGTTTGAATTCTGAATGCAAAGGCTATCCCTTAAGAGCAGACCTAAATCACAAATTTCATTCTGTCTGAATATTTCCGAAGATGTAGCCTAATTGGCTTAACGTTTGGGATATCTAGGTTAGACCAGTTTTGACTGCGTTACGCATACCCCTGCAGGTAGCTTGTTTTAAAAAATCCTCAGTGAATTTAAGATGACACCTGACTGCAGCAATTTGTCTAGCATTGTGGTACCATAGGTCAGTCACTTCCAAGGTGTGATTCTCGACTTTTTTATGCCATACATTAGTAAGCAGTGACTCAAGATACTCACTACAATGCGTGCAGCCTAACCCCAATAAGCCCCTTAAAATAAGGCCAATTTCAGACGTGTGCACCAACATTCTATAGCTTTACCTTTTCCCACAACAAAACTCCTACTTTGCAGGATAAGGTACAATTTTTCACTAAATACAGGCGCCTATGCAGAATTTTTCTCCGGGGGGGGGCACATTCAAAAGACCTCACCCCACCCCTTACAGAAATCTATAAGTTAAACGCCTTGGTAATTTGAAGTGTTTCATCGAAAATCTACGGGAGCAAGTACCTCACTGAACTTTCATGCTGTCATGAACACTAAATTCATGTTGATATATATATATATATATATATATATATATATATATATATATATATATATATGTATCTATATATATATATATATATATATTTCTCTAATTCGGCACTTAGGGGGAAAGTTGTTGTTGAAAAGTCGACCTTAAGGGGGAAAAAAATTTCGGGTGAAATATAAGTTTCGCCTTAACGTTTCCACACACTTTTTCTATAGGAATACGTAAACTTACAAGAGCGCCCTCTTAGATTTACAAACTAGATGCCATTACTTCAAAGTTGTCAAATTTACGGACACCTAGCTGTTAACACGAACGGATGGCTGGCCATTGAAATAACGTTAATTTATATGTTTAGACGTTAGGGCGAATTTATTTCTTTTGTATTTTATTATCTTTTTTTCGCCCTATGTACAAGCAGATATAACAATTTCCCCTTAAGGTGGGAATTAGCGTTATATATATATATATATATATATATATATATATATATATATATATATATATATATATATATATATATATATATATATATATATATATATATATTCGATCTTGAATTGAAACCAATCCCATGGAATCAAGGAGAGAGAAACTGAGCTCGCTGGTATAAGAAGTCTGTTGTCTCGTCTGGAAATCAGAAGCTGCATTGGCTGGTGGTTCTATAGGCACGGCCGCGAAAGCCGTTGACGGCACGAGTTCAAGTTCCAGTGCTGCTTAGTTTTCCTCTCTGGTGCTTTTCTTTCAACCTTTCCTTCTTTGATAAGGGCTACGCTCTATCTAGGATTGGTTTCAATTCAAGATTGAATGTATTAACCAATTACTCTTCGACCTACACTTTCTAACTTCGATCTACCAATCACGACACACACACACACACATATATATATATATATATATATATATATATATAATTATATGACCATTAGATAGAGTTTGTTCACGTCACTTTAATTCCCTTTAGGAATTCAAGTGACGTGAACAAACTCTATCTAATGGTCATATAATTATTGTGTATTGCTCCTTCACCTAAGTAGAGCACTTTTGGAAGATAATTTGGCCAACAATCCGTATATATATATATATATATATATATATATATATATATATATATATATTTATATACGGATTGTTGGCCAAATTATCTTCAAAAAGTGCTCTACTTAGGTGAAGGAGCAATACACAATAATTATATGACCATTAGATAGAGTACTATTTTTACACGATCATCCTGTATAAAATATAAGATGGATATGTAAATGCTATTGATATACTGTTCGTATGTTTACACATTTTTTTCGTTTCCCTTTTTTCATGTCTTCCTTGCCGTCTTCTTTTTTTTTTTCTTTTTTTTTTGTTTCCTTTTTTGTTTTGTTTTTTTTTTATATTTTTAGTTGGGGCCTCTAACGCCACGGATACATGCCTTTTCGTATTATATGACTTACTGATCACTCCTTTTGACAACCATAATGACCAGGAGGTTATATGTACCTTGCGCGCTCTACGTCCCCAGCCAGTTTGAAAATTTATTCGAGACAAAGCTAGCAACTTGAAGCTCGAGACGTGTATGAAGCCCATGTAAAATATTCCCCGCCTAGGTAATATTCACGATAACGATTAAAGGTCACATCATTAACAAATGAGCGGTCTTAACTTGAGGTACATGATTTTTTCTTTGATGACAGCGTTTTACTTATCCTCCTTTTCGTTATTTTTATTCTCTCTTTCTTTTCATCCTACTTTCCAACCAGGGGAGCTTATGCCTCAACGACATACTGGATAAACCCGTGAAATAATTGTAGTGATTGGGCCTACATACACTAAGCCTTCAGGTCTATGCTCTATTGCCCAGGCTACCGTCAGCACATAGCCTAGCTAGGCCTATTCTATTTTAATTATATGCAAGAACCGAATTGTTATTGTTTGCATAATGACTCTCGAAAACGAGTTCCTACGAAAAAAGGCTGGCTTAGGTCTGTTCCGGATATTTCGCTTGTTTTCATTACCTGCTATAAGTTTATAAACCTTTGAGTCACAACACTTTTGCTTGTATTTTTCATTTTCATGTTTGTTTTATATTGATGGTAGAATAAACCGAGCCGAATTATTCTTGTCCAGACAGTGTCGTATTTAGAAGGGCAATGGGACATGCCCCTCCCTTCACTGATGCCGATTTTTTAAGTGCCTAAAATTCGCAAATTTTTTAACACAAATTTAACTTCAAATGGTAGCATATGTGACAACAGATTGCATGTAAGGACACCAAATTTTTCAAAAACTTTTCAAAGGGGAGGGGGCCAACCTCCTCAGACTCCTACCCCAGGCTGGTGATCACACAATACTGCATGACCCCCGTGAGAAATCCTAGCTACGCCACTGTATCCAGACGTCTCTGTTCCGTAAAACTGAGACTCGTCCATTTATTTTGAGGATATGCAGTATCTTTCATGTAATAATAAAACATTCTGAAGTACCTGGATTTCTCTGTTCACATCATCCGTTAGAATGGTGTACAGAGAAATCGATGCGCGTTTTCGATACCATACCGAACGTCTCGGCTTCCGTAGTTACGTCATCTCAACGAGACTTAAATCACAGTGCAATTCTAAGTAAAATTCTGTCATTTGTATGCTTAAAACAGGTTGCAAATCACAGGAAACATGTTGCCTTGATTCCATCAGCGTAAACATGTACAGTTTTACTTCACCTTAGTCGACCATTATCCCCCTGTGAGCTGGGGGTTGTAGAATATGCCCACGGTATTTCCCGCCTGTCGTAAGAGGCGACTAAAGGGAAGGACTTGCACCGTATTCGAGCTGTATTTGAAACCAAACTTGAACTTGAACCATATTTGAAACCGTATTTAAACTTTACCTTTCTATCTTGTTGACACTATATAACACATTCGTGTTTGTGTGTCGTTAAATCTTATCTAACTAACTTAGTCGACCTTTGAATTCTAGAATATCTATCAATGTAAAAAAAAACATTTTTACGTTACTTTTATATTCTATAGGATCAGAAGTTGTACTCGATTCAAGTAATTGTCTGTTTTAATAAGAAAAAATTGGGGATGGGGCAAAATGCTTTTCATTCACAAATGTTATTATCCGATGAAAGCGTTTGTTTAACATATGTTTTTAAGGATACAAGTGATGTTTAACCAATTTGTAATATCTGCAGAGAAACGTATAAATAGTATTCTTAAGGATTTGTAAGTTTTGTCACCAATCGTCTCATATTTTACTTTACGTAATTATTAATTACGTAGACTAAACCGATTTATAAGTTATAGGCTTCGACAAATTCGTTTTCCGTACTTTCGACAATAGCACTTTCGTTTATATCACTTTCCCGTAGAGCTATAGCTGTTTTCTTAACCCACTTGCTCGCAAGAATATCGACTCGCCTAATCCAAACCTACATAATAATTTTGAACTGTTGAAAGACTCTAAGTAGTCGCAAATGTTTCTGCACAGTTCAAGAAAAGGATAGTAGTAACGGATATTGTAACTCAAGATTTGTATGTATGTGTGTGTTTTGTTATAAGTTTCTTTTTAAGGCAAGGACTACTTGACCTGTGGGCTACGGTACTGAACGCCTCGCTTGCCCGAATTATCTTTTGCTCGCCCAAGGCAGACGGGATAAGGTTTGTACGTCGAAGTTTGTAAACAGTACCTACAGAAATAGGTTGTAATGTTTACTTGCATACCTTTTATAGTTGATTTGCCTGGTGCTGATTTGGGAAATAGAGAGGAATTTCTACAACAATCATGGTTTTCAAAATGTTTCATAGCTCATTGTAAATGTCAGTGTCTTCTTAACCCTTAGATTCCGATATTCACTTCCAAAATGGTTTGAAAGTTGTTGATGAAGGTACCAGCGGTTCCTTTACAGTCAATCTTGTCAGTTCCGTAGCGTTTGATGCTGGAGATGTCGGTAAGCTTACTTAAAATATTAGAAATCAATTACAACTTTAGGTTATTAAGTAGCCTTCAAGTTCATCAGTTTCTAGTCCATTTGGTTAGTACATGGGATGGCAAATTATCTGGCAGGATCCATGTAAAGGTTAAGAAGCAAATTAATTATTTGAGAAAATGCCCAGAGTTACTCCAATATATTTTAGATTATCCCGTGTGAGTCTTGTGCGTTCGTACATGCAAATAACAAGAATACTACGATTCTATCACTTCTGAAAAGCTCGTCTACTTTCTTATTACAACATATTATAATTTGGTATTGTTGCAATTCGTGAATTTTCACACCCATGGGAGTCAAAAAGTTGCCTACTATTTTCATCAGGGTTCCACTTTTTCCTGGAACCCTGATACAAATAGTCGGGAAATGTTTGATTTCATATTGTGCAAGATAGTGGACTCAATGTAACCAAACTAAAAATGGTGGAAACACCCATTTAATGGATTAAGGTCGTGAGAAAATGTTTCAAATTACACCAGAGATCATCTTGCCCCAAATTTTTCCAGGGCCCTCAAGTTAGTCCAGGATCGTTGTCTTCCGGAGCTTCACGATTCGCTTGAAATAATTCTGGTCAAGGTCACCCTCCCCCCCCCCCACCTTACACAGACACATACACACACACACACATACACATACACACACACACCTTTAAAAAGCTGTTGACCCTCTTGTCCATGCCTTCGAAACAATGGATGATGTGTGTAGAGAGAAGAAAATAAATGTCAAACTTCACATCGGGGTATACCTTATTTTGAAGAAATAGGCTCACTGCTTTGTCCCTCATGAATATACGACGATCAAATTCCTCGAGTTCTCAAACGACACAACGTTTGCAACTCTTATATATGTTTTATATTGTATATTGTATTCTACACTGACAGAATTCGGTGGTGGGGACGAATAACTTACTTATATTAACGAAATTTTCTCCCTTTACAATGTTTCATGCAAGTAAACATACTGTGTTCCATTTACAGAATTAGAAATTGAGCCGGAGAATTACAATTCATATATTGTGTGCCCGACAACCATTTCACTTAGCGGCGGGGAAACGGTCATTCCCATTACCGTGACAATTCTAGACGATAATGTCGATGAGGGTTTTTACGAAACGTTCCGCATAAAGGTCAAGTCTGCTTCCACAACGAATCAGCCATCCTCGAAAGCTACTTCTAGTGGTATCCTGGTAGTTATTGTGGATGACGATTATGGTATGAGATACTTATCGAAACACAACTGTAACTATTCATGTATTAGATGTGTAAACTGCACTATAAGTGGCTTCACACTTAAACTTCTTTTGATTAAAATTGAAGACAAAGCTTTAGTTATGCAAACTGATCGAAATATATGTTTAATAATACCAGGGAAGTGTTATTTGTCAAATAGCAACTCCCTGATAATAAGTTGGTATGAAAATATCTCATATGGGTGTATGAACAAGGAGTTGTTATTTGACCCTGGTACTGGAGTATGAACGTGTTATGATATTCC
Organism: Holothuria leucospilota; assembly: GCA_029531755.1. Taxonomy (NCBI): domain Eukaryota; kingdom Metazoa; phylum Echinodermata; class Holothuroidea; order Aspidochirotida; family Holothuriidae; genus Holothuria; species Holothuria leucospilota. The sequence continues at coordinate 19,000,405 of CM055968.1, read as the reverse complement.
ACGATATGACCTTTCTTTTGTTGCCTGACTAGTCACAGTCCAGAAAGGTTTTGACTGTCCATGCTGGACAGTCCCTCTGCCATCCTGTCCAAATCGAGTGACATAAGTCTCGTCTTTAATGTTTCGAGATGAACATAGCATACTAGGAAGTCTGGTGACACGAAATAACACGTGAAAATATTTGATATAAAAGCATTAAAACCTCAGAAAGGCCACGAATACCATGAAAAGCATTTATATATTAATCATTTTGGAGGGAAGTTCCAATTTTACACCTACATCATGGATAAACATGAGATGAATATGCAAATTTGTAACATGATAGAAGGGATTCACAGGAGATGTCTTATTATCTTCCTTTTTTCAGCCTTTATTTTCAGGACTGTATAAAAGTGATAAGTTCTGAGGTATTGTTTTTGGTAGTTCAATTTTTCTTCTGGAAAATTTTTTGAAAATATTACTTATCAAACAATAAACGCTCGGAGGAGTAATTAAGAGATGATTTTTTAAAGGGTAACAAAGGAATACTAACACTGTGTAACATCTCACACCATTGTGTTTGCTTAGGTAAACCTTTAGAGGTTGTTCATGTTAAGTTTTAGTAGCCTATCCCTCCAGGGAACGTAGCTCCTGGGGAAGCAGAACTCGAGTAACATTTGGTTTTAGTCATTCGTCTCTTGGTCAAAGCGTTGATGGGACTTTTGAAAAAGTACCGTCAGACTTTGATGAGCTATATCTGAAGAACGTTAAAAGATAATCGAGTGATTACAACTGGTGGGATTTTATTCTTTTAACTGACAGGTAAAAGCAGCTCTTTAAAGTTGCATGTCAGATTTAGCTATCAAATTGCTGTCAAAATTACAAAGTTATGTTGTTTTCTGTCCTACTTACAGTGACCAACTTGAAAAAGTCAAACAATACACGACTCACGAATAAGACTTTTTTACAATCTCGTTGTGGGTGTAAAGAGTCAGGAATTGTGGGTTCATGGAATATAAACAAACTCGCTCGGCTTAAATAGATTAAAACTACACGTAATTTGCGACTTCATGATTATAAGACAACTCTCTATACCAAAATGACGGTACACGCTGTTCAAGACACAAAACACAGATAAGAACCCTCTCCATACTTCTGTTTGATAGCGGAAAGGAGTAAATTTGAGTAAATTCTAAAATGAACTCGATTATTGGCATTTGATGTAGGTACGTTTATCCCCAGAAAAATGTGCACCTGTGGAGTCGAGATTGGTAAAAGCTCTACTTAAGCTACTTTACTCTAGTTCTAGACAGAAGAGCGAAATTCACTTTAAAAAGAGTGTACTCAGTGACCACTCCTAGTAAGAGTAAATTTCACCCGGAGTTGAGTGGAAATCCACTCCAAATAGAGCGATATTTCAGTCCATGTGTCTGAAGTATCACTTTCTTTGAGTAAATTGTCACTCTGCTTGGGGCGAAATTCACTCTTATAAGGGGTAGTCACTGGGCACACTCTTTTTGGAGTGAATGTCAATCTTTTGTTTTTAGAGTGTATGTATTCTCTTCTCACTCTGTTTAAGTCCTTGTGCACGTGTGTACAGTGTTGGTAGATATTGTTGTTAGCGTTATTTGATAAGGTAGTTGTATCTGTGAGACGATACCCATATTGGAGCTACTACGAATCCAGAGTGCGTAGTATAATACACTGACTTATGTCTGAATTGAAACATGTTTTTATATCAGAGAGTTGTCACTAGTTGAAGCAGACTGAAGTGTTTCATTCATCAAATATTTGAAAAACCTTGAAAGAGCAGCCCAAATTTGCAAAAGCGATGCCTTTGCAAAATTCGCTAATATGGGACAAAGTAAGGTTCTCATGGGAAGTGCAGTTTAGATTCTGAGTACGTATTACAATAAAATTTGACCTTGTGCGTTAGATCAGGGACTTATTCTTCTTCAAATAACAATTCCACAGTTGTATTAGAAAAAGACATTCTTAGCTATGATAATTTATGGTGTGTTCTTGACCAGGGTTGTATCAGTCCTCCTAACCCGATTTCAGGCCAATTCCGATTTCAGTGGCTACAATTCCGCACCAATTTCGAGTCCAGTACCTTCCGACTCCGAGCCAATTCCGATTCCAGGCCCCCCAATCCCGGGCCATTTGATAACTAATGTACAATCTCGTACAAATTCTTTTTTCTTTACTATTTTTGTACATTCAATTAAAACAGGCATTTTTAGGAGAAAATTTCATACCTTGGCTTACAATGTTATTTAGTTGACTGTATATGTGACCATTTCATGTGTTGAACTGTTTGCATCAAAGACAATGTAGCCCTAGGCAGGAAATTGTTATTGGGAAGGAGACACTACTTTGAAGTGAGGTTTGCACCGCCAAAATCACGCAGTAATCTGCCCCTTGTATTTTTCTCTGCATTTCTATAAGACTTACACTGGATTAGGTAGTTCATACAAAAGGGATTTGTCGTCTGCTACATCTGCAGTAAGACTGGGGGTTTGTCGCTACTGCCATAGCATTGCCAGTCGCTGGAAAGTTAAAAATATTGCGTCTTTGGGCGCTCGGTGACGCGGATGAGAGTATACCAATAAGGGTTTATGTAAAAATACGAACATGATTCTATACCTGGCCATTTCAGGAAGCTTCCGGAAACTTTCCGAATTGTTGTGACAAAAATTAGACTTCTGTCTCTGCAGCTCATTTGCATGACGTTCGTTCTATAGGAAGGGGAAGACCTCATTAATTTATTTCAATGAAACACTGAGTCGTTTCGAGTTTTGAAACACCTACCCCTTAACTGGTGGCGTCGTAAACTCATCAAAGAATTGTTCCCAGTAAGTCAATTGTGATAAGATTACTAGACCTTAATGATGTTGCTAACGATATCAAATTGAAGCCAACGAACAAAAGAAAGTATTCCCTATCAACGGAATAAGTAGCTTATTATTGATAATCTCTTCGGAATTAAATGGGTCTTAGAGTATTAGCATAAATTAAACTTTCCGTTAAACCTCCTTCCGAATGACAAATCCCTGCCTTAGGTAATATATATATATATATATATATATATATATATATATATATATATATATATATATATATATATCTTTAAATTTTGTGGACTGAGCTGGTATCGGTTTCGAGTCCGAGTCCAGCTGCAGCCCATACCGGGCCAATTCCGATTCCGGGACCTCCCATCACGGCCATTTCCGAGTCCAACGAAAACTGACGCTAGTCCGGAATTGAGTCCGAGTCGTTACAGCCCTGACGTTACAGCCCGTATCTTTAGTAGTAAAAATATTGCGGTTTTTTCTACACCCAAGAGAACTAAACGGGTATGCAATGGAATGCAAAAGCCACAATAAGATTAGCAGAGTCAGAAAAGATTGTTTATAAGCTGTATTGGGCTTGGAGCCATTTGCAACAGTAACTTGACAAGGAAATTCAATTTGGAAGATCCGCATTTTATGTTCTGTATTGGTCACTTATGTTAGGAGTAGTTCAATTGGGAACTGGTAGTAAATTTCTACATCAACATTGTAAGTCTGCCTGTGTTTTGAAATTAAAATCATTATTCTTTCAGCTACAATAAATATTTTGACCCAAAAGATTTCTTTGGTAGAAGATGATCAATGTTACGACGTAAAGGCACTAATTGATTCTCCTGTGGCATTTGATCAAAGAGGAAGTAAGTATATTTCCCACCTAGTCTGAATTTTCTTAGACAAATTTCGAAGACGCTTTGGTTATTTGATGCATTTTGATGTTCTGCTTTATTTTTTGTGTCTGAATTGAATTGAGTTTTTAGTTAAACAGAAACATCAAATATTCTCTAACACCATAGCGATTTTTGAACTAGATGAAAACATATCGGCAATACCATGAAGATCCAGCGATGAAGGCAAAATGTTGACATCTGCCTTAATTCAAGTTTACAAATTATTTTATACGCTATTGCATCATATGCATGTCACTGCATATTGACAACATGCCAACTTAAAAAAAAACAAACACGGTTAAAAAAACAAAAAAAACAAACACGGTTTTGCTTATTGCAGGACACGTTCTGACGACGGTACTGTGTATCTAATAGTGTTCTCTTGAAATAGATCTTTTTAAAAACTGGAATAAAAAGTGTAGAAATGCCTTTAACTTACAGCATCTTATGAAAAACGTCTTACACTTATTTTTTACTCTAGGATACCGTGTTTGCGGATTGGATGGAACTCGTGTCACAGATGCATTGGATATCGTAGATGACAGTTCCTACCTTTTGCCAGCCCATGGTTGTGAAATTAACATATGCTTTTGTACGTTTGATGACGGAGTACCTGAAGGAACTGAAGTCTTTTTCCTTTCACATTTGACTCCCCTATACGAAGGGGATCTGTCACAACTCATCAGAATAGAAATTAAGGATGATGACATAGCAACAAGTGGTAAGTGTTGCCTAGTAGGTAGATAGGACGAAGCACACTGGTAGAGCGTGTTATCATACATTCGTTTCTGAGCAAATTTTACCTTTGCACTCATTAATTAGTCTTGCAGTATTTATGACGTACAAGAGCGCCCTAACTTAATGAATGTATTGAATAAGCTCACCCTAAACAAAGACTGACGGTTGTTTCTACCGTATATTTCTAACAATAAACTCTTCCACAGTGAAAGTGTCTTAAATATGCAACTACCTCATTGCAATCACTGCACTGGTTGACATTAGAAGATATTTTAAAGATCAAATTGGTTTGGAAGTTAATCAATATGACATTTGAATTTATGAAAAAATTATTCAATCCTTAAAATCAGATTCATATTTTAACATCTTATAGATGCGACAATCACGGGAGTAGATGAATGCACAGCAGGAGATTTGAGCGGACTACTTGAAGATGAAGGAGAAATTCATATTTGTATCACAGCAAGTAGTGCAATAACTGGTGAAGTAGGTAATACTGCCTTCGATTTATTTGTGTATAATTTTGACTGAACTACACCTGAATGGTATGTTTTATAATCTGATTCTCGACCAGAAAATCTCTTTCAAAACATGAATAAGCCTATCAGTTCCTGAAACTGTATCAGAATTAGACTCCCAAAATTAAGATCGAAGGGTAAAGGTTTTCATCTAAGAACATAAGTGTTTCTCTAAACAGTGGTCAGATGGCGGGGGCAGGATTTCGGAGGTGAGGGCAAAGCCTGTGGTCCCCCGACTGATATGGATATATGTCCCAAGTGTACCGAAGGGGCATCACCAGGGCGAAGCGCGAGGTTGCACGCGTGGGGTCCAGAGGCCAGCGTTAGGGCACCCAGCGGGGTCCAGGAGCAGAGCCCTGGTGGGGCCAGCTAATGAACTTAGAAAACATATCCGTAAAATGAACAAGTCTTGATATATTTTATTTTGCTTGATTTATGAACGGGCTTTCTTGTCGTAGGTGAATATATTGGGTAGGATAATTTACACGTGTATTAATTTCAACACGCTTCACTCCGTGGCAGAAAGGCTATTTCTGGTGTATTAACCTAATTAACTGCACAGGGAAATCCTTAGTGTGGGGGTTAAGGAGGCGCTTGGGTTCAAAAACTGCAATAGACATTGGCGCAGGCGTAGGAAATCGTTTACACCAGTGGAAAACGAGATACTCTACAACAGAGGCTCTCAAGTGTTCTTGTTCGCAGGCCACATTTCAGGGCTGTAACGTCCAATCCGGACCCTGACTCGATTTCAGACTCAAGTCCGTTTTCCTCCGTACTCGGAATTGGTCCAAATGGAAGTTCCCGGGATCGGAATTGGCCCGGAATGAGCTGCAGCTGGACTCAGACTCTATTCCGATTCCAGCAAAGTCCACATGTTGTTTTGCCGCCAAAATGACGTCGCGTGACGTCAATGCAGTGGCGTGTCCAGGATTTCAGAGGTGGGGGGGGGGGCACAACCTGTGATTCCCCCGACTGACATGGAGGGGTGTCACAAGTGCACCGAAGGTGCACCACGAGCGCGAAGCGCGAGTTTGCACGCGTGGGGTCCAGGGGCCCACGCTAGGCCCCTGGCGGGGTCCAGGGGGCGAAGCCCCCGGAAGCTCCTGCAATATAAGGTAATAAGACCGCCGTCAATTGGTTCTAGAGGCCTTATTGATCAGGTTTCGTTTGTTTCAGATTTTGTGAAATTCGATGTCAATGACGGAGAGTTCAAGTTATCCTCTATGCGTTGTAAGCAGCAGTATGCTACAGTATGTGTCACATAGCTTACATTGACAGGGTAAGATCACGAGGTCTGCAAGATCACGAGGCCAGTCAAGAAGGCTGCTTGAGATGATCGCAAAAGTTAACAGCACTGTTTCATCCTTAAACCTGTACAGTTTTACCATTTCAGATGGTTAAAGTGACTGGCGCGAAGCATCCTGTCTAATTATTCACTGAAGGACGATTGGAAGAGCTCTATCCTTTGGTAAACAACCATATAATGAAAAAATTCTTTCCTCATTTCATTCTGTAGGCTACTTCTAAGTTTCGAAGGGTGGCTAGACGGGCGGAGGCAGCGACCCGAAGCCCTGACAGCCCCGATGCCGTCAAGGGGATGGTGAGGAGGGATCTGAAGAAAATCTGTGTACTCAACCATGTCATTGTTGGGCATATATGTGCATATACTAGAGGATTTCGGCGTTGATTTAATTTTCGGCCCAGAATGTAAAGTGTGAAATTGTAAAGCGCGAGAAGCGAGCGAAAATTTTTGGGGTTATCCTACACTAAAAAGAATCGGTACTTATTAAAAGCCAATTAAGGTCAATTGTCCTGGCAGTTGGTCCCTATCGGGCATAACTTACATTGTACTTTTCTCCTCGTGTACCGCACTACAGACCCAAGAGAACATTGACTAAATGAGGTGATATGAGGTGAAATTTCCAACATTTACCAGGCTAAATTCGTGTATTCAACTTCTTCAGTTACTTGAAAAGGTGGAAATGGTTTGAACTATATTTAGCTGTAAGTAACAGAACTGAGGAAGATTGGGCAAAGCGTACCGAAAATCTTGGGTTTCATTGCAGAAACGACCCTTTGAAAGCCAAAATAAGAAAAACTGATCGCAAATGCATGGCGACAGAATTTCCCGACAGAGGGCTAAGCCATGCCAACGACCCCAAGCTTCGACAGCCCCTCTGTCGAAGAGGTGGTGACAAGGGGATATGGCTTACTATCCCATGCCATTTCAGGGCATATTTTGCATAATATCACTTAATTCTTCATGAGTTGAGTTGCGCACTTTATATATAGTGGTCTTTGGAATCTAAAAACTTGAATTTGCAAAGGGGGCAAAAATTTTTGGCAGGTTTACACAAAAAGATATGTGATCATTATGAACATAAAGAAAAAAAAAGAAACACTGTAGGTTCTAGACCATATCGAGGATAACATACATTTTATCGAAACACCTGGAGTACACCCTATGAAATTGGTCCGAGTCGCTCGCAAACTGACCGTACCGCATGACACAATGACAAAAGAATAGGAAATAGGCTTAGCGCCATGGGATGGAACTTTCGACCTCCACATAAACAGTTTGCTCTGCCTACATGTTTCGTGGTAAGTTTGGCAGGACCTGTGCTATCTAGCAATGTGGAATGGAACTGCTGAAGATCCTGGAGTGACTGTACAGCGCGCGTAGCGCGCCGAAAATTTTGGGTTCTTATTAGAGAAATTGTCCTCTCTCAGGCGCCAACAGGGACTGCATACTCTATCGTATCGATTAAGACTCCCCGATGCGGGCCATCCCTGTTGAGTGTTCAGTGTGTCTCTTCAATATTTTTCTCTTCCCCTCAACCCTTAAATCCCCAGACTAAGGGATTTTCCCCCGACTGACTTCGGAAGTGGGGGGGCAGTGCCCCCCCCGCCCCCCCCCCCTTTGAACACGCTACTGCGTCAATGCATAAGGTCTATAGGCCTTTTGCAGTGACGTCAAGCGATGTCATTTTGGCGAGAAGCACACTGCTCGCACGGCATAAACTTCGCACGCGCTTGTAGAAGACTACGCGCGAATCCGACCGTTACACAAATCAGCTGTCTGCACTTGTTGGCGTAAGTTGCATACGCGATTTGGACGCTGTGCAGGCAAATCGCTTGTTGTTCTAGACCGTGTATTCTGTAAGCTGGCACTAGAAAGGAATACAGGCTGAAATGTTCTTTACCTTTACAAACCTTCAAATATCTAATCCCCAATTAAAGTGTAACCAATACTTCTCATGTTTCAATTGATTCAATTGATTGGTAATGACTGCCATACAATATGTATGTTACAGCAGTACAAATGGTATATAATGAATTTCTGCTGGCAAAGAGAGAGGAAAATCACTCTTATCCTTATTTTTCTGTCCTGAAAAATATCAAAATAAGGACAATGTCACATTTAAAGAAATTCCTTTTTGTTGAATAACAATAGAGCCTTCAAAAAATGGTTTAGAATGAATCACTGAGAATACGCCAGTCACAAGAGAGTGGAAGTATGCAATGTAAAGTCCCAATGAAGGTGCATGCAACTGTCTCCTGGGTACGTCACCTATAAGGACGTTTTGACTCCTAATGGATACAAAGTGTTATGAAAAGGGTAATAATTACAACACAAACCTCCTACTAGTTTCTAAGACTAGGAACTCATGCAAATGGAAGGATTAATGATAATAATCTTTTTAAGGTATCCGACCAAACGTTCAATACAAGGTTGGCTGTTTGTCGTACATTTCGTTGCCATTTATAGTGTATATATATATATATATATATATATATATATATATATATATATATATATATATATATATATATCAAGTGGTTAGAGCATCATCCGACTTGCAGCCGGAAGGTCTGGGGTTCGACTCCTGGCCGGGTCATAGCAAAGACTTTAAAATTGGAACTTACTGCCATTGTGCTTGGTGCTCAGCATAAGCAATGGAGAAGGGAAAACAAGCCAGTGAGCCACAACTGAAAAAAAACCCGAAAAAAAAAAAACAACTGGAAAAACTCTAACTCTCTCTCTATATATATTTATGTATGTATATATATATATATATAATTGTATATATATATATATATAAACATAAATGTACATATATAACAAAGACATATTAGTACCAAACATAAAGTAGGATATAGGAATAGAGTGCGCACTCCTAATACCGCATACGAAAATCCGCTGTGATTGCATGGGGACCACTGATCTACATGTTGATCAGTGATCTTGCCTCCATCCGCCATTACAGGTGGAGGGAAGAAGCTATGCTGTGCACGAGCATGTGTGTACAAACTGTATGGCGGCCGAGTCCCCTTGCGATCACAGCTGTTTCGGGGAGTGAGCACTCTAGTTCTTATATCCTACTCTATGGTACCAAACTAGATCTTCTTTCACGAACTATTTAAGCTACGCTTTAGTTATCAAATTCTGTAAGGTATCTCCTATATAACATTTTAGATATCACTCTTTCTGCTGTCACTGTCACCGTTGCGCTTAGCTTTTGCCTCAATTTCTCAGTCAGTAATACAATAAGGTTCCAGGCCTGTAATGATATAATATAATTCATTGCCTTGTCCATGTTTTTACAGATATTTCTATTATTTCATATGTTGGTTATTTCTTTCCAAATCTTTGAAATAGGTAGTACTTTTTTTTAACAGGTTTAACAACTTTGCCTGGTAATGTGAGAAACTCTGTTCGAGCCGGAGAAGACATATTGTTTTCCCCTGCCATTTTCAATAACGATGTCACTGCAACAGCCACTGCAACCATTGCCGATGACTGTGATTACAGACGAAAATATCGGGCAGCTATAATTCCAGAATCATCACCAGTAAAACTTGACCCCAATTTAGCAAATCTTGAGTTATGGTGGGATGAAAACGACTTCGGTGGGTGGACGGATTTTAAGTTATATTGTTAATATTTTACTCTCTTCCTCTTAAAGCTCAATTACAAAGGCCTTAAGAACAGTACCTTTAATGAATCATAAGAGGAAAAATCTTTTCTACAGCTTATTTGACACCCGCTGTTGTACAGTTCGGGATAGTCCCCATTTTGGGAAATTCCCCTTATCGGGAGAAATATTGATCTTGGGAGCCGCCATTTTGTCAATTTATTCACAAGTCCACTCGTTGTTTGTGCACGGTGACTGTGGCGAATGGGTTTTGAAAGCCCCTTGCAAAATTTGTCAGTCTAATGAAATGGAATTATAAATGAATATTCGGCAGGTGCATTGTCATAGTAGCTACAGAAAAGCCTCGTCCTAATCGGTGGTTCACCACGCCGTTTTTAAATTTTTGAAAAAAGTCAAGTTTTTGCCAGTGGTTTTTGTTTGCTAAACCTTGTCTTTAGTAGGCTAGAAAGCATATACAATGTGTTGCAGGCGCGGATCCAAGGGGGTGGGGCTTTTCCGGCCTCACCCCCCTTTTTCGCTACATCAACAATAACAAATACGCGAAAATTAGCATAATGTTAATATATACATATATACATATACTGTGCACACAGAAAAAAACGTCATGTTTTGCTGTCATACTGTTGTTACTTTTTTCTCATTAGAAATGAACGTATACCCCGCACAAGTTATAGGATACGAGAGGTGCCCTGTTACCTTCAAGCTGTTTCCAACTTCCGGGAATTTTGTGGACATATCACTCAGTACGTGACAGTAATTTGTGTTAAAATCTTGGCTTAACCTTAACAGTAACAACCATATCCTGTGAACTTTGTGTATACTTTAAAATAGATTGGGGACCATACTTTCACCTCTTAGCAATGGTTACAGTCTGTGGCATAACACAGCACAACACCCTTTGTAAAGCATATCTATAAATTTGCAAAAAAAATTTTGAAGAAAGAAACACCAGAAAACGCTCCTCAGAGTTAAGACTTTGGTCATTTTCTCGGTTTAGCTACCGGTGCTAAAACCACTGAGGTGTAGATTACGAGAACCCTAATATATGATAGGAATTACGTACCATGCAACAAAATTCTATCGAAACGGTGATGACTACTTACCTAAACATTATTTGAGAAGACACCACGATTAGCATAAAAATCTTGAATTTTAAAACATCTCAAAATATAAGGTTAATTCCTCAAGGGTGAATTTCAGAGATAGATCATGTAGATTCGTTTCCAGTCAACAACTGTCTGTTTGTAATAGTACTTTAGCGTTGTAACTTGTAACGTGTTCATGTTTAATTGCCTATAGAAACAACACTGTATGCTAAGTCCATGTTTTTCTTTCAAATGAAGCTATCACTGTTATAGAAGGTATAACTAGTGACTTGACATGCACTGCTGCTGATGACCCAATCCCGGATACACAAGGTACAGATCTAGTATGCGACGCCCAGAACGGTTTGTCAACAAACGGCGACCAGCACTTCAAAGTTCAGCTTTCTTTTACCAGAGGGTCCGAGGTAGCTAAGAAAATTATTGTGATAACTCTGAAGACTTACAGATCAAACTTTCCAGGTAAAAATTGTTAGCTTGTTTTCTTGATGAAAATCATGCTGTTGAAGTTCTGTTGGTCAACTGAAAAGTTCAAATACCTTTATGTCAAATGAATGACAGTGGTATGACAAAATTAATCTATAGAAAACGGTATATCTTCTAAACGGAATTTGAATTGGAGCGCCTATGGCGAATACTACTGGAGCCCCTTCGATATTATCAATACAACAACACAGGGCCCCATTTACAAAATTATCGAGGAAACCTGTAGGATACGGGCCGCCCATATTTTGAATTCCCGGAAATTTTCAATAAACGAGCATCCCTTTTGCCTTAACTTTTATATCTGCTTCTTAATGATTTAAAACAGAAATCCTAACCTGATTCCTTCCTACCTAAATATAGACTCCGCAGCACGAGTCTCAATTTTTTAATCTAGTATGTTGTATGGTAGGAAATTTCGTGAATTTGTACCAGGAAGGTTGTTACTGAGGAATGTCCTTTGGGTAACGATGCATGGCAAACTTGTCATAGGCTATACTGGTGTATTAATACTGGTAAATGGTTACATAAGTGCCTTAAAGGTCTGTTCGTTTTTTACGCATTTTCTTTATTACTGACATTGTTCATTAATAAAATAGTCAAAAGGCGGTTATTATCAGCCCTTTTTGCAAGTGGGAGGGTTAATTTTCCAACAATGTGCGATATGCACTGAACTATGGTGGCTATTCCCTTAAATCAGTGCTTTTCAGTTGAGTCCCAGGAAACTTGAGGTGAATTGAGATGGAGAAACGGTACGGGTGTGATTGCGTAAAGAGTACCGTACTGGATTTTCTTGAACATTTACACATCACATGCCTCGGCTACCATCGGAATGCCCGAACGCACTTTTGTATCTGGGTAACGACGAAATAATTGACGTACACCCACTAGTTGCTATTAGCGGGAATTGGGGTTTACCTAGACCACCTTTCATGGACTTCTGCATCGATGTCATATGTATATATTACCTTCAGCTTCACGGCATGTATACCACATAATAACAACGAATTAAGCAAAGCTTATAAGTTAATGCCAAGTTCTATTTCTTCCCTACACAATTTTACGGAATAAAATGTGTCTGGGTTGCCCGTTTTAAGGGAATAAAATAAGAAAGTCTGAGCTTGAGAGGCCTGGGAATTAGTGCCATTTCCGGCAATCTACCGGCCGCGGCATTTTTGTCCAAAAAAATTTGTAGGCAGCTGACGGCAGCAACCTGCATAGTTAGTTTTATGTATTAGTACCACCCCACAAATAATGTCACCACAATTGAAATTCAAACTAATGGGCTCCCTTATATAATAGGTTACCGGCATCCCTGCGGGTAAATCTGGCCCAGCTACATTTCCATTTAGAGCGGATTCTTGGATCAGGAGATTAAGCTGAGGCTAATCTATAGCATTTTTGGTCACGCAACACATGAAAAACAGTACAACTCCCTACTGTGGTAATCACATAAAATAATTTTATGGGTCCTGATACTTTTCTGATCCCTAAATATGGCCAGACACTTGTAATCATAAACCATAATAGGCCTACTGTAATTGTTTCGTAGTGACACATTTTGTATGAAAACTATTTTTATGACAAAACTGTGTGAATATCAATTTTCTGTTTTTACCTTGTTTCATCAAACAGCATATCACGTGGCCCAAGATGTTGTCGCCTGTCACGAATCGTCTATGTGTACCATTCAAGTCTGTGCGTTTTCTAATGCAGGTGGTGGAGCACAGGGTATGTCAGCAAAAAGAAAAAACGTGATTCTTTGTCATTAGAATAAACCTTAGAACTGTGGTTTCAAATTAGCAATTTTGTTGTTAAGCACTGTGTTTTAACTTAAGCAGAGAATGTCGACTACCGGTACATGAGCATTGATTAATCGCATTACAGGGTTTTCTCAATTTGAAATTTGGTGACCTCAAATGGTCATTGACCGACCACCAAAACATTCAGGCTTTTCTTGTTCAACATGAAGCTTTCGCAAACTTCCAAAAAGTATCTAAAGGTTTTCATCGGTCTGACTATCTCTGGTGACATCAGAATACCTTTCGACCGTCTCTACAGTCTCTACAGTCTCTACAGGATATATATATATATATATATATATATATATATATATATATATATATATATATATATATATATATATATATATAGTAGAGTGAGACTGGTTTGCAACAGGAAGGCTTGGTAGGATACGCAGGATCTCTAAAGATTCACAGAGTAGGTAATACACAGATAAATGGAGTAGAAAATACCAAACTCAACTACGTTCCAAGAAAAAAAAATGCACAAACACAGTGATGTTGGTAGGAAGCTTTCGGCTATCTTATCAGCCTTCTTCAGCCAACTGCATGACCAATAAAATTCTCTACACTTATAAATGGGCTAAATGCATGAAGAAAGAAAAGGTAAGTCGAGTTAAATTCCTTAACAGAAGGGTAAAACACGCTAAGCAAACAGCAATAAGAGGATAAGACAGTAAAATAGTCAAAGAAAGGATAAGCTTAAGAAAACATCAATTACGACAATTGACAACCAAAAAGAGAAAGTAAAAGGTCAAAGAAGGGATAAGCTAAAGAAAACAAATTCTTTCACGAGAAATAAATTTTTTTCTTTTATTGAGGCCTAAAGGATGAATTGTTCTTAACTGGGCCATCCAATAACCTTCCCGTTTGCATAAAATTGCTTCCGACATTAAAAGACATTAAGTTCATCATCATAGAAAAAATTCATTCTTCCTCCAATTCGGAAGCAATTTAATGCAAATGGGAAGGTTATTGGATGGCCCAGTTAAGAACAATTCATCCTTTAGGCCTCAATAAAATAAAAAAAAATTTAATTCTCGTAAAAGAATTTGTTTTCTTTAGCTTATCCCTTCTTTGAACTTTTACTTTCTCTTTTTTTTTTTTGGTTGTCAATTGTCGTAATTGATGTTTTCTTAAGCTTATCCTTTCTTTGACTATATTATTGTCTTATCCTCTTATTGCTGTTTGCTTAGCGTGTTTTACTCTTCTGTTAAGGAATTTAACTCGGCTTACCTTTTCTTTCTTTATGCATTTAGCTACCCAATACACATAGCATGTCCAGTTTAAACTGATCTGTGTTACAGAACTGTAACACGTGTTACGAGAACTGTTAATGGTACGATACGGTTGAGTGATTTACAGATAAGTAGTTAATTTAGGAGAACGGCTGTCGAGTTCTCCACATGGTACAGTGGTCAAGAAGGAAGGCATGATACCATGATTTTCGGGGTTCTGGGTTCGATTCCTCTTATAAACTTAACAGAATTTACTCTTTTTTTTTTGTAGGTTAGGGTTATTCTTAGTGTTAGGGTTAGGGTTAGGGTTAGGGGAAATTGGTGATATTTAAACGTTCCTCGTGTTACAAAATTATAACATGGCACAGTTTAAAACTGGAAACGGTATTCCACCATGTACAGTATTTACTGTACATGCTATGAAATTGGCTGATTTAGCCCATTTTATAAGTGTAGAGAATTTCATTGGTCATGCAGTTGGCTGATGAAGGCTGATAAGATAGCCGAAAGCTTCCAACCAACATCACTGTGTTTGTGCATTTTTTCTTGGAACGTAGTTGAGTTTGGTATTTTCTACTCCATTTATATATATATATATATATATATATATATATATATATATATATATATATATATATATATATATATATATATATATATATATATATATATAT
Source organism: Holothuria leucospilota (assembly GCA_029531755.1). Classification (NCBI taxonomy): domain Eukaryota; kingdom Metazoa; phylum Echinodermata; class Holothuroidea; order Aspidochirotida; family Holothuriidae; genus Holothuria; species Holothuria leucospilota. The sequence goes on along the minus strand of CM055968.1, from coordinate 18,985,194 downwards.
ATATATATATATATATATACATATATATATATATATATATATATAATAAGGTCAAAGTACTGCGTAGCACTTATGAAGTAGGTAGGTAAAAATGAAGTAGTAAATAGTGCTAAAAGTTTGTGAAAAATTCCACGACGTTTCGGGTTTAAACCCTTCATCAGGTGGCAAAAATGCAACTGATCGTTGACACGGCCAAACGTACAATTTAAAAAAAAATACACAATAAAATTGGGCACGGTAAACCTCGGCTAGGAAAACAGACAGTGTTAAGTGGTTACCACAAGTCAAAATAATGCAGGAATTGCTGCGTTATAACAGTTCAAGTCTAACGTTCAGACCATGTGGGGACAGGGTTTCCAAGTTTCATGATTAGGCGGTTTTCGGCAGCTAGGCGGTCATGATCGGAACCTCGACACGAGATGGCCGCCGAAACCATCAAGTCACGGATCGAGCATGTTGACGGGGGATTGAAGTGGGTGGCTACCGGGAACCCTGGGAGGTTCTGTTTGATTGATCTCAGGTGCTCGGTGACTCGGTCAGCAAGACGACGTTTTGTTTCTCCCACGTACAGTATATTACAGCGTTTACATACGAGAACGTAAACAACATTGGCTGAAGTACAGGTAAAATGCTGATGAACGTTAAACCGGTTGTTGTTGGGACCTACAATGGAAAGGTTTTTGTCATAACTGACCACCGGGCAAGTATTGCATCTCCCACGGTTGCAAGGAAAAGTTCCTGGGGTGTCAGGCACTACTGCTTGAGGTTGAGAGGCACGGACCAAGTGCTTAGATATGTTCTTTTCAATTCTGAATGCCGTGATGGGGGGATCAGGGAAATGGTCACGGGTGGATGGGTCATGACGGAGGGTCTCTACATTCCTGTAAATGGCACGTACAATGGGGGTTACAGATGGGTGAAAGGATAGGACCAACGGGATACGTCTGGTGGGTGTATGGTCAGTTTTGGGGGCAAGGGCAGAGGCTCTATCAATTCCTTGTATGCGTTTCAGGGCATTAGAGAGCACTCTTTGTGGATACTGGCGTTGTTCAAAGAAAGAAATAATCTGCTTGGAAACTTTAGCGAAATCCTGGTCGTCGGAACAAATCCGTCTGGCCCGTAAAAGTTGTGAGAAAGGAATCGAATTGGTACAAGATCTGGGGTGGTTGGAAGGGTACATGAGGTAGTTGTGAGAGTCAGTAGGCTTAAAGTGGAGATTGGACTTGATTTGACGGTCGGAGATGGATAGTTCCGTGTCTAAAAACACTACTGAGGAGTTGGAAATACAGTGAGTGAATTTCAAAAACGGGCAGAACGTTTCAGCAAAGTTAATGAACTTTTCCAAATCGTTTCGAGGACCCACTGCGACCCCAACAATATCGTCAATGTACCTTTTATAAAGTATGGGCTTGATCCCGGTGTATCGTGAGAACAACTGCTCCTCAAAGTGGCCCATGGTGAGGCAGGCCACAGAAGGTCCCAGTTTAGTGCCCATAGCTACTCCTTTAATTTGGCGGAAAAAACGACCATTGAACTGAAAGCAATTTTGTGTGAGGACTAGTTCAGTTAAGCGAAGAAAGGTGGTGGTAGGGATGCTAGGGTCCTGGCGTTGATCAAGGTAATGGCGTATGGCTGCTAAAGCAGCGTGATGGGGGATTGAAGTATAGAGGCTGCTGACATCCATGGTGAATAAAGTACGTTCACTGGGATTCTCAGGAAACTCAAAATTTTGAATTAACCTAAGGAAGTGAGGAGTATCCTGGATAAACGAAGGTAGGGTTGAAACTAATGGGAAAGTACAGAATCTACGTACTGTGAAATCAGAACCGTGGGGCAGCTGTGGGAAGACACAATGGGACGACCAGGATTATTGGCCTTGTGAATTTTGGGCAGTAGATAGAAATTGGAGATTTGTGGGCAAGGGTGCAGAAGGGCTTTAGCCGATTCAGGAAGATGTTTTTGACTTACAAGGGTAGCTAAGGTTTTCTTGACCAAGGTTTGGATTTCAGAAGTGGGGTCCATCGGCAGTTCGGTGTATGCTGTTTGGTCTGAGAGTTGTTTCTCAGCTTCAGAAACATAAAGATCTCGACGCCAAACAACAGTGGCACCGCCCTTGTCAGCAGGCTTAATAATCAAATTCTTGTTCTTCTTGAGGGACAGAAGGGCCTTCTGCTCGTCCAAAGAAATGTTACGAAAGGGAGTTACTTTGGGAGGAAGGAGACGTTCTAAATCGGCATTAATGGACTCAATTACACCGTCCAGGACCTTGCTTTTACCAGGTTTAGGGGTCCATGGAGATCGCTTAGACTGAAATGAACGGAAAACGTCCTCCGATGAAGTGTTGTCGGTTTCATCGGAATCTCCAAAATGTAAGCGAAGGCGGAGCCTCCTGCAGAACGAGGCCACGTCTCTGCGGATAGAAAACTCATCTGGAAGGGGGTTAAGGGGGACTAAATTCAAACCTTTTGAAAGGACTGAACGTTCAGGGGAGGATAATTTCATGTCAGAGGGGATGGTGACGACTAATCTAGTGTAAGGAGTACGGTCACTGCCAGGGGTTAGAGTGGAATGCTCCTTGGGTAACAAGGAAGCTAAGGTCTTAGATTTGGATTCTTGTAAAAAGTTGTAAAGTTTACGGTTATAGACATGGATGAGAAAATGTACTTCGCCAGCGTTAGGGAGTGAATTAGAAAGAAAAGACCTTTGTTCATTCATGGTCCGGTCAAATAAGGCCTTTTTCCTAACCATTCCGCTAATAGCAGAACGCATCAAACCAAACGAACACGAACGTAGGTAACGTGTGGTGTTACGTCTATGAACGGGGTCTGAGTAGGTATGAACGTGAAACTTGAGTTGAAAACCTCTTGGGATAACCTTCCTACGTAGGCACGTGCCCAAGAAGTGGATGTGGCTGGCAAACCTAGTTTTACTGAAGGTTGCCATAGCAAGAGAAAGTATGGTGTGAAAATGTTCGCTGGGATAGCGAGCAATTTCCTGTATAAATGTACTACGAAGCCTTGAAACAAACTGTTTCAAGCAGGGCATGGTCAACTGGTCAAAAAGGTCTTAAAATCGCAGTGAAAGGTAGTCAAAGACGTATATAAAATAAGGTCAAAGTACTGCGTAGCACTTATGAAGTAGGTAGGTAAAAATGAAGTAGTAAATAGTGCTAAAAGTTTGTGAAAAATTCCACGACGTTTCGGGTTTAAACCCTTCATCAGGTGGCAAAAATGCAACTGATCGTTGACACGGCCAAACGTACAATTTAAAAAAAAATACACAATAAAATTGGGCACGGTAAACCTCGGCTAGGAAAACAGACAGTGTTAAGTGGTTACCACAAGTCAAAATAATGCAGGAATTGCTGCGTTATAACAGTTCAAGTCTAACGTTCAGACCATGTGGGGACAGGGTTCCAAGTTTCATGATTAGGCGGTTTCGGCAGCTAGGCGGTCATGATCGGAACCTCCACACGAGATGGCCGCCGAAACCATCAAGTCACGGATCGAGCATGTTGACGGGGGATTGAAGTGGGTGGCTACCGGGAACCCTGGGAGGTTCTGTTTGATTGATCTCAGGTGCTCGGTGACTCGGTCAGCAAGACGACGTTTTGTTTCTCCCACGTACAGTATATTACAGCGTTTACATACGAGAACGTAAACAACATTGGCTGAAGTACAGGTAAAATGCTGATGAACGTTAAACCGGTTGTTGTTGGGACCTACAATGGAAAGGTTTTTGTCATAACTGACCACCGGGCAAGTATTGCATCTCCCACGGTTGCAAGGAAAAGTTCCTGGGGTGTCAGGCACTACTGCTTGAGGTTGAGAGGCACGGACCAAGTGCTTAGATATGTTCTTTTCAATTCTGAATGCCGTGATGGGGGGATCAGGGAAATGGTCACGGGTGGATGGGTCATGACGGAGGGTCTCTACATTCCTGTAAATGGCACGTACAATGGGGGTTACAGATGGGTGAAAGGATAGGACCAACGGGATACGTCTGGTGGGTGTATGGTCAGTTTTGGGGGCAAAGGCAGAGGCTCTATCAATTCCTTGTATGCGTTTCAGGGCATTAGAGAGCACTCTTTGTGGATACTGGCGTTGTTCAAAGAAAGAAATAATCTGCTTGGAAACTTTAGCGAAATCCTGGTCGTCGGAACAAATCCGTCTGGCCCGTAAAAGTTGTGAGAAAGGAATCGAATTGGTACAAGATCTGGGGTGGTTGAAAGGGTACATGAGGTAGTTGTGAGAGTCAGTAGGCTTAAAGTGGAGATTGGACTTGATTTGACGGTCGGAGATGGATAGTTCCGTGTCTAAAAACACTACTGAGGAGTTGGAAATACAGTGAGTGAATTTCAAAAACGGGCAGAACGTTTCAGCAAAGTTAATGAACTTTTCCAAATCGTTTCGAGGACCCACTGCGACCCCAACAATATCGTCAATGTTGGGGTCGCAGTGGGTCCTCGAAACGATTTGGAAAAGTTCATTAACTTTGCTGAAACGTTCTGCCCGTTTTTGAAATTGACTCACTGTATTTCCAACTCCTCAGTAGTGTTTTTAGACACGGAACTATCCATCTCCGACCGTCAAATCAAGTCCAATCTCCACTTTAAGCCTACTGACTCTCACAACTACCTCATGTACCCTTCCAACCACCCCAGATCTTGTACCAATTCGATTCCTTTCTCACAACTTTTACGGGCCAGACGGATTTGTTCCGACGACCAGGATTTCGCTAAAGTTTCCAAGCAGATTATTTCTTTCTTTGAACAACGCCAGTATCCACAAAGAGTGCTCTCTAATGCCCTGAAACGCATACAAGGAATTGATAGAGCCTCTGCCTTTGCCCCCAAAACTGACCATACACCCACCAGACGTATCCCGTTGGTCCTATCCTTTCACCCATCTGTAACCCCCATTGTACGTGCCATTTACAGGAATGTAGAGACCCTCCGTCATGACCCATCCACCCGTGACCATTTCCCTGATCCCCCCATCACGGCATTCAGAATTGAAAAGAACATATCTAAGCACTTGGTCCGTGCCTCTCAACCTCAAGCAGTAGTGCCTGACACCCCAGGAACTTTTCCTTGCAACCGTGGGAGATGCAATACTTGCCCGGTGGTCAGTTATGACAAAAACCTTTCCATTGTAGGTCCCAACAACAACCGGTTTAACGTTCATCAGCATTTTACCTGTACTTCAGCCAATGTTGTTTACGTTCTCGTATGTAAACGCTGTAATATACTGTACGTGGGAGAAACAAAACGTCGTCTTGCTGACCGAGTCACCGAGCACCTGAGATCAATCAAAAAGTACCTCCCAGGGTTCCCGGTAGCCACCCACTTCAATCCCCCGTCAACATGCTCGATCCGTGACTTGATGGTTTCGGCGGCCATCTCGTGTCGAGGTTCCGATCATGACCGCCTAGCTGCCGAAAACCGCCTAATCATGAAACTTGGAACCCTGTCCCCACATGGTCTGAACGTTAGACTTGAACTGTTATAACGCAGCAATTCCTGCATTATTTTGACTTGTGGTAACCACTTAACACTGTCTGTTTTCCTAGCCGAGGTTTACCGTGCCCAATTTTATTGTGTATTTTTTTTTAAATTGTACGTTTGGCCGTGTCAACGATCAGTTGCATTTTTGCCACCTGATGAAGGGTTTAAACCCGAAACGTCGTGGAATTTTTCACAAACTTTTAGCACTATTTACTACTTCATTTTTACCTATATATATATATATATATATATATATATATATATATATATATATATATACATCTATATAAGACCTTAGGGAGACAAATTTCTTTTTTACTTTAGAGCGGATGCTATAAGGGAGACGGTCCATCCGTATATATATATATATATATATATATATATATATATATATATATATATATATATATATATATATATATATATATATATATATATATAACTCAATCTGCAGACAGAACTGTTTCGATCTTGTTAGATCTCATCAGTGCAGCTTATATATATATATATATATATATATATATATATATATATATATATATATATATATATATAAAACAAATAATAAACCGGCATCAAATTTAGGCTGAGGCTTAATAACCACAAGAAAACTGTGCAGGATAAATCAATAAGCTATCCTGTATCAAAACATTTCAGTAGTGAACCTAACCACTCTTTATCTTATTTAAGATGTATTCTGCTCGTCTCTAATTACCCGTCTGTCACTCAAAGACTCAAATCTGAAAGCAAGTGGGTAATAAAACTGTCCACACACACCCGTGGCCTAAACAAGGAGCTGGGCATCTTATGCGATTTCCCCTCTGTGATTTATTACCGTCACCAAGGGGTTTAACCTCATTGCTATGTCTGTTATTTGTAAATTAACCTTCACTTCACATTTTGCGCTGAAGAAGGACACCCCTTGTCCGAAATATACGCTATTCTGTTACCGTATCTGTGCTCTCTTATTGTCATCTTTGTGGTGTGTTCTACTTACTATTATTTTTATGTTTCATGGAGCATACGTGGATTTTCTCTTATTATATATATGTATATATATGTATATATATGTATATATATGTATATATATGTATATATATGTATATATATGTATATATATATTGGGGTGATGGAATCCACGTGTGCTCCATACAAAAAATACAGTAGACGTTAATAAGGCCAACAGGCCGGTTGACATTTTGAAGCACGTATTCGATCTATTGCAAATATATAGCAAATATGTACAATATATGGTGATACGAAATTTTCGAACACACCTGTGTTCTTCATCAGCGTATAACGACAGATGACTGAGAAAAGGCTAGCAATAAGAAAGATTCACTAGCAAAGATTCACAAGCAAAAGCTAGGCAGTCAGATTAATTGGGGGTTGTGGAAGGTGTAATCACTGATTATCCCTAAATCCCTATTCAGACCCGCGATGTGTGTATATATATATATATATATATATATATATATATATATATATAAGGTTCTAACTAAGTGTAGATCATAAAGTGGTAGTCATAGTCGTAGAGGTGGATTGATTACGAAATAAACAAAACATACAGGTACTTTACTGTTAGAACGTCTGAATACTATAGGCCCTGGGTTCTTAATGGTGGCCCCCTGGCCACATCCGGCGAGGCGATCCAATCCGACCCTCGAATAACTTGAGGTTTAAAACAAAATATGAGGTTTCTTTCCGACATATATTGTGATGATGACAGAAAATTATTAGCTTCAAATCGCAGCATAACCTGCCATTACGCTGTCTTCAAAAACCAAAAAGCACTATCTTCAAAAAGCAAAGAGATACTTCAAAATCCTCCTTCACTTTCACAAACAATAGTTATGGTCTCCGTTACCAGTTTCTAGTTCCTAATTTGTTTTTTCAGGTGTTACATATACGGATATCACTACGGACGTTGGTGTGGACTACACAATTCTAACCTCAACTTTCACGCTATCAACACCAAGCAGTACCCCGGAGATTGTGGATGCCTTTGATGTAACCATACTAAATGAATTTACCTCTGCGGAAATGGTTGAAGAGTTCCTTATCACGTTCACAGATACTCCCTCGCTAGAAACAACTACAGTGCAGATTCTAAAAAGGCAAGGGGATGGTGGTAAGTCTTCTCCACATGAATGAACGAAGGAAAAATGAATCAGTCAATCAAATTAGAAACAGTCATCTTGAGTAATAAGGTTTTTTCTAGGTCAAGATCAAAGTTCAAATGAAGGTCACTGATTAAATTGCCGTATTAAACGTTGCTAGAGGTGTCGCAAACTCCCCGTAAGCCCCATCAAGTCCCATCAAGTGAAATATCATATTGGACGAGTGGGTATTTTTATCTGACCACGAAAACTTGTGCATGAGCAACGATGACGCTATAGGTCAAAGAAAGATTTCGCTGCAGTCTTCATCTGCTTGTCAGTACATTGGAAAACTTTCATTATATCAGAAGATATGTAAGGAAAGTGTGAGAGAATAGATTTGTTACTTCTTGGATGGCTTCCATGCTAACTTTCTTTAAGGATAATTTAAGGGGTGCAGTTTCTTCCGTCGATCGTTTTTGAAAAACGTTTGACTTCATCTGATATACCATTCGGTATGAGGGTAAAATCTTAGGTGAACATTTGACAAAAGGCAATCGTCCAGTTTTACTAAATACATAACGGCGTACAAATAGGTCTTTTCTCCTAAAATCAGAAATAGCGTCTGGATTTGACCAACGGGTTTGACGGAAAGCAGGGTCACGGGAAGAATGAGGAAAGGGAATTTGATTAAAACCTTTCTAAAAATTACCACCCTACGTTACAGACAATACTTTGCACAATAAACCTATATGCTTGCTGATACCGACTGCAATGCTGACTCAGCGATTCCCAAATGATCTGACACCTGATCACTGGCATGGCCCCCGTGAACGAAGGGAATTTTGTGGAAAAGCCTTAGTCGGTGCGGAAAAGTTGGTAGTTCTCGACGGCGACTAATCTTCCTCACGATTTCTACCTGTTTTGTCTTCTCAATAGGGCAGCAAAGAGACCTAAACGTTTCGGCGCTGCCCTGCGCATTAGAGTTTTGATTGTCTGTTTCTTCCATAGTGCCGTTCATGGGCGTCAATCTTTACTCGAATGTAGGGGGACATGGCCACTTCTGTCAAAAATTTACTGTGTAAAAATCTTAAGTCAATGGGCGTTTTTTCCAAAATGTGGGGGGACGTGTCCCCCTGTCCCCCCCCCCCAGGACTGACGCCCATGGTGCCGTTCCATGCAGCTAAAAACTACATGCCCTTTCCACCTTACCAACTTATTCTATCGGTAGACTACACTATGTCAAGGTTGGGATTTTCATCCCATAGCGCATATAGCCACAGGCCCGTATGCAGCTTTTTCAGAGGGGAGATTCGATTTTACGCTAAGCGCAACATAAAAATTTTCCCTCGCGCCCGGCGCACGGTATATTGCCCTTCTCAGCCGGTATTTGGTATGTCCAGAACTGGAGACTTTTTTTTTTTTTTTTGCTCTTGACCCTTTTAGAGGCCTACTTTGTGTCCCCGACGAAGTGAGGACCTTTTTTTCGGGCCTTCGGGCGGAACTCTACTCATAATGTCAGGGCGGACGAACCCCCTGAACCCCCTGGATACGGGCCTGAGCCATTTTCTTTTGTGTTCGTCATACGGTACGGTATGCGACTCGTGGAGGAAGATTTGGTAATTTCAATGGGGCACACGTGGTGGAGACGATACAATGTTCGTAATCTCCGATAAGTGTCATAATCCCTGGTGACAGTTGATCTATTTATGTAATGGGTAGATGTTCCTTATGTTGTATCCAAGAAGTTTCTAGCGCTTCCCGGGCTATAAATTTCCACGATTCATATTTCCTGTGAAACATTAAAACAGCACGAAACTCTACACATCAAGTATATAATTATATTACCGGCATGCAAATATGCCATGCAATGGAATGACAAATTACAAAGGTCATCTTGCCAATCCCCTCCTCAACCCCGTCGACACAGATCTGTATAACCCATTGCCCATGTCGGGGCTTCGTGTCGCTGCCACCACCTCGTGTCGCTGCCACCACCCTGGTCGGGGAACTTGCCCCCTGTCGGACAAATCCAGGTGCCACCCCTGGCAGTAAAAAAGCGGCTTTTTCAGTAATGGAAAATTCGTTACACTCAGCTGCTATAGTTTTAGTTTTTATTTCAATTTACATTTCAAGTATATTGACGGTTACCATAAATCGAACATAAATCAATCTTTTGTTGGTAAAAAGTACAGAAAACATGAACTTATATAAAACGGATAAAACTTTCTATTGTGTCTTCCTCATTCTGTAATATTTTCCTTGTGTTGTGGGAAAAGAAGCACTCCCTAGTAACTGAGGCTTGAACTGGAGGCGGCAATACACTATTAACACAATGTTTCTGATGGATGAGTCGATCGCTACCCGGTAAAAGTAAATCAGAGATTGTCATTCACCGAAGTCAGGATTAGTTACAAAAATCAAAACCAAGGCAGTATAGACATTTTTAACATTTTTTAACATTTTTAACCTAAAAGTAGGTTTTGCCTAAGACATTTTCAACCAAGTCTTAACTGAAATTTAATAAAAATGCTACAGTAGTTTATCCTTTGCCAAAACTTGCAAACTTGCGTTTGAAGTAAATTTTTCGTTTAAAAGGAAGAATTAACGAAACTATAGTGTTGATTTGTGTTTGGTTCAAAAGTTTGAATAACATAGCAGTTGCATGCTATACTAGTGTTAGGAACGCACTGGATGACTCAAAGTACCCTACCATACAAATGAACCATCTGCTGTTTGTGCATTATGCGGAGCTATTGTAACGGATGACCCAAATATGCTGGCAAAGAAATCACAAGTGTAAAATGAAGTTGTGACATTTTTTGTCTTCCATAAAGTTAAAAATGTATATTTGAAGCAGGCTTAATTGAATACCTGACAGCTTGAAAAATTTGCGTTTTCACTTCTACCTGGACCAACAGGCTTGTGACTTGATTTGTGCTGGCCAAATGACTAGTTCTGACTTGACTTGTAAAAATTTGTGATTTGACCTAACTTGGGATGTGTTTTGACTACTTGTGACTTGACTTGCACTTGCAAAAAATGACTGGTGACTTGACTTGGACTTGCAAAAAATGACTGGTGACTTGACTTAGACTTGCAAATATTGACTTGCTACCATCTTTGCCACTTCAATAATGGTATGTCACTCTTAACCTTCCTTAGCGATGCTGAGAGAAGCCCTAGGAAGCATAAGGTCTGTTCTAATGCAACAGTGCACCATAATGCAAGAACATAATTACATTAGAGCAACGGTGTCTTTAGCTTACTGTTTTCGATAGATGCTAATTTATTAAAGAATTTAGGTGGAATAACTATTACAAATATGATTCCATTAAATCTACGAGTTACGAATTGTGACGCTCATTCAAAACTTCTACCACTCTTGTCGCCGGTGGGTAGAACGTATACCAAATGGGGAAATTTTGTGGCTTGGCAAAGGCAAACCCCAGACTTTCTGGGATAAATGAACTCAATGTTGACGATTGACAATTTTTAATCATTCTAGAAACCAACACAGACTGACAGAGGGCCCCAGTTTAAACATTTTAGAGTAACGGGACATTGCATGTTGTTTGTAAAGATGATATTTATTTCCACTGAACAATTTGATACAGTGACTAACAGCTCATAAATTGTACCATGGCAGATATCAATCTCGGAACCAACGACGTTGGAGAAAAATTTTTCGTGATGGAGGGCGAGCTATATTACACACCAGATCAAGTTGACCGTTTCCAGACTTCTATTCGGCTATCATACCTTGACTTCTTTAGACCGGGTGAGTTTGTAGGAATTTTTTTAAACGGCTGATTTAATGGCCACAATATTATGTCATTTCATTAATATATGATAGAGTATGTTTGTATTAGTTCAACATTCACTTGAGAAAAGTAAAAAGGGGTTTTACGCTCTAGATATAGTATTCACGTATAAATAATATGGCATATAACTTAAAATAAATAAAGCTGACCTTTTAACTTATCCAGGGGCGGATTCAAGGGGGTCCAAGGAGTCTGAACCCCCTTTTTTAGCAGTGAAAGTTTTTTCAAGGATGTTCCGTTTATTTTCTATCACAAATCGGTCGCAGCGATCAAAATTTTTGTAATCCCTCGCAAAGTATCTAAATTTTCGCGCGCCGTGCGCGGTTCAGCCTTTAGTTCTATTTTACTTTAATACTTTCTCCTCAAAACTTGTTCGGGATTTCCAATCTTTTTTCAAAGGTACGCATACGGGTTTCATAGCAATTATTGTGTTAAGCTCACTTTGTTATGGTCTACACTCCATCATGTCCGATGACCATTGTTGGGACGATAATACATGAAATAATGTTGGCAAGAACTATTCTCCAATAAAAGAGGGGCAATTCCAACCTAAGGCTTGCAACCTTCAACAGGCGACTATGTGCCTACTTTATATTATGAGCAAAGGGTCCCCTCCCGTTAGACCCCTCCTCCGAGACGGGACTTCACACAAGGAGAGAAAAGAAGTACCCAATCAGCTTGCAAATTATGGTAAAATATGCACACTTACACCGACTGTCTGGCTTATCTGGGATGCGAACAAGATATCATTTTCATGTGGTGCTTCTAGTCATTAAATACTGGCGGCACCTCGTGCTATGACTAAAAAGTTGACGGTCCTGCTTTTGAATGGGGCATAATTATAGCCATTTAAACGTCTGTGGTTCACGTCGTAAGAGTCACCAAATTGCACAATTTCATCCTCAATTTTGAAAGATTCCCATGTCCGGAGGGGACATCCCCTCCACAACCCTCCCCCATAGCCGCTTCACAGCTCACTCTTGTCTTCGGCACTAAATGAACCCCTTTTTATATTTTGTATCAGCCTCTACTTAAGTGGGCATACCATTCATCAATCCTAAAACTTTCGGGTAACTAATGATATATGGCAAATAAGAGGGTCAATTAGTATTCACAATCTTCAATGGGCATAAATTACAACGGAACCAGACGTCATGCATGATAAATTATATTGCATAGTTCTGCACTTACTAAAATATAAAAAGAAAGCCAAGAAACCAAGGTTTCTAACTGTGCAACAGGTGTTTTGTTTTCGGCTAAATGAGTTTCATTTAGAATGCTCATGGCTTTAAAACATGATGCGATGCAATTTCAAATCCTACTTGTCTAGAAAAGAGTTATATAGCAACTTGTTCACGATCCTTGGGATGAGTGGCATGTTTACCTTGGGGTTGAACGAAACATTTTAAGGCTCGAGAGTCCGTTTAACAAATGCACAAGCAATTCCGATATGAAACATCTTTGGTTGTTGAGGAAACTACATAAGCCAACTTTTCTACAGTCATCAGGGGAAGGCGTTAATGATTACTGAGAAATTAAATATTAATTTACGATCATTAGGCTCCCTCCTCAAGTAACTGTTTGGACAATGTGTCTCTCAAAATGTGGATAAGACAGTCTTATCCATATTTATCGTAGTCGTAACTGCGATCTTTTTTGCGGCTTCATGTAGTCTTTCTCAATAGGCTCCCTCCGACCGATGGATAATGAAATGACCTTTAATATGTGTTAAATTGTACCCAGCAGGAATGGTTGTATTATCTGTGCAAAATGTTTACAGAGTGATTATTTTACATGATTCACCCACTCTAACCGTAATTTGCAGCAAGTCGTATAAGTAATTATTTTACCAAGCACTACGAGCGTTGGAAAATGCTGTCTTCTAAACTGAATTTTATGGTGGGCTTAACAAGCACTTTAACAATTTGAAGGTTGCTGATATTTTTAAAGTCCACAATTATGAGATTCAGGATTAGTCTTCCTGTAATACACTGGACTCATGTCCCGGATCGTACAATACTCCAGGGTCCCGTTGCCCCTTCGAAGCGATTCAGGATCTCCCTTTTTCCTCCGTGACTCAGAATAGACGCAGTTGCTTCGGGGAGATAGTATTGCCCACGGCTGTTCATCTTCCTAAATTCCTACTCCTCCTTTACTCTGAAAGCCGATCAGCGTCCCTGGCAATCAACATCAACGGTTGTTTGAACCTCCTAATTGTTTCGTAAATAGGATTCGTAAAAAGTATTGAGCAGAAAATGTACCTATCGACACATTACTGGAAATACGTGATAAGTCTTGATATTGTATTTAGGCGAGAAAGGTACTAAAATGGCTAATATTTTTTCAGTTTGTTGGTTTGACTCAAGGGGTATAACTGCTGAACGTGGAGTTGACTATGAACTTGTGGAAGTTGACAAAACAACATCAATGTGGATACAAATATATGACGATGGCCTTGTCGAAGAAATTGAAGAATTCATCGTTTGGGCAAAGTGTGACTTCTGGCAGTCACAAGCATGTGAATACACCGCAACATATTACATAATCGATGACGATAAAGGTACACTGTAGTTTAAGAGGTCTCAATTATAAATTTTGTTGAAAAACTATCTTAAAATGTTAAACATTACACACGAAAAAACGAGGACATTAGTTAAAACATTTGACCAATTTTTTAAAACATATCACCAATTTATTTTCAGGGACAAAAATATAGAGTTGGTATAAACCCTGATCTCTTTACAAAGCGAAATCGGGAGATAGGGGAGATAATGCAGGATAGGTAGAATAATGACTGTTTTAGTGGGTTGAAATAACCCGATGTTATGCTCAAAGAAATGTGTACCAGCGAACATATATTTTGTATGAGTACAGTTCCTTTATTAGCGTGTGTACCCTCATACGAACTCAAACAAGTGTGGGTAGTGACTACAAGAAAAATGGTTCGTACACCTATTGCTAAATATAAAAACGAATCTCAATTTTTTTCGTCCTCCTAAAATCCCGAGATGCAGAGCCATCCTTACGATTTTTTGAAGATTCTGGAAAACGTATTACGTATAAGATTTAGGAAAACGTATACAACATATATCTACACAAACATCGGTCTTAGTTAGAAGGCCTATTGCCTTGAAAGAATATGGTACTTGAAAAATTTCGTTTGTTGACGGCCTTTTCCTTATTAACATAACCATGACTTTGTGCGTCATAACCTAGTTCATTTCAAAAGTATAAATTTTATCCAAGCTTGCCACTTTTACAAATAGTGAAGCAATAAAAAGTTAGTTTATTTGATCATAAATCCATAGTACGAATTTCTGAAGTAAAAGTTTTGTCTTAAAAGGAATTTTCGGGACTTTTTGAAAGTATGATAGGTTTTCGTTTTCCTAATCTGGTTGTTTAGTACTGATTTTCAATCCATAATTGTTAAACAGAACTTTATATCGATGTATCTACGGTCGAAATGCCAAGCACAACTGATTTGGGAAGCACAACCGATTTGGGTAGTACAACAGCTGATCCCAGCACCACTCGACTAGCAAGTACAACACGACATGGAAGCACAACTAAAGAGGGCAGCACAACAAATATTCCAAGCACAACGGCTGTGCAGAGTACAACAGAAGTGGGAAGCACAACACCTATTCCAAGTACTACAGCTCTAATGAGTACAACAGATTCAGGCAGTACCACTGCTAGCCCAAGTACAACATTAATTCAAAGTACCACCGACATGCAGAGTACGTCAAATGCATTAAGTTCAACACATGTTCCAAGCACAACAGTACAGCAAAGTACAACGTTTGAAAGCACGACAGCTGTAGAAAGCACTACAGCTGTAGAAAGCACCACAGTCATGCAGAGTACTTCAAATGCATTAAGTTCAACACATGGTCCAAGCACAACAGTACAACAAAGTACAACGTTTGAAAGCACAACAGCTGAAGAAAGCACTACAGCTGAAGAAAGCACTACTTTTGTGACTTTTACCATGCAATCTACCACTGGTATTGCAGCCGGGGTAGAGACTTCCACATCTTTTCCAAGAACCCTGGCTACTACCTCTTTCGCACAAACCTCTGATAGAACCACGGAAAAATTAGTTCCAGATGATTCGACTGAGGTAACAACACAACTAGTTCCAGATGATACGACTGAGGTAACAACACAACTTACAACGAGAGAATTTACAAGTAAGGTTTTAAACATGTAAAACTTCGAATAGTGTTTGTATAATAGACAGATCAGCAGATGAATATCCCGAAATGGTACCACTTTTAAAAAGTTTATTAGAAAAAATGACTGCAATATTATTTTTATGATAAGTAAAGTTTATCCATTTTGTAAAACAAACAGTAAGCATTTCACAGTTAAATTCCTCTTTCTTGCCAAATCTTAATTAACGTTACAGTAAGTTTTGCTTTAATAATGACAAATATTTATGCAAAACAAAAACATAGATAACAAATTTCATTTTAATTTCGTGTATGGCTATTTCCATTTTTCCTTGAAATATAACTTTCTGAATAAGTCTGACAAATCCACGCCACCGTAGCCTTTATTCTGTACTGCATCATCATAATAATCTTATTCAAGATTTGAATAGAAGAAAATAAAAACATGGCTTGGAAATTTTTTTAAGACAGCAAACTATACTTCATTCCCAGCTCCACGTGACTTTCATTGTGCTAACTGTCATGAAAATGCAGTGTGTGAATTTGATGTCAATGGGAATGGAGTTTGTACTTGCAACGACGGCTTTACAGGAAATGGCTTTATCTGTGAAGGTATATGCTTTTACTAATCATCTTTATGCCTGAAAACGAATGGGGAAATAGTGCTTGCCTCCAAACTAAGATCATGAAGACACTGTTAACATTTTAAAAACATGTTGGCAAGAATACCTTATATTCTTAAATTATAATACATCAGGATGCAGTGCTGTTTGTGAATGCACATATTATATTAAGTCAATATAGTATTTGAAAATGCTACAAAAAGGAAAAGATATCAATGTTTTGACTTGTCATAATTTCTCTACTTAATGTAATTTTAGAAAGTTCCGTCTAAACAGAGAATTGGTGAAGAATTCTTTTAATTTTAAGCAAAATTAAACCACTTTCTAACATACTTTATGGATATTGTAAACACACTAGAATGGTTTCATCCACAGCTGCCAACCAATTACAAGGGCGATTTCTTTGTTCTGATAACCTGCAAATTTCTGCAGATCATGTGTGTGACGGTTTATCAGATTGTGGAAACGATGAAATGGTTTGTCAAGGTACAAAATTTCCATCCAAGATGTTACTGCCTGATGCAAGAGGTTAAATAAATTAAGGTTCAGAGTAATTCTGAAACCAGACCAGGGCCATACTCTACATAAGAGTATCTACGGTGGGATACAGGTTCAAAATTTTACCGATTGGAAGTTAAGTTTAGACAAAGTACCATATGCATTTTTTTTGTTTTCAGGAATGAAACCTGAGCATCCACTTTGGCAAGTCTTTGCATTTATTTGTTTCAAAATACGTGTGCTAGTTTGTCTACACGATATCTTAGGGAGGGAAACTCCAGCACTGAGTTTCTGGAGAAGTTCAAAGGTCATCTAAGGTAAAAGCAGGTCAAACTTTGAAATGTTGTCAGCACGATATCTCAAGATGGGAAACACGGATACTTTTCATACGTAGCATGTGGACGAAGGTTATGGAGTAAAGAGAACCCTCCTGTTTTTAATGGAGGTCATATGTGGTTAGCAGAGGTCACTCACTGGCAACCTAAATACAATACCTCAAGGTGAAGAACATGTATACCTTTTCATGATTAGAATTTAAATGCATCTTCTAGAGTAAAGGAGCGCTTGTCTTCTGGTGAAGGTCAAAGGTTATTGGAGAATTCTAGAGGTCTGAATTCCAGTCTTTTCAGAACCATACCTCAAGATAAGAAGTACAGATACTTTCCATGCTGAGCAGATAGATGTATTGTATTCAGTATGTTTCGTATTAGAAAAATGCAAGTTGATTATACTGAAAGTCTTAGTATATTTAAATTAGTTCTTTGTAACCCCAATGTAACAGATCATAAAGGAAGAAATAGCAAATTTTAACTGTCTCGGAAAGTCTTAGCTGAATGTGATTAAGGACCCTTTATAAAAAGTAAATGAAACCTTGTGGAAAGAACTCTTCATGAGTAGAGAAAAGATCACAACCAAATTTTTGAACTCTCTTAAAAGCGAACAATACCACCAATTTTAAGTAGTGCGGCAACATCAACTGTTGTAAAGGTACACTATGATAAAAGGACTCAACTTTTGATACCCTTAGAACATATACGACCCTCGTTCGTATTGACATTTGATGACTTATTCTCAATCAATTTATGGACGTTTTTGATACACGTTCCCAACTCTACCTTTTGCTGTAAAGGTGTTCACGGACATTTGGTACATCTGTTACACACGTCTATATGTTGACACTTTATTTTGTGACTGTTAAGTTGAACACAAAGATTCAAGATGCATATTAAAAGCTAGTTTCAGTAATGAGATCTTCTGCTGTTTATGCATTGAGGATGACCAACATACCTGAAACAGCATGGAGAACATCAATTATGCATTAATCTGGGGAAATAGACATTATGTCATGTACCATTCTCCATTTCTTGAAGTTTCATCATAAGTGTAACTTTTTTGTGGAAATTGTGCTTGATGTGGGTGAAACCTACAAAAAGAGCCGGTTGATATTTTCCTCAAAGAACATCAGATTTACTGCTGTTTTGATAAGTTTAGCAACGATTTTCGCGGTAGCAAACTTTTCTTCAATTTTAAAAGTCAAAATGATGTCTAGAGAAAAGCGTCAAAATGTTAAGTTATGGCAAACTTTTTGCTTTTAAAGCCCCTTCAACTTAGTGGTAGTTTTCATAAAATAAGTTAGGCTTCAATATTATGTAGTTTTATTGTAAACAGTATTTACAACGTCTTTGTAAATGAAAGTGTTTATTACATTTGTTTGAAAAGGTACTTGTTTCGCTGTTCAACCACCACACAATGGATTCCAAACGGATTCCCTTCGAAGAGCTCGCTATCGAGAGGACGATCAAATTTCATTCGGTTGTTTTGATGGCTACACGCTCTTTGGTGACGCAACCGTAACTTGTCAACAAAGTAGTTTTGGCAATATACCGGAATGCAAAGGTTTATTATTTATTTGCATTAAACTAAGCCAGGA
This sequence comes from Holothuria leucospilota, assembly GCA_029531755.1. Classification (NCBI taxonomy): domain Eukaryota; kingdom Metazoa; phylum Echinodermata; class Holothuroidea; order Aspidochirotida; family Holothuriidae; genus Holothuria; species Holothuria leucospilota. The sequence goes on along the minus strand of CM055968.1, from coordinate 18,966,539 downwards.
CATAACAAAATCACAGGGTTACGTTCGGTATTGTTCTTTAGAACAATATGATCCTTAGTAGGCCTACTTTCAAGGTCGTAAGGACAATAAGCACGTCGAGAATGTTTCAAACCATTCTTTGGTATGATCTGTAATAACACTTAAATTACTAACACTCTGTAAACATGGTAAGAAGAAGGTTCCAAATACTGATTGGTTGTGCTAATACAATGATCCCAGTGGTAGATAAGCATACATCAGCAAAGCTATTCATAAAAAGCATCCTTGACAGCAATCGCAAGGGATAAGGGGTAGGGTATTGGGGTATTGCAGGTCTACTACAGCCTGCAAAATTGTCACTTTTAGTATTTTAATCGTCATAAATACTTAATGGCTTTACAGAACGAAGTATACACTATATGTCTAGTGTAAAATCTTTGCAACATGGTAGTCAAAAATAAGATTTTAAAGCACTTCACTTCTGCGCACGTTAGATTGGCCACGACAAAAGTAAGGGGAAGTAAGGACCAACTTTTGCAGCTTCAATACCTACGACAATTTTTTAATTTGAATGGGTTTGGAACAGCAACTATTTGGCCGGAAGACATTGTAGACTGAAATACGAACACAAAATGGCTCGTTAAATATATTCAAGGGAAAAAAGTAGGCCACAGAAGTGCGGGAATCGGCGTGTGTTACGTCATTGCGATTGTAAACTTATGTTTTGCTGTTTTCTAAAAATTTTCGATATTGATAAGATCGGGTGCATTTGAATAAATTTAGTTAATTTAAGTAGAACTAGTACAATAGTAAGAATAATGGCAATTCTTTCATAGACTTTTACCATACCTTGTTTCTTTACATGGAAAGAAGGGCATTAAAGTTAACCTCATTTTGAGTTCTGGCTGTGTGCGTATTCTGTGAGCACACATTATTTACCACGGTATGGCGATAAAATAGCTTATCCCAATAGAACATTTTCCCTGTTTAGGAGATGGCGAAGCTAATACGGCAAGAAATGTTCTCTGACATGATACTTTGGTTGAATTTACCAGAACTATCCCACTTGCGGAGTCCGGGGACAAGGGTATAAAGTAGCAATTGCAACATGAGGCATGAGTCTCTATCACATTTTAGAACATTGTATTTACTGATTCAGTTTCTTTGATTATCCCATCGCTGACCAGTAAGAGATGGTTTGAAAAGATGTACGATGAAAACAGAAAAACACCGGTTTTAGGACTTGAGAAAGTTGTGTTATGACCATATTTATATATCAGTTAGAGAAGGCTCTTCAACGACTCCACGCACCAAAAATGGTTTCTTATGGAAGGGTTTTATGCTTGCTATGATTTAGTTACCTTGGCTACATTTTTGAAAAGAACGCAAAACTGAAGAGGGTGTGGAAACAGTTGTAAAAATTGTGAATGAATGTCGCTGATAGGTCAAAGCAACGTATTTTTTTATGGAAACTCTAACAATCTACTGTTTCGTTTTACTTTCACATGCTTTTAAGTTTAGTGGAAAAGCATGTTGCTCCCTATTGTTGCATCATTACCAAGTAGACAATAACATATTAGCCATGTCTTCCGTTACAGTTTTTGTTTTACTTTAAGTATTTACAGTTCCAATAAACCCATGTGTGGCGTGTTGACATTGACTAAAATGTAAACTTTAGCAGCGTTTTTGCTTTCCTTATATGTAAATTTCTCATTTTTTACTAATTATGACTCGAACTAAGAAGAATAAGCATTAACTTGATCTGAAACATACCTTAAGTTCTAGACATTGTGTGTATGGTATTCTGTAAAGCCCAAAAGCTAGGATAACTTGAAAACGTTAGTTAATTTCTTGGGCTGATATTTCGTAAAACTGACTTCCCCAGTAAAATAAAAAGAATGATTGGAGTTGTCCAAAATTTGAAAAGCTCCGTTCAGTACGTTATCTCAATTTTCTCAATTTCACTCCAACAAATAATTTAGTTTTACTGTGTATGAACACCTGTCAACTTTTGAAGAAATTTAATGAAGCGATTGTTACGCTTGTCCTCGGTTTGGCGGTTTATTAACTATGTGCATACCTAAGATGTTATATTTTCAACTTGTTTTCCAATCCCTCGAATTATAACTTACTGCTAGTTATTGTTAATTATTACAGAGGACTGTCGAACACCAGATAGTAGTAATTTAAACGCCATTGCTTCTAATGAAAAGAGTGTATATATCCATGGCGATGTAATCAGTTACTCGTGTGCTCAGGGATTTAAACCGAATCGGACGAACGTGAGGTGTGTGGATGGTACGTGGGAAGGAGACTGGCCTGAATGCAACCGTAAGTATTTTTCGGTACATTACGTAGACAGCATCGGACTAAAGTATTCAAACGTTAATCTAAAGTCAAACAAAAGGCAGAGGCGGCTCTCTTTTATATGAGTTTCTCACGATTTCAGTGACGTTGTGGATACGCTGCGCAAAATCTTGTATTTTTTCCTAAAATACCAAAGCAGTGACGAAGTTTCAGATGCTCACGGACGTTCCTTTTGTTGTTGCACAAGCGGACGTATCTACTTTATTTACCTAACATACAGCCTTAGATTTTGGTAGATATGGGTAAGTATTGGTAATAAATTCATCACGTGCAGCCTGATAACTTCAGGACTAGAACTTGGTACATTTTCCGGGCCTGTATCCCACTACATAAATAGGCAGTGAAAATACTCAAATCTTATTCGTTGGAAAGTATACAATATTCTTCTTTTGTTATCATATATATTGAAATGATTTTACACACCTTGTCTTGCAGCTATTACATGTTCATCATCAATTACTTGTGATGAAAATGCCGATGTTAAATGTGATGATAACGGAGACGCGTATTGTTTGTGTAAACTAGGATACTTTGGCACGGGACAGACTTGTGAAGGTACCCAAAGATTACTTTTTTTTTTTTTACTGCTGACATGTTTTGCATATTAAAAAAACATAATTCCCCAAAGTTTAAGAACATTTTAAGATATGGCATAATAATTTAAGGAGCTTGTCTAGAAGGCAAAGGGAATGTGAGACAGTGAAAAGGGTTTTCTTTCATGGAATGTAGATTCGAGCTTCGATGAAAACTAATTTATGATGATCCAATGGTACATTAGCAACTTAAAAACTGGCAAACGTACAAGTAAAGACAGACGGACAGACGAATAATAAATGGACATAAAACAATCTAACTATTTAGACAAGTAAGTTTATAAAGGTGAATTGTAAAATTGATCAAACAGCATTTTACATTATGTGGAAATTGTAGTTACATTCCGTAATCTTTAAGGCATTAAGTAGCATACCTTAACATTATACCCTTTTTCATTTTAAAAAGCCCAGCATGTCATATTTTATATTATTTAAATTCTAGACGTGAATGAATGTGAGACTGGGACAGTTGAGTGCTCAAGTTTAGAGGTTTGTCTTAATACGCAAGGAAGCTACAGTTGTGGAGGTATGTAGAACTAAGTTACTGTGATAATTAACTTAACACTGCATAGCGTCAACTTTGACAACTTTTGTTTGTGATAATATATTATCTCAGCTCCATGCAAGTAATGTATAGTAATTTGAGATATATGTTTTTCACCTGGCGTCAGAAATGTGAAGTTTTATATGTCTGTGTGTGAGTGTGTATGCGAACAAAATACTGTGTTACGATTTCCTCCTAAATCGGTAATTCTGTCAGCTAAAAACTTAGTGCAGTTGATTAGGTACCTGAACATAAAAATTGTGCATGCTCATTTATAACATGATAGGTCAAAGATCAGACGTCAAAGGTACAATGAGCTAAAAATTGTTTTTTGCCAGTAAAATGCTTATCAGTCAGTTGGGAAGCGATTTGGAACCACATGATATAAAAAAGAAGATTGAAAGATTTGAAAATGGTGTTTCGGGTAACTAAAAGTGACGACAAAGGTCAAATTGACCTACATATTGCAAAAATGTTTCCGCAAACTCCTTAACAGTATCACCGAAATACTTTAAGCTTGTCAAGTAGGTACCTGACCATGAAAACTTATACATACATATTGATGAGATAGGTCAGAGGTCAAAGATCATATAACCTTACATTGGTTTTAGCCCATATCTACATGTCAGTAAGTGAAAAATTTCATCCACAAAATGTGTAAAGAAGTTGTGGGAGATGGAATGCTTCCTTTTTTATTTTGAGTTGTTCAGAAGGAACTGCTACCTAAAAGAATTCGATTATCTGATTATTTAATGGACGCCAACCGGACTATACTAAGTACATACCATACAAATCTTTCGTTGACCATCTAACATTCCCAAAATTCTCAAAGCTATGGACCAAAGTAAAACCCTGACGATCCTTGTATGAAAATAGTTTGTATCCCTCCAATGTTATTTTAACATAACTGTTGGACTTTGTGTTACGTACATACTGAGTGTGTGCACGATAGTGTTCCATGTGACTTGCTCAAATGAACAAAACATAATTAGCTTTACTTACTCTTCAAATTTGCATCGACTTTTTTACCTTGCCAGTGTGCAAATATTGCATTGTGACTTACCATTGAACTAGGCGACTAACAGCGTTTCCGACTTCTATGACTGTAAAACAGTTTGAAGGACTTTCATGTCGGAAGTAGACGTAGAAAACAACTGACACCCGACAAGTATTTTCGTGCAGTTAGGCAAGCCCCAAATAGATGTAGGCCTAATGATGTAGGTGTGTACTGCACGAAAATATGGGAACGCAGTAAACTACTTCATTGTCTACACTTACCTTAGCTGTGTTATGGCATGAGATTGGTTTCTGTTTGCCAATGTGAAATTGTAACAAAGAAGGGAACTAAGGCGAAGTGATCATCATTAGGGGACCATGTCTCATATGATTAATTTGTTCCGCTTCTTTGGAAATGGTATTAACTTCTTATCCTGTTCCTGTTTAAGCCTAGAGAAGCATTTTTTACAAACGTTGACCATTCACATGCTATGTAGCAATAAAATTCTTTTTATAAAGATTACATTTATCATTTTCACAAACGTCCGTTTAATTTAAAGGCAAAACACCACTGAACAAAACGTATCTGATTGTAGCTGTAAAATATTCCGCAAGATTAATTTGCAAAGTTTGTATTGAATCAAAAACAAACTTTTTCTCAAATTTTTCTTGGCATGCTAAAAGATCTGTTATACTAAAAATCTTATTTCCAATAGCCCCGTCTATTTTGCCTTTTTCTCTGAGAGGCAATAGAGGCTCTAAAGGTGACACTGGACAAAGTGATGATACACCAATTTTAAGCGTTCGTTTGCCATCTTCATTTTATGTGTCAATGTTCAACCGAAGCTTTGCTTACGTAAGTGAATTAAAACTTCGTTATAGGTCATATGAGCATGACTACTGTTTAAGTGCTAGTATGTAAGTTTCATCTTGTCCTCTTATAACTTACTCACACTTTTAAACGATGCTTTGAGATCAAGGAAGCAGCTACCGTTCAGATAGACCAAGAACAAAAGAAAGAACAACCTGTGATAAAAGTGTTCATGAACATCAGACTATATTCATTAAAAGTAAACCAAAGTAATATAAATATTTTGAGGACGTAACACTGTCTAGTTATTCTTTAGTGTCGACCACAAGTAGCCTACCTGTCCAGTATAATTATGTACTCCCAGTCTCGTCTTGATAACTTCAGTCTTCAGGTGCTTTTTAGAAATGAGCATGTACGAAATCGTATGAGACGAAAAATTCAGTACATTAACTGTAACTTTCTGTAATATATGTAAGATGGTATAAGCACTTTGGCTTTATGTGTGACAGTTTACCAGGGATGGGATAATTGGCTTCGCTGACCATGCGTCCGAAATTCCAAGGGAAGAAACTTTCACCACTATTGAGGCAATTAAACAACATGATAAGCCCTTGCTCTCAGTTTTGTGGGGTGAGGAGATGGATGCAACGGTTACCTTTGAGGTGAGTACAGTAAAGGGAAATATAATGGCCTCTTCATATGCTATCAATTGCCTCTTCACAATTTAAATAAATGTCATGAACCGTGTTACAGTTTTTTTATCCCGTTCATCCTGCCATGCTAAACCGAATACCAGGACGCGCAATTTTTGCAGAATTACATTACATTTATTTGCCATACCTAACAGCTCGAATTCCATCTATAAGCACATTCAATGTCCAAATCAACAGAAGGTCCAAATCGGATTTTGGTTTAGCATAAACTAATAAAAACAAATTTATTTTGTAGAATTAGTTTATAGCGAGCAAAAAGGTTCCGAAGGTATGTGGAGTGTTACAGGTACTTTGAACTTGCTCTTGTTTTTCTCAAGGTATTTAAAAATCTCAGTGATCCGGAAGACTCTGCAGCGTTGAGAACGATCGATTATGTTTTACGTCAATGGGATCACAGTCAAACTGCATCCAGAAACTTGTTCATTTCAAATTGGGCTCTAGTTGTCATCTGGGAAGAAGCGAAGATTCAGGGGTCTCTAAACCTGGTAGGTATCAAAATTGAAGAAATTGTGCTTTATAGGTTTCTAGAAAGGCACCCTTCTAAATTCGTTTTGAAGTAATATTGAGTGCATACACTTAAATTGAAGACACTAAAATGATACTTTATATATATAAATATATATATATATATATATTTATATTTATATATATATAGTACACAGTTCTGTGAAATATTAACATGAAAATGTAGACGTATGATATCCATGGTATGGTTTAGAACTGTAATTTGGCAATGTTTTGGTATCGAACCCTTTACAAAAGTGAGTAATATAAAACAAAACAGCTCGCTGTTATCATTTTATTTCATACAGTCGCTTTTGTAAAAAGGTTCAATTCCCGAAACGTTGGCAAATTACAAGGTTTTACTATAGCATGAGTTTCATCTGTATAGTGTTTCTTGTACATGCATAAGTGCATATTTATGTCTGTCATAAAAGAATAAAGTAATATGTTCCGAAAACTTATTTTGTAGAGACTGTTACAAAGCTCTCAAAAGAAACTCATCAGTACATCTCCCATCGTTTCAACATCTGTTTATGCCCACTGGCTTAAATTGATGGTTTAATCACTTAAATTCAAAAGGTTAATAATAACATCACACTTTTACAACTCGAATTACCTGTCTTCATGGCCTTTCTTTTCTTAAAGATGCAACAAATTGTTTTATGTTTAACAAAACATGTTTAAAAGGTTAAAAAGTTTGACTTCTGCCAAGTATGAGATTCATACATGTTTTCTTATCAATTCTGGTGACCTCAAATGACCTTTTACCTCCACCACATTTTACAGAAATCGTGTTCTTTGCATGGGGATCATTCATGTGAAGTAAGAGATTTATACCTGTTTTTATTCATATGTGACGTTTACAGTGTTTATATTTGATCTTAGGTGACCTTAAATGTTCCATAACCTCCATTCAACTAACAGAAACCATCTACTTAATGTGGAACAACCACATGCTAAGCATGAGATTAATACACATTTCCTTTGATGTGGTCCAATATCATGTTCACAAAATTTCTACAGTTCACCTCCCATTATCTCAAATGACCTTTGCCCTCCAGCGAAAACAGTCAGAATGATGTACTAAATAAGGAGTATAAACACGCCAAGTTTGAGATTCCTCAAGATTTTTATCTTATGATATTGTGTGTACAACAGGTTTCAAGGATTAAGACTTGACATCTGGTGACCACATATGATCTTTTGCCTCTACCAAGTTCAATTACCTTATACTTAATAAGGCGCACCTACATACCAAGTATTAACTTCAACAAAGTTTCCCTTCAGGACTAATTTTTATACTTTTGACCACTGGTGGCCCGAAGTGACCTATGCCATCTCAGCATTGCATATCACACCAATTGAATAAGTCTTGAAGATGCAGTTAGTTGGAAAAATAAGCAATACTTTGAAAGTTTCGTTTTAATACTCCCAATCCTTAACAGCGATAAGTAGTTGGGAGTCTTTAAAGCGCACGTTGTGATTTAACATGTTATTTAACAAAAATATTGTTTCTTCCTATTTCTCAGGGGAATACTTTTCAATGCATTCTTACCACGGATGGACTGCATACCTTTGCTCTTTACACTTATCAGTCAGTGTTATTGCCCTCAAGGAAAGCTTTTGTGATTGGCCTAAAAACTGAGACCAACGATGAACTGATTGACATTACAAAATTTGAAAACATTAATGCCAAGTCAAACAATAGATCAACGTATGTCTTGCATGAAATAGTTGGCACCTCTGGTCTTCCTGGTAAATGGCTATTTAGAGTAGATTCACAAGGAAATAACGAAAACAAAGAAGCTAAACTATCATGTCTACAACATTTTCGTCATGAAGCCGCGCATTCAAGAAACAGGAATTTTATTATACCTTGCCCAATATTTATGTCTTCATTGGAGAATCTCCAGTTTTACCCGTGCAACTACAACTTGTCCGACGAAGGACAGAAATATGGTAAGATTTCAAATAAAGTGGTGCCATGTTACAAACATATGTATTCCGATATACATGTGTTTTTTACTTATTGAACTCTTGAACCTTTTTGACCCCTTGCCGAAAGCGTAAGCAATCTTTGCGATCAGGCTGGCGAGTGCTTGTGTACGTGTGTGTATGACGTTTCGCTTGTAAACACGGTTTCCCAAGACAAGATTGATGGACAGTTTTCATACTTGCTTTATAAATTTGGCATATTAAGAAAAAGAGTCATCCTGTGTTTGGTGGAGGTCAAGGTCATTTGAGGTTCACATAGGCCAAAACCCGAAAATTTGTTAGCAAGCAATCTGAAAAATGAGAATGGTTAATTCTTTACAGTATGCCAGATGGCCATATTAAGTTAAAGGACCTTATCGCTTTTGTAGAGGTCACAGGTGATCTGAGGTCATCAGAGATGAGACTATCAAAGCCTAGTAAATTGCTTGTGAACACAATATCTTAAGAAGAGTATCATTAAAAGATTTCACACTGGATACATACATTTGTCAAATTGAGAGCAAAACCGAGTGCTTTGGGTGGAGGTCAGACGTCATATGGGGTCAGCAGAGGTCAAATGGTTAAAGCCTCGTAAACATAATATCTCATGGAGAAGAAGTGTGACAGGTCTCATAAATGTCATTTAAATGTACTACATTGAGGTTTAAAAGCATACTGTTTTCGTAGAGGTCCAACGGGTTTACCTGAAGCTCAAGTTTAAAAAAGTCTTAAACATGGTATTCAAAAAGGGGTAACCTTTAGAGATCTTCTACTTAGCATGTAGATGCTCTATATTAAATTCAAGACTGCTTCTGTTTCAAAGGTCATTTCAGGTTACTGTATGTGCAATTGCGAAAACCTTGTAAACACATTATCTACAGACGTGTAACTTTGAGCGATCTATTAGGCATGAAGATGCTCCAAATTAAATGCAAGAAGTCTATCATTTTCGAAAGAAAATGCTATTTATGCTATTTGTTTTCGGCAAGAAATAATGGAATGGACGTTCTGGTTTTACTTTTGTGCCGTTTTTCATGTACTGAATTTTATTAATTAGTATGCCAACGGGATGTTGCAGTGATATTCGAAGTATTATGTTCATGTTACACATTATTCCAGTTGTATGACTACAGTGACGAATGATACGTTCTTCAGTAACCAATTCTTTATCGACGACTTAAATTGCTACAAATTACAAGTGAAAGCATCGTATTTTTCGATTCTTTCTTTTCTACTGATGCCTATTTTGGAGTGTTCGTATGAGTGTATATAAAGATGCAACATTGAGAAAAATATTATAAGTATAATAATTGAAAATACGTTCATAATAACGGTGAAATTCCAACTCATCTTTTGGTGTCCATTTTTTACAGATCAAACAGAAAATAACTTTTGCCTTAGTCAGAAGTCGTTTCGTGAAAGTTCCTCAGATATTCCTGGCTCCCATTGCTCATATGATGCAGACGGGGTCCTAACACGAGAAATCAGGAGTCTTTGGAGGACTAGCTTCGTGCAAAGATTTCATCCAAAAGGAAGAAATTTTCAAAACCCTGAACGTAGATCACGATGGCTAAGTAAGACAAAATATTGGTGTTTTTCATTTGTGAGCACTTTCACCACTGAGCAAGACGCATATATGTTTAAAATCACATCAGTCGGGGTAAAATTTTCTTCGAAGATAAGTAACTAAGTAATAATGTAAGCGTAGGATGTTTTATACCTTTTGTTAGGGTAAAGCAAATTACGTTTAGCATTTTAAAAACGTAAACTTCTAAATTCTAATTAAAGCCAAAGCACTGATATGAAGGATTTTAACTTGTTTGATTCTACCTTAGAACATGATGTTGACTTCAGGTACCAATGCTGTCTGAAGTCCAAAAGTGTTGACCACTGCAATCTGTACGATCAGCTTCGATCAATACCCAATCAGGCAGATGGAGATATCGCCACTTTTTCGTTTGGTGAGAAAATAACCTGCAAATGTTCTTACGACCTTCAGTATCTTAAGAAATTTCAGTCAGTAATTCTTACAATTACTGAACTGAGCATATACTGCCATAAGTAAGGCCTTGCTGGGTAGAGTCTACCTGAATTACCTTTGCTGTTTCCTCCAGCACTTTTCACTTTACCTACTGATGCAATCTTTTCTATTGTGGGTTTTTATCATCGTATCTTATGCGGCAAAGAAGATAAAACAACTCTTAGTGTTGTAAATAATCGTAATATGATGCTAGAATGATGCAGGATTTCTTTTGCATGAATCGAACTGGCATACAAAATTTGTTAAATCTGCCATCATTTTTGTGGTTATCGATACTAGAAACCCCGATTTCATGAAATATTTATTGTAGGTGGCTGTTATGGTGGAGGACATTTTGTAACATTTGACGGAACCCGTTACAACTTCAATGGACGAGGGGAATTCACGCTGCTAAGGCTACGGGGAAGTGATCTTGAAATGCAAATAAGAACTGATTTCCATAACAGCTTTAATAATCGAGATGACCCTCAAAGCATTGTTTTCACCGAATTCGTTATTTACGTAGATCAGAATTTGGTGAGTAGTGTTGATATTTTGGCCTAACTTAAAAATGCCATAGTGTAGTAAAATTTCCTTACAATGCTTGCAAACGTTGATATTTAGGACAACTTAAATCCTGCCTCTAGCACTTTTACGCTTAACTGATAACATATTCAACCAACTTACAGAACAAAGGGTTGTATATTTTCCACATTTTAGGTCTCAAGAAAATTGGGTATGTTAATCACTTGCCGATGCATACCTTTAAGTTAAAAACCAAACAGAAAACATTTAAAAGTGTGCTCAAGATTCATACTGTTTTATCGTATGTAGCTCTACTAACACTGGGATTCATTATAAGGATTCGCCACCCGTTCAACTTATCTCCTACAGATTTTTTGTCTTTCACTATTATCAAACCTTTTTCATGTGCTAAAGATAAAATTATATTTTCTTCCTTCAGATTGTAGTCAGACCCATTATAGACACTGATGACTTGAAAGTATCTTTGAATGGCCACGAAAGTTCTTCGCTTGACTTATTAGAAAGTAAGATTTGAATTTCATTACTTATTCTAGTTTTTTTTTAAGATTTCGATTTACAAACAGCAATTCTCTAATGGCCCCTTTCATGTGTAGAAACGTTCTTTCTCTTTTCTCTTTAGTACAACAAATAAATACACCTTCAATAGTTTGTAATATCAAATATTGTACCAAAGTTTTAATGACCCATGTGTCGCCACAGCAACGTTATAAATTATTCAAATGTTGAAATATATTAATATTACACATAATTGCAATTTTACTCTTTTCAGATCCAATCCTGACAGACTATGTGACAATATACTGGCTCCAAGATGTTCTCAACAATACACAATATACTCTTGATATTACTCTGTATCCCAGTGACACGTCTAATAAAGACTGTCCTATCTATGTTCGTATTAACGAGGTGGATGCGTCTATGAATATACTGATGAGCTCTTGCAAGGACTTCCTAGAAAGGGACAGTTTTGAAGGACTTATTGGTAAGTCTTGAATGATTAAGCTAATATCAGTCCTAACAATTGTTCTACAGACTAGTAGCTCTCTGAATTCTTTTAATTCTTTTTAAACGTAAAAGAATGTAATGAATTACGTTATGTATAAACTCTTCAATCGTCAAAACAAGAAATGTATGGAAACCTTTTTGTTATTGTTTGCCCATATATAATTATTCAATGAAGGTCCGAACGGAGACTTTATTTATCCTGGTAGAAGCACACATGTACTTGGAGATGATACCATTTTACCAGATGAAGTGGCCTATACCGTAGGAGAATCATGTATGTATGATAATTTTGTTTTCAATTTAATTGGAGATTGAGTTACATTTTCCTTCTTAAGCCTCCTCATCACTATTTGTTATTTTATCGTAAAAAAATTGAAACCCAGAGACGTGAAAGCATTTCATTGTTCCTTACGGTCGGTATGTGTAACGTTGAGTAGCTTATCTTCATATTGTTTTTTATTTATAAAGATTGTTTACATAATTAAAGATAATAGAGTAACGATAGGATCACATAGTACCTTAAGCACATTAGAAAAGTATTCTTTCATGATTTTAATACAAACAGAACAATTCTTACCTTCAGGGAGGACGACTCCAAACAGCAGTCTCTTTAGCTACCAGCCAGGGGATGATTGGATGGCACATAACGTGCAAGACTTCCATCCAGCTTTCATTGAAGACATTGTTCTTAACAATCAATCATCCACAGGCATCAAAACTAATGCATTATGCCGAGGAGTGCAGGAGTGCATTTATGACGTCATAACTTTAAACAAAGAAATTGCAGTTGCAAGCAGAAATGTTCTCCAGCGTTTCGTCAGGTTCTGGGGTGCGCAGTGTAAGTTTCGGTATTAAACGTCAACAAAGGGGAACATTTTGAATATTTATACAGTCTTAGTTATTAAAGTAAAATAACAAGATACCAATTGAGCTACTGGAGTATTAATGTGAATGATAATCGAGGGAGTCATTTTTCCTGGTGTGCCTACCTGCAGGCATGGTCAAGCAGTGAGCCGTTAGGAAGGAGAAACCATCCCTTTTAACACCTTTCAGTGAAGGTTCTTACGTTTTTAATCCTTTTGTTCAAGTTAAGGGTGGTAAGAGGAAGTTATTTTCCTTCAATATGACTAATCGATTCCGTTAAAAATGCTTCCTTTTCGTCTTCCCATTTCCATTACAACAAATGCCTAGGGCTAGATAGTTATGGCCGTAACAATGTCATGCAATGCAGCTTAAAAGCATTGAGACAGTTGAACTGACGTAACCTACTTTCAGAGTAAATACATCATGCTCTCTGCATCCTGCAATTGAAGATGGACATAAAACAGGTTTTCTGTGCAACTTGCATTTTTAATGTAACCATTGGCTAACGTGTCATTAAGTAAGAAGTAGGTCCTGTTGTGTTATTGTTTGTTACCTGAGTGGAAAAGAATCTTCGTATGGTGACACAAAATAGCTATAGGGGATGGGGTTCGTAACATGATAATACCTCAGTAGAACAAAAGAAAGGTGAGGTTTGAAAAACAGGTTTTTTACAGGATATCATTTCAGCATGTGAAATTTGTAACCCCTTGACCTTAAACTACCAAGGTGGGCACTAGCGTTGCCACAAACCTACTTTCACAGGCAAACTTATCTTCTGTTTATTCGTTCCATTCTTTGTAATTGGGCTAATAGCCAGCTCTCCACCAAGCTTTGCTTACTTGGAAGAAATTACAACAGACTCCTCCGAACCACGAATTTTACCCAATAGTACCATTTACGTACAGCTTGGAAAAGAGTATAATTACAAGGTGGTCACCGAGAACGACGAAAACGTTGAAGTGACCCTAAAGTATCCGGTTTTGGGAGCTTTTCTTAACACAGGTATTACAATTGTTTAAAGTCTATAAGAAAAGTACGTTAGGCAGCATGTTATGCATTCTTGAAATTTCAGCTCTTTGATAAACTGTTAAATAAAAGTAAACTATAATTTTGTTGTTTATTTAATTTATACTTAAAACCGACAGATAGATGCAAGCTTGCCCCATAGTAAGAATAATTTTATGAATCTTATGAAAAAGTTCATTTGTTATCGTCGTTGATTCTTTGCCGAAGGCGAATGGAATCTACACAATTCTAATATTGTGTGCATACTGTAAATGAAAGTTTGTGACTAGTACCTCGTAAACAATGTATCTCAAGAAATAAAATTAAGGATCCCTCCCATACTTGATACGTCATTGTCAAATTGAGAGAAACCCTATTATTCCGAAGGAGGTAAAAGGACATCGTAGGTCACCAGAGGTCAAAATTTATAAAAAAAAATATACATCTGAAAAAGGAAGCAGGCATACTTTTTAAACAACACTGCAGATGCTTCATTGTTGGGGAAGAACCTACCGTTTTGGCAGAGGTCAAAGATCGATAGGTCACGGTTGGTACAATTGTTCAAAATCCCCGGGAATACCACATAACTTTGAGGTATCTTATACTTTGCATGTGGATGCTCTGTATACAGTGCAATACGAACATTGTTATCGGCGATGTTCAAAGGTCATTGTAGGTCGTACGATGTCAAATTGCAAAAGCTTGCGTAACGACAACTTAAGAAGAGTAACCTTGAAGGATCTCAAATAAGGAAGTGAATATCACATATTGAGTAAAAAAAACCTAACACCTTTACTGGAAATCAAGTCATCTGATGTCAGATGGGTCAAACTAAGAATACTTTGTAGACATATTATTTCCAGACAGGAAATGTTGATGGATGTATTGCAGTCAAAGGGGATGACCGAAGACAAGTTCCAGAACCCTATTGTTTTGAGTAGAATTCAAACATCGTTATTAGGTAATTCAAGAGGCCAAACTGTGAAACCCTGTAAACACAATATCCCCCGGAGGGAAATATAGATGGGTGTAATACTTCGTAAGTGGACCGTCTCTCATGCCTGGCTGGTGGGGGCTTTACATACGAAACCACATTATTTTGGATGGTTACAAAGACCATTTTAGTCCACCAGAGATTAAATTATGAAAACCTTGGCGGTAAGGTATTTTGGAAGGGTGATAAACAATAAACCAGTACCAATTTGAAACCACACGTACTAACCCGTATTTCCTCTTCGGCAAAGAATCACGGAAACGGACATTTGTGATTTATTTTCCTATGTAACTTTTTGAGTTTTTTTTTTCAGTATCAATTTTAATGGCAAGACAATTCTCGTATGGTGTTGTTCACTGATAGACGTTTTCGGATGTGTTTAGTTAGGTGACGCTTATTACGTAATACATGAAAGACACTTCCATCAATGCGTATCTTTTACTCTCAAGGCATAGATGGTTGTCCGAATTTTAAACAATTCTATTCGATAAATTATATCCTTCAAAGAAAGAACTTAATTTTACAACATCATTTATCACAAAGTAACGATTTTGCAGATGGCATTTTGTCATGGACGCCTGAAAGTACAAATTTGACCGTCTTAACTTTACGTATTTCGAATGGATGGTATTCTGTAGACCACGGAATAAGTGTCAGGATTTGTGATTGCCACGAAAATGGAGGTGAATGTCTATATCAACAGATCTTGGAAGAGGATATTGGTCATCGTCACATATTTGCAGTACGTAACTAATCCATTTTTGAAAGCCAAGAAACAATTTCTTTTGTTAACTCGCAACATTATTTTACGCAAACAGTTTCACGCCGAAAGTAATCACATAAAAGTGAAATATCTTGGTTATTCTAAGACGTGAAGGCTAATTGTACAGACGAAAACATATATTGGGAGAATTTTTTTTCTTTCTTTTGATACCAGCGCACCTACTGTAGATGTCCAGACGGGTTCATTGATAAAACTTGTTCAGTAGATAAAGACCGATGTCAGTTGAACCCTTGCTACCCTGGAGTTACATGCATTGATCCAGGACGACCCCTGGAAATCCTTTGCAGCGGGTGTCCCCCTGGTTTCACCGGTGATGGATTAAATTGTTTCGGTTGGTATATGATGTTATGCTTAGCTGTATAAGTGTAATCTTTGCCAAAACTCATTTTAAAATTTTTGATATTTATATAAAAGAACTTCGCAATCTTCGGGTCAGCAGAAATAATTGGCGAAAGTCTTTCAAGCATCGGGCAATGATTTCTGAAGACTTGACAAGACGAAAGATTTTGAGTTATCAGAGACCCCCTAAACATACCTATTGAAATCTCCAAGACCATGCAATCCCAATGTAATATGACACTTGTGACCAGGCACTTGTGATCTACCGGTTTAACTTTCAGAAATATTTCTTAACAGGATTAAAGCCTAAAACTGGAGTTAATATTTTCCAAAACATTAAAAACTTTGAAAGAGGATGAGGAAATCGTTTGTAAGTCAAAGTAACCTTAAAATGTAAGGACCTCTCGTAACAACAAATGTTATATCTGCACATTAGAGACCTAGTTCAGCTGAAACTTTCCCTTCTCATCTAAGACTAGCATTTCTGTATCAATTTGATTTTTGAACAAAACTTCCCACACCGAAATGAGGCTAGGGAAACGGGTGGCCCATAGCGGCGCGTATTTCGGGTGGTGTACTCCATTGAATAAAAATACGGTTTCGTTTATACAGGGGCTTCAAATTCCAGAACCATTTAGGAAGTATTTTACTCTAGCTACTGTAAACTACCGTTCCGACCCCAGTCAACCTCCCATCATACAATGTTATCACGTGTATCGCAGTGCTCTTTAATGTAAAGTACAGCTAATGCTATATGTTAAAATATCCCTCTCTGATTCCTTGCCGACGGAAAACGAAATCTCTTCAATAACGATGGCGTATGCATCAGAGTCTGAACGTGTGTACGTGTTGTGCATAGCTTGTAAATACGCACCTCAAGATAAGATAGGTACCGTTCAGATTAAATGTTATTTTAGGCCACTAGAGGTTAAATACTCAAAACCCTGTAACACTTGATAATGTTAGAATGGCCACGTCGAAGGATCTCTTAGTTTAGCGTAGCCTATTGGGAAGGGGTCAATTGCTGACTTTGAAGGCTTGGTGTGTAGGACCTGACCTAACTCCATGTGCGGGGAGCACATCAAAGGATTTACAAGAAAGAAAGTTAATTGTTCGAATTTTATTAGATGATTATCTTCCCAAATAAGGACATGCAGATGATTAGTTCTCCAGATATTATTAGTAGGGTTGTTTAAGTTAACAGACTTACCTTTAAAAAATAAAGGAAGCTACGTGGTCCTGGAACACAGTAGCCTACTTGCCTACATACTACATAATGTATATCTTCTGAAGTCTGCACCACGAGTGTTTTAGCGTCGATTCATTCGTTGTTTATAGCTGGATAAAATACTAATAAAGGACTGGGACAGGGAGTTCTGATTTGCCAAAAGTGACGTGTAGTAATAAGTGACTAATCACAAGGGGGCGAGAAATCAGATGGAACTAGATATGTACAGAATAAGGTATTCTTTCACAATGCTTAAATCATGTAAACAACAAAATGGCTACCATCAGTAAAGTTGACAAGCCTAAATGCATATTTCATTACATTAGCTTGTAAATGCTCCTCCCTGAATACAAGAAATCTCTTGTTTACTTGGCGGAATAGTTCATTTGATGTCAAAAGAGGTCAACCAGTGAAACTTTGTAAACAAATATCATAAGGGTTACCTTGAGAGATCCTATAATTAGCATTGGCATGCTGTCAATTAGTTACAGGAATGTTATTGTTACAGAGAAAATCAAAGGTAAATTGTACACCAGAGGTCTAACTGTGAAAACCTCGCAGAGACTCTCAATCAGAGCAGTCTAAAAGGATCATACTAAGTACACAGATGCACAATATTGCCACACTGAGTGCGAGGACCCAGTAATTGATGGTATAGATGAAAGGTGATTTAAGGTTACCAGAGCCCAAATGGAAAGCCTTGTACACACGATGTATGAAGAAGGGAAACGTGGAAGGATCTCATGCTCAGAACGTGTACGCGTCTTAAAAAGTTCAAGAACCAAACTGTTGTGAGGTCGAAGCTTTTTGAGGTCAACGGAGGTCAAACTCTAATAAGATTTTAGGTACTATGTCCAATGGGTGGAAGCTTGTTAAATATCACACTTGGTAAGTAGGATTCCGAGCTTTTATTGAGTGAAATTATTCGAATACTTGAGGGGGCAAATACCATTAGAGGTCACAAGATGTCCAGCAATAAGCAAGATGTCTCAGAAAGAAAACGTTGACAAGTCTCTTGACCTATGGTTAACAAAAGTAGTACATGCACATTAACCTCACGATGAAACTGTGTCGCTTTAAAAAAAAGCAAAAGACAAGAATCTCTTAACCTCTAAAGCTTTCTGGTTCCACTGCTTTTCTGATTTTTTGAAGTGTCTGATCAATGTGGAAACTCCAATGCATGTGACCATTATTGTGACAACTTAGTTGGAAGACCTGAATGCCGTTGTCGAAGTGGATATGCACTCCTCCCTGATGGCAAAACTTGCAGAGGTAAAACACATTTTTTTTTCACGTTTACGATATGAATAAGACCTCAAAAATGAGAGCTAGAATGGTCGCACGGCTGTCGGGTTACGTTTGTTATACGTCGAGGGAAAAAGTGATTTGTACTGTGAATGTTGACTGGCAATCACAGAAAACTTCTATGTGCTTATGGTGTATCTTTAATCCAAGACTTTATTTTCTATACACATAAATCTGAACTTCCACTCCATTTAATTAGAATGTAACTTGTGACCCACATTTTGAAGCACAATGCATACAATTGTTTATACAATAGCAGAAAGTTCAAGAAAAGGACATAACAAGTGTTTTTTGCTCCTGTGCAGATTGTCTGTCATCATTTGCTATGAATAAATTCCACTTCTTACTTTGCTGAGTAGATATTGACGAGTGTCGAAGAAAAGAAGATGATTGCGACTTCAGAAGTATTTGCCACAATACCGATGGTGGTTACAGGTGTCTGTGCAAATCTGGCTATGAGCAAATTGAAGGAACAAACATATGTTTAGGTCAGTGTCCGTTTCTTATTTTATATGCAACTTTGGAAAAGGTAGTCTTATACTTATTATATCCTTACTGCACATTGCATATCTGAAACTGATCTCTAAAGCCAGCCGTGCACGCGCGGACTTTGCACGCCGCAACTCAACTCGATCGTCGGATCTCCAACAGTCGTATAGTGTGCAGTTTATGACTGCGACTGGAAGTTTTAGGACCAGTTTTAAGTCGCGCCGACTTCAGTCCGGAAGAACGAACATGTTGGTTCTTCCCGACTGAAGTCGGCACCACTTGAAACTGATCTTAAAACTGCCAATCGCAGTCTTAAACTCTTGCACAGCTCACGACTGTTGGCGACCCCGACGATCGAGTTGGGTTGCGGTGTGCTAAGTCGTGTAGTGTACGAATAGCTTAACAGTGCAAGTTCCCTTCATCATTCCCCCCACCCTTCCTCGTCAGTAATGATATATACTGTCATTTTTACGCACACTGCCCATTATGTTGCCGATAAGAGTATATTAATGTGCTTCGTATTGTCAGTGTGCGTTATTAAAACGACATGTTCGAGGTACCTTAAGGAGAGCACATGTGAACCCAAATATTTTGTGCAATGTCCATATTTTACAGATATTAACGAGTGTCGCAGTAATGAGTACCCATGTGGAGAGAAAGAGGTATGCATAAATAATGATGGTTCCTTTTACTGTGCCTGTTTGGATGGATACATACGCAACCAAGAGGGATGTTCAGGTAAGGATGACGTGATAACGCTTTCTCATATCCACGGGAGAAACGGGGAAAGCACTTAACAGAACCACATTTCACAGAATGTCAATTAAACTGGTAAAGTTTTGAAGCTGTCACCAAGCTATGTTGTATTCCATCAAATCCGCAGTACATTTATTTAAGATTTTGCAGCCGCATGTTTTAAGTTGCATTTGATGTGTGCTATTTCTTAAAATCATTCTTAACAATGTTTACGTTCAGTTTTGAAAAGATAAACACTACAATTACAGTCTTTCAGAAAAGTTACGTTTACTTTGAGAAATTTACTTTTTCTCGAATAGAAATGAAGATCAAATTTGAATCTAAGATTACACTGATCTGGAAGTAACAGAAGTTTCTCTACAGCGCACTGTTTCATAAACATTGCCAAGTATGTGTCCTGTCTAGTAGTGTACCTTTTTGTTATTTTTGTTTGTTTAGTGTTACAGGGAGTGAAGGTTTCTTTACAATGAAAGCTCCGTTTTCTTTCAAATCAAAAAGATCCATTAGCTTACAGCTCAACATTTAATGTACTAATGTATGAGTTAAAGTGACATTCTAAATCAAAACAATGCCTTTTTACATGAGCTGATGAAAGGCAGTGCCACATTGTTAGAAACATTTATTGGCTAAATGATAATTCAAATTGAACCTCGAGAAAGTAAACCCATTTTTACCGTCGCAATTTGACTTCAACTTTCTACAACTAAACGCCTTTGCAGAAGGGAAAGCTGCAGAGCACATAAAATGGTATTTTGTCTCAGAATTTTAGCGTTGATCTCTTTTTTTTTCTTTGGCATGTCAGAAATTACCAGGGATTGTTATTTGATAGAACATACAACGCAAGGTTCTTTTATTGTTAACACATTTGAAAACCACTTCATCACGAGATGTGTCAGGATTAGCCATTGACATACTTGTTGGTGTCAAGTTGATTGCAGTCTGCTACATCATCCTCATGGCTCCTTAACAAGTGACAAAGCTTTGATGTGAAAATTTGTGACAACAATTTCATGGCAGGTTTTATACAACTGCAGAAGACAATTTAATTAAAATGAATCAATAAAGGTATGCACATTCAACAATTTCCTTTTAATTTAAATTTAAAGTTATGATATTGTTATTTTTTCAGATTTGGACGAATGCTTATCCCCTCTACTAAACGACTGTCATTATAAAGCAACTTGTGTTAACACTGAAGAGTCTTATCAGTGTACATGTAACGATGGTTACCATGGAAATGGATTAGAGTGTAGTGATATTGACGAGTGCAGCATAAGTCCTTTCTTCTGTCATCCACGGTTGAATTGCACTAATAGGAAAGGAACTTTTACTTGCCTGTGTCCTACGGGATTTGCTGGAAACGGCAACGAGTGTTTTGGTAAGATTGCTTCCTCTTGAGATTTTCAAACAACATTTTGTGTTAGGACCATCTCTAGTTTACCAAACAAGAGTACAGCTCAAAGCCTAAGTGTCAGAATAGGGGTTCTTTAAGTTCCACACTTTCACGTGTGAATCAGAAATACAAATCCAGCATTCAATGCAAAAAGGGACCCATATTCCATTTCTCTAATATAAAATCCGGGTTAACAGCCAGCCATTACTAGACCATGTAATTCGAGTGGGTTTATTTGTGATTGAAGCTGAAAATCGCAAGGATACGTTAATTGCTACTGTCGAGGCTAAATCTAAATAATTCGCAAAGGTATATTTCGAATATAAAATTTTGTCAATTCAGGTAGAAATCAGGAAATTCTAAATAGCCTACGGACTTTAATTAATAGAATATGTGTGAGAGTACGAACTATTGCATTCACCCGAAAAGTCAAGGTCTAAACTGTAAGATAACAGTATCATTGTTTTGACTTTGTTCTCTGTATTAACAAAATTAGAAGTGGAAAGAAAGCACGAGAGCAATTTTTCTGTTTGGTTAATAGTTACAGAATTCTGCGGTAATTGAAAATTTGAGCTATAGTTTCCACTTTCATGCATTGTTTTAGCTATGTCTTTGATCATGTTAAGCAACTACCATCACGGCAGTTGCTTTTATAGAAATCCGTTTCATTTTATTTTGCATACTGTTTGGTTCATCATCAGATATTGATGAATGCAGCCTCGGGGACTCCGTTTGTAACGAGAATATGTCCTGTATCAACAGAGTTGGATTTTATAAGTGTGAATGTATGGATGGCTACTACAAAGATGGAACAGGCGGATGTCAGAGTAAGCATTATATAATAAATCCAGTTGTATGGCAATCACACAGCGGTACCCATCAATAATGGGTTGCTCACTGGCTCTTATGCAGTTTTCTTTAAATCTCTCAATCTCTCAAAGTTTCAGAAATATTGACCTTCCTATAAAAACAAATCGGCCTTACGAGAGCTTCATCAGCAAATACCCATTTCAGTAACCCTTAGAATATGTGTGATGTAGCGCTACGAAAGCATCGCCGTCATTTTTTATATTTTAAATTTCCAACAGCACTGTTTTCACCAAAGCATTTGCGTGTTTAGCTTGCCACATGGGCACTTTGACAATTGTGTTTGCGAAATTAGACCCCTATCTCTTGTTCTCTTTTAATTTCACAGATATTGATGAATGCCAATCACTCGATACCGTTTGCCCTCCCAACAGCGTTTGTTCCGACACTGTTGGTTCCTACAAGTGCACCTGTCTTCCTGGGTACTTTCGTCACGAGGAGCAGTGTATGTGTGAGTATCAGTATTGCTTCTACACGATATAGTGGATACAGATTTTTGTCTTGTAATGCATGTTTTTGTGCGATGAAATAATACACCATCTATGTAACCTTAAAATTGTATTATAAAAGTCTCCTTTTATTGAAAGGTATCAGATAAAGTTCTCTCTGGCCAGTTTTATAGGCAATATTTCTTGATTTTCATAACTAAACCAGTGAAACAATGAATGCATAAAATGCAAATTATTTCTTTACCTTTTGTCAGGCCTGCTCCTGGCGTAGGCCTACTTGTCAGAGCAGCATAACATTTCGCAACGTGTATCGCTGTGCCGTACATTTTCATTACGTGATTGTGTATTTCCATCGATACCAGGCCCAAGTGTAGATCTAGACTGGCTTCGCCAGTACTAAAATTTTTGGTTGCACACTGGTATAACTTTTGCAGATAAATGCATAACGCTAGAGTTATATGACTGTTATGTAGACATCTTAGTTTAACTGGGCCTTAGAGGTTGGAGCTACAAGGGGTCATGATAGAGGAACCATTACGTGACTGAGGGAGGCACCGTCGCCCATTTACCTCTACAAAGCTTGCCTGTTGCACAATTAAAATATCACCACAGGAATATGCCATACCTAGAAGATATCTCAAAGCATACTTCTACAGACTTTCAAAACCTACTTCAGAATCCAAAGTATCTTGAAGTTCATTTCAACATATTTGTGCATTAGTAGGATTTGCAGCTGATATTGGTTTATAGAGAAGTTCTCACATTCTGTTGTATTATGTTGTACTGTATTCTGATAGGTTTCTGTAATAAAATACATATATTAATTTTTTTAGAGTAATACTAAATCGTGCGCTAGGACTAAAAGACCTAAAGAGCTTTACAGGCAGATCCCTCTTTTGCGAATACCATAAGGGTACAAAAGAATTGGGTATGAAAAAGGAAGATAACTTATATCTAATAAACATAAGAGCAAAAGAAGACGGGTACAAATTAGACAAATATTTTTACATGGCAACTAAGCATGCATGGCAATTTTACCTGACTAATCGTTGGCTGTACTAAAGAAGCTCTTCGCACAGTTACTAATTGATGGTCAGACTTTCAATGCGTACGGGAGACCGTTCCACAGAGTGTAAGACTAGTGAATAAAAGGGACTTACTATAGTTTAAAGAGTTTGATTTTGGAATGTGAATGCAGGCTTTCCTTCTGCCGGGGTATTGGCGAACATTTAAAATAAAGGAAAAGCAATGACGAAATATGTCTGGAAGCAACTGATTCGTGTACTTATACATAAAGCTACCAAGCTGATATTTAAAATATCACGCATTCTGAGAATCTTTAGTGTGGAAACCAGAAAGCCCAAAAGCTTAGTGATTCCTTGCCGGAAGGAAATGCTTTGTGGCACTGAGGTTCATCCCTCAAAGTTATCCTTCTTGATATCATGCTTTTACTATGTTTTCACAATTGACCTCTGGTGACGTCACATGTCCATTGACCTCCACCAAACACAACGCTGTTCTTGTAAACAACATGGATCGTCCATCTGCAGCTTATTAGGTCCCACTAGTTATGAACCAGATTTTCACAGTTTGACCTCTTTTGACCTTTAAGGAGCTTTGTCGGCAACAAAAAATAATTGAATTATTGAATGCAACATGGTAGCATCTACATGCCAACTATGACACCCGTCAAGATTACCCTTTTTTTATCCATTGTGTTAACAAGGTGTAAACGAGATTTAGTGACTCCAAATGAGCTTTCACCTCTATCAAAGGCAAAAGGGTTATTTTAATAAGTATGCGGCATCCAAGAATGAGATACCTCGGTATACAAGTTTTTCGTATTTTCAGGGGCGTTGACCTCAGATGACGTTTGAACTTTACAGAAAATAATGATATTGATCTAAGTATAACGCATCAACATTCCAAGTATGAAAAGCATTTGTAATTCCTAACATCAGGTATGGACTTTCAGAGGTTTTCAGTTTGACTTCTTGTGACCTCAAATGATCTCTAACCTCCACCAAAATAATATAATTTTTAATCTCAATATAAAAATTCTAGATCCAAAATATGATAAATAACAGAAGCCACAAACTGATAGTTATAATATGGTCACAACATCCTTCAAACAAGTCTAGTATTAGCATAATAAAATTGAAATTACTTATTAGTTTATGCTTGTGAAAGAAAGCTGTTTTTCTTTACAATTTTATCCATGTAATGGTACAAAATTCAGCCCTCCTTTGTGTTGGCAACGAAGCAACACAATTTGGACGTACGGCACACTGTCTAACCTTGAGGTACCACATTTACGAGCAGGTTACAAGGCTACGTAGTTTTTCAGTCTGGGGACCTCAGATGACCTTGGATCTCCACCAAAGCCAATAGGGAGCTTTCTCTTAAATGACAAATCTATATTGCAAAGTGGGAAAGTATCTACATTTCTTACTTGAAATATCATGTTCATTGTTGTTTCGGTTATTGACCGCTGTGAACAATAGCAACCTTTTCCGCAATATTACAAAACTTTACCTAGTATGAAAAATATCCACCACTGCTATCATAGGATAACGCGTTATTAAGTGGTTTGCAGGTTTTCGTAGTTTCAATTGATTCTGGTGACCTCAGATGACCTTGGATCTCTGCCAGGCTCTCTTGGCTCTCTTGTTATATTGTTTCTGCCAGAAGCAATATGACAAAAGTATATGTGTAATAAAGTTGTCCATTATCTTTCTCTTCAAGTATCGTGTTTACAAGGTTTTCGGTTTTTTACTCCTGATGACCTCAAATGACCTCTGAAAACCAAAGGGTTAATTCTCCTAATATGGCAAATCTACATGCCAAATGTTAAAATGATCCATCACTTCTATCTTCAGATAGCGTGTTTACAAGGAATTTTCTCGGTTTTCGTAATTTCACCTCCAGTGACCTTAGATAACCTTTGCACTCTACCAAAAGGGGTACGGTTCATTAACTGACCATTACCTATCAACATACAAAGTATGAAATGTATACGTACTTCTACTTTGAGATAACGTGTTTACAATGTCTTATGGTTTTACCCCTGTTAACCTCAAATGACCGTTGACCTCCACCAAAAACTCCACCAAAAACAATAGCGTTCTTTCTCTTAATATGAAAAATCTATAAACCAAGTTTGAAAAGTACCTACCATTGCTGTCTTGAGATATGGTGTTTACCCTCTCTTCTATGACATACAGCTCATCAATGCAATGTGAAGAGGTATTTTAAGAGATAATGTTTTCGTTAAACCAATCACAAACAATTTTCATCACTCTGGTAAGCTGTTTATTGGACCATATAAGAAATTTTATCTTTTATTGTGAAAATCGATGACTCGAACCGAAATGAATTTTGATTTTGCGGTCTGCATTCCGGCATAACAGCTCAAAGTTTGGTTTGCAAAATTTCTTACAAAATCTATAATGCAGAAGCCTCACGAGACACATTCCATTTGATGAAATAACGAATGACATTTCAAGTCTGGGATTAAAACTTACAATGTTTTACCTCGATTTTTTTTTATAATGATACCAACTTTAAACCTTGAAGCTGTTGTCCAGGAATGTTCTTCAAGCCCTTACTGTGAACTACCAGTATGCATCAACAACACATGCGCATGTAAGAATGG
Source organism: Holothuria leucospilota (assembly GCA_029531755.1). Taxonomy (NCBI): domain Eukaryota; kingdom Metazoa; phylum Echinodermata; class Holothuroidea; order Aspidochirotida; family Holothuriidae; genus Holothuria; species Holothuria leucospilota. The sequence continues at coordinate 18,940,359 of CM055968.1, read as the reverse complement.
GTTCAAGCTGAATGCCGCTAGCAATAGATGTTTGGGCAAGTATATCAACTTTGTGATCTATTACTTTTTTCTGCAGTTTTCCTTACGTTTGATTTTCGAAATATCTGTAGCAAATATGTCTGAAGATATGCAAGATTGACTCCTTGGTCAACTTAAACCTTCCAAAAAAAGAAACTGCAGAAATAAGTATTGTTAAGACAGGACTTAACTGTTTTGTAAATGCCAGTCTGTTTTGTGTCCGCAAATGTTCGTTTTATTTTGCTCAAGTCTTTGTCCATTTCCTAAAGTGAGGACTCCATATAGAAATAAGAGTAACGTTTTGTTAGTTTAGATAATTTGAAACGAAACTTGAAGATCGC